>JARHVA010000023.1:8205000-8540000 GCA_037957365.1 Torreya grandis
GTTGTCTTAGGGTGGGATAAATTCAAAATGTGTGATTGATTTTGAATCCATAATATACCTTACCCTTTGGAATTTATATTTTCTAGCCTTTGCTATTATTTTTAGAACTAAGATTTATGTTTACACTTCTTGATATATTAGGGTTAGTTAAATTAAAAATACATCCCTAATATTGATTATCCTTTAGATTTTATATTTTCTATCCATTCCATGTATTATTCTTATGATAATCAATGGACTAATGGATAAACATGTGTGTTTAATTATACTAATTATGTAGACGAAGATTAATATTGTGAAGGAAATGATTATGATTATGAGTATCAAGAGGATTAGTACAACAATGATGACTATAATGGAGAATAAAATAAACAAATTAATTATGAAATGGAAGAGCCTAGTTCTCCTACTTTTCATTTGCATTATTTTATTAATAATACACTAAAAAAACCACAAAATAATTATGGATTATCTTAGGAACTCTTTGATGTCTTTATAATTTCTCATAAAGAATAAAATAAAATTACACTATGCTTAAATTATAAGTATATAGATACTCATGATGCTTTGCCTTTCAATGATATGTCCAAATGCAATTCTTCTAGTGACATAGAAAAGATATATGTTCCTTCTTCTCAATTTGAATGTGATTCTACTTATTCTTTTGAAATTAAAAATGATGTTATGGTTGAAAAGTAAAATAATACTCTTTTTCCATTGTCTTCAAGTTAAAAATGATGAAAATGAATTTTATAGTGTTCCTTTTTCTCCTAAAATGTAATGTGACAATGTATATATACACAAAGCTTTTATTGAAACAAAATGTGATGAAAATTATAATATTACTTTAAAAATAAATGTGATAAACATTTGACATTATGAAATGTTTCCAAATTATGCAATGATATTTCCATAAAATATGATTCTAAGATATGCAATAAATGTGATTTCAAGAAATGCAATGATAATAATGAGAATTTATTATACATATGTTTAGGATAGATAGTGAGTTAAACCAATGAATAAATATTTAAAAACCAATGTTATTCCTTATAGTAATATAATTTTCATGATGCATTCTATAAGTGACCTCTAGAATAAATCACCTTCACTCATATTACAATTTATATCATGTGGTTATACTATGAATGATAATGCCATCTTATTATAATGTGTATGCAAAGGAAAATACAACTGATCTATAAATCAATCCTAGCTTGGAGAAGATAAATATTACTTACACTTTTCATTATAGATACATTAGATGTTTATGGTCTCTTGATGCCTTAAAATTGCTCTTTATTTTAATCAACAACAATGGGAAGTTTCAAGCTATGGGATGATGTGGCTTGAAACAACCTCCAGATTTTAGAGAAGTTGGTCTCTTCTTTTGTATTGGGTGTTGGGGGAAAAGGGATAGGAGACTAAACAAAAACTTAAAATGTGGGAATTGAAACCTAACTATGGCGATGTGCCTGAGTGTAATCTTAATCCTAACTTGAGCATAGTGAGACTATTATATGATACTATTACATTTAAGAGCAGACAAGTGCATGATCAATGTAAAAGATTGGAATAATAGAAATAGAGGCTCATAATAGGGGAGTCTTTTACTGAGATACAAGAATTGTCAACAAAGGCATAGTGTTCAATATTCTTAATAGAATCTTCTAATCACATTAGAGGTGCATAAGTCACGCAAAGTTATGTAGAACTTTAGACTCCAAAAAATGGGACATAAGCAAATAACATTTCCAATCACAACACTAGAAAATCTACAGCATAGACTACTTTGTAAATGACACAGATAACATCAACAAGGGCATAGTGTTTAATTTTATTATTGAATCTTCTAATCATACAGAAGATGCAGAAACACATAGTCATATAAACCTTTCAACTCAAGAAAATGTAATAAAAGCAAATGATATTATTGGTCAAAAACTCTAAAAGTCTAAAACTATGAGAATTCCCCCCTTCTTTTTTTTAGATTTTACAATCCTACTTATATAGCCTTGGATGTCTCCTTTGATCACTTTATTTCCTATGCAATCTTCTCTATCCTTCACTCATAGGGGACAAATAGATGGCACCTTCAATGTTATGGGTGGCTCCAAAAATCTACCCAATGAACTATTTCATCTACTCGAATTAACTCCAACCAATTTTCCCTCCATTTCGCTTTTAGCAACCGATACATGGAACACCCTGCTATGTTTGAAATGGAAGAGGACACTTAGTCAATTCTCTAAAAATCCCCTTAATCACCTAGAAGGCATTGAAAAATGACACTTGGCACTTTTCACCTAATTCATTGAAGACACATGGCTCTCTCCACTTTTCTTGGGCTATGCTATAGTATCATTTGGGACATATATTAGAATTTTATAGATGGTGACACCTGGTAGCTTCCGTAGACCTTGAAGTAATACCCGAGGCCCACCACAACCTCTATTGAGTAATGAAACTCAAAGATGGTTTTGCAGAAATTGGCACATGGCAGCGTCCGCTGCCTCTGGGAAGATGCATGGCACAATCCGCTTCTCCTACTAGGGGGTATGTGGCACCTTCCACTTGTCCAGGGATGAAGTAAGCAAGGAACTTAGAGAGTGACACTTGGCATCATCCACTAATTTATGGCACTTAAGCAAAATGAAATGATGCCTTTATGTGTTGAATGAAAGTATTAGACCTAGGCGTTGAACCAAAATTCCTCAGATGTCGACATGTGTTGACCTCTGAGCTTCTTCAAAAGGTAGTTTAGGGCCTCTGTTATTTCCACCTGGTGTTTTCTACTGTATTGCTTCTTAGCTCATTGAAAGTCTTTGTTGAAAAGGTAGAATGAAACATAGGTGCCTCTATGAGATGTGAATGCTGGCACATGGAAGCTTCCACTTAACTGCTTATGGATACGTGGCCTAATATGTTGCCTTCTTGAAAGTTAAGAAAGGGCCTTAGAGGGTGCCAGCTGTTCGGCTCCATATTTCAAGAAGTGACACTTGGCACTTTCTATTGCACTTTGATACTTAGGCAAAATTGAACCAGCACTCTGCGTTGAACCAAAACTCTACTGCTATATTTGAGAACCAAAATTGCAGTGCTTTGACTAAAAATTTGAAAGCAACGTATTGTAAAAATTTACTCTACATGGTCATGACCAAGATGGATCTGCTAGACCTAGCCAAGGCATCTCTTACCATAATAATATCACTAAGGAGGGTTCTAAATCCTCCAGTCAAGCAAAACTATGCAATAAACCTAACTAGGTCTTATGTTTTCATATTCACTAAACTAATAACAAGTAAAGTAAGGTCTAATATAGTGCTCTCCAAAGCTTATGGCACAAAGTGGGGGTAGTAAACATGAAAATAAAACATACATAAAAGACACATACTCACATCAATGTATATGAAATCATAATATATGGGAGAGAAGTAAAAGTGCATATCTATATACTCTTACAAAGGAGGAACAAAGTTAGGAATACTTACCTTTGAAGACAAACCCATCGAGCCTCAATCTCTCCCTCAGCCAAGGTGTTTTGCAAGAGGTTTTTGTGGTATGTAAGGATAGCAAGGATAAATCAGCTCTAGGCTACACAACCTATCTATGCATCAAAAATAATTTTACATAAGACAAAATTTGTATCTTTGAATAAAGTATTGAAACCCTAAACTATGTTATTCAAGTAGAATGGTGGATAAGTAGATGCACAATATATGTCTTTTTCTTATCTTCTCTAATAAATAATGAAATAAATGTGTATATATAATTGGATCTAACCCTAATCCTTTCTAAAAGTTTAGCTAATAGGGTTGACACAATTGACTCTATATTGTTATTGATTAAAAAAAATTAGGTCTTGGTCTAGGTCAGCTAAGGGCTAACCTAGACCCTAAATGAGTTTTATCAATTAGAGTACAAGGTCAATGGGTTTGATAGTGTATCTTAAATTACCAAAAAAGAGTTTAAGCTAGGTAAGGGCTAATGACAATGGAAAATGACTAGAGGAGGGTGAAAAATAGGAGGAAAAGATTAAAGAAATGTTTTAAAGATATGATTGTGTAGATACCAAGTGGTAGTAAAGGACAATAATCCTACAAATTACCAATGGTCTTCCCACCCCTTTCTTGGTGCACCCCTTAAGATGTTACTCAAAGAGATTGAGACTCGATTGTTTCTTATAAGAGAGAAAGAATCAATAATTGATAAAGTTTGAAAATATTATGTTTATACATATGCCCCATTATAATCTCATCACATGTCACTTAGGTGAAACAAGGGATGGTGATTTAAGAAACAAACATAATAAAACACAACATTGAAGGTAAAAAAATGTAGTATTTTAAAGTAAAAATAACTAAAATTAAATTATTAAAATTTAAATAAGTGAAAATAAAAGTAATGTAATAATGAAAATAAACCATAAGAGATTATAAGGAAATAAAATGACACCATAGATAACATATAATGTGAAATATAAATATCCATATAAGATAGATGAATGAAGCAAACTTTGATGTCGAGTCAAATGATATAATGTATAAAAATCTAAACTTGGAGCACACATACAATCCAAAATGAAGAATAAAGTGAAGGAAAACCATGTTGTGTTCATAGATAATAGTAAATATATATCTATACATTTTCCATAACATCTGAGAGATCTCTATGATTCTGAACTCTAACTATAATGAGGGTGTCATCGATATTTAATGAAAGCTAGGAAAATATCTCTTTTCAAATCTCCTTGACAAAAATTATAAACATGACTAAAGGATCATAGTCATGAGGGCCATCACAAATAGAATACATAGGATAAATAATAGGAGTGGAATTTGTGGGACATAAATGAGCCACTGATGGAGAAGGGACCACAGGTGAAGGAGGATTCATAGGTGGATAAGGGACTATAGGTGGAGGAACCATGGGGGAAGAAGGGGGATCCCTCTAACATGGGTAACCTATTGAAGTATGGATAGAAGGTGAAGGAATGGTCATAAGGTAATACTAAAGATATTACTAGAGGATGCAATAATGATAAATTTGATGGGTATTGCATTGATGCCATAAGTAATATACCTATCCATATTTGGCAATATACTTAGATAATAACTTGGGGGAGGCATAGCCTTTTTTGTAAGATGAGTAAGAATAGGATGTAAATTGTCTATATATTGTCTAAGCCTTTGATAATGGGTGGATGAGTGATTATCTATGTTTTGGAAGTAATAGATACACTTGTTAGTAGATTTTGTGGGTGTACTAACAAAAGGAGTGAAAGCAAAAGCTAGAGAAGGATAATATAGTTTACAATATCTAATATAATGATTGGAAACTCTATGAATGTCACAACATGGCTAATCAAACCATTATAGAGGTATAAGATCAAGTAGTGGCAAAGGAAATAGGCCATCACCAAGGGGAGGTGGGGTTGGTAGAGAAACTAGACAAGGCTTAATTGAAGGAAAAATAGAATTAGAAGAACTAAGAGACTCAGTTAAATGTAGAGAAAGAATAGAATTTAGAATAGGCTCAAATAAGGGAGGATCAGGATGCATAGATGGTTTAAGGATGGTAAAAATCATCTCAGGGGGAATTCAGCTATAAGGATCCTATTATCTAGTGAAGTGATGAGGACCATTCATAACATGATCCATAAGCATGATCTTAAGATGTTCTTAAGATACTAATAAGATTATAGCTAAATTTATTAGGCTTTGGAAACTATGAATATATCTTTATCATGTTCTATCTTCAAAATTGAATTTATTTATGTGACTCCATGACCATGAGATGACTCTATCATAGACCATTTCTTTTTTAACCCTTTTCTTTACATTTTGAAGGTAGCCTACCCTTAAGTATGGTTGTAGGATGTTATGATGTTGTACCATGCCTATATGTGAGTGTCTTGAGTGACACTTGAATAGTTGATGATGATATTTAATCATGAATTAAGGGTGAATATGAAAAGAACCATTTATTTTAACCTTGATCAATAACTTATGTTCATACCATGATGTCATCTTTCAAAAAGCTATGTTCAACTGAAGATGACTATGAGGTACTTTATTGCATAGACTGTGATAGGCTTGGAGGTGCTTGGAGAGTTTGACAAAGGTGAAAATAGGTAATATGAGTTTCATGATTCTCTCACTACCATTAAAATATATTTGTAAACTAAAAACCTCCTTGAGGGTTTCCATCCTTGAAGGTCTCCTCAAGAGTTCATATCCACCTCCTTAGTTGTCACTTGCTATTGAGGCTAGCTATATGTTGAATTAGTTCTTATTGAGACACTCAAGGCTTATAATATGTTTCAATTTGAACTCAATTCATCAATGGTATTCAATTCATACTTTGAGTCATGCATGAGAATGATGTAGCTAGCCTCCATATGCCTAAGAAAGTCTAAATACTTGTTAAGATATATGCATGTTATAGGTGGATATTCTAATTCAAGCCTATAAATGCAATTAAAAGACACTTGAGACTTTTATAGATGCCTCCTTTATATTTTGAGTCATTATTGATACCAAAAGAGGGATTAAGAACCATAAA
Organism: Torreya grandis; assembly: GCA_037957365.1. NCBI lineage: Eukaryota > Viridiplantae > Streptophyta > Pinopsida > Cupressales > Taxaceae > Torreya > Torreya grandis. Next base: position 8,211,565 of record JARHVA010000023.1, read on the forward strand.
AAATATTTCTAACCTTTATTCATACATATTTGCCATGATGTCAACTTTCAAAACTAACTTGAATCCTTCTTGATGCTTTAGATGACTGTACTTGTATGAACAAGGACTGAGTTTAACTTTGAATAAGGTCTTAAAACATTGTTAGTTAAATTGTCTTCCCTTCCAAGTAATTATGATGTGATGATTAAACCTACCTCATGAATTTAAATATGAATTTTAGCCCTTCAAGATCACACTCTCTTGAAACACCTTGACAATACTTTGTACTGATATAGGTCATCATTATTGGTTGTAGATGATGATTTATTGATCTACATACCTTGTTATTTAATTTTCATGCTAACATATTACTTTGTATTGACTCTTAATGTGATGGGAGAGGTTGAAACCATGAATTAATGATGGAATACTTGAAAGAAGGTGAAAATGATGTCTTACACAGTGAGAATGACAATGTAAAAGAGTATATGTGGAGGTGAATGAGATGGAGTGAAATGAGGAATATAGGAGTATACCAAGACCAATTTTAAGAAGCATATGAAAGAATGATCATGTCCTTGACCTGATATATCAGTTTGGAGTCCATTAGAGGAGGATAACAAGATAAATTTGAATCCTATGAATATGATAAGTACCTTAAACAATACTATAAAACCTTAAAGTTTGCTAAACAAGGATTTGGAAATGCTTGAGAGTATATGAATGGCCCTTTTTATAAATATTTTAAAAATATCATGGGAAATTTTCACGAAGAACATATGAAAAACATGAGGGATATCCATATAAACATGGAACCAAGAAATTTATAAATCTCTTTCTCTTTCATAGATCATACAAATCTCCTTTACATGTTTATACAATGTAGATTTTCACTCCTTATATTATTGAGATTTGTTTGACCCTCAACCATGTGAAAAGGACCTAATGGATGCCATGGGAATGAAGTAAATGTCCCAAAGAATCCTTGAGAACTTGAATTTTCTTAAAATGATGCCTTGGTGAGGAGAACTTGTAAAAAAATGATAGCCTTCTTAGATGCAAGACTGCATATGTATGTCATGAATTTAAATGGAAGATTAATGAGGGATAAGAGAGAAAATTCATAACCACTTGCTCCTACTATAAGCTCTTTTAGTCTACTTTTTTTACCAAAAATTTAGTCTTAGATTCTCTCTAATGTTGTACCATCATGAAACTTGGAAGGCAGTCTCTATGTGTAAAGAAGCCAATTGTCTATAGGAGACCTATTTTGGGCTTGTATTACATACTTATGCCATGAAATTATTCATGAACATCTGATATTCCATGTTTCACCTGATCATGAGATACACCATATGTATGGCCTTAAAATTTCATACTCTTCAAAGAAAAATGCATGAAAATGGCCTCTTTTTGGATTTTATTAAAGCCTTAAGATATCCACTACCAAAACTAGAACATTATATAAGGATAAATGAGCCCTTTCATATATTAATGTGAAAATAAGACTTTTACATGCTTTTGGGATCCAAATTTGGCACGTGAGAGTCAAAAAGGGACCTTTCTAGGCTTAAGTTTGCATTAAAAAGACCTTTTTAAAGTATGAAAGTTTGACTTAAGGCTGATGTCATGAAGATGAAAGTATTTAAAGGTATTATTGACCTTTTAACACCAATTTTAATCTAAAAATTCCACTTTTTAGGCAAAAATATAAGGTTTTACAAGAAAGATTCCCACTAAATAAGGTTTATAATTGTACCCTAAGAAGTTTTAGATTATAGGGGGTGGTATTTGGCCTTGATAGGTCAAATTTCCAAAAAAATCCCTTGATCATGTGCAGGTCACCCTAGTGACAAGTTCAAGAGTTCAGGTCTAGAGGGATAGTGCATAGCTATAAAGAAGTGAAAAACAAGTGGCAAAGAGAAGATCATTAGTTATAGGGGTGCATAATGACCTGCACCAATCATGTTTCCACGATATCAAGTCATTTCATATGTGTCAATTACTTCCAAAGTAGTTCAAAGCAATTAGTAGACTCCTCATCAAGAGATCGGTTTTAAGAAGGACAATGAAGTATCCCTATGCCAACTTTAAGAGAATGTTATATTTCAAATAAACACTTGTTCAAGGGAAACTCATGAACTATTTTATAACTCCTCTTGAATTTTAGCTAGTATTCAAGACTTGAAACTTGTCATTATGACTCTCCAACATCACTTTTTCTCTCTCTTCTCTAATTGGTCTATATATGGAAGCCTTTTTGGCATTGTAAACATCATAATTGGTATGGTGAATCTCTACTATTTTGACATCTTGTTTTGCCTTTGAATAAAGTTATTAATCCTATTTAGTCTCTAAAATTCTTTCCTAAGTATGTCAATTAGTCTATTTGGATGATAAGTGATGATTATTTCTCCTTAATTCCATTTTGCTCTTATATGCATTATGTAAGTAATATTTCTTCTAATAGGTCTCATGAAATGTAAATGTTTGGTAGGTGTATTTTAAGTGTGAAGGAGATCAACAGTTTCTAAGATTAGACCTCATATTCATCCATATTTAGAAATACATGTAAATCTACCTCCATGTAGAACACTTATGCTAACATAACCTTGAGTTGAGATCAGTTTTATAATCTTCCTTTATAGTGTAAGTTTCAAGTATGTTTGTGGAGATATCCTTAGTGTATCACCTCCATTAGTATAAGTTAATTTTATGTTTCATTCTTCCCTTTTCACCCCAATAAGTGATTAGTATAGTGTAGTGTGTGAGCCTAAATAATTAGATTAACGGAGATATCCCATAATAAAGAGATCTATCTCTTGTATCAATTTGTATATATTCAAAGATAGTTCTATGTTATCCCAAATTTGAGAAGGTCCAATTGACTTATCTAGGGTGAATACTTGGGATATATTAGTTTTTGAATTCCCAATGGTACCTAAGGTCTAAAAGAGTGGAATAAATTTTGGTGTGTTCCTCCTCGTATGATCCTTTAGATGCATTCATCAAATACCGATCGAGACTCTAAATATAATTAGCTAGTTATAAGTAGCCTAGGTACTTATTGTAAAAGAATTTGCTGAAAATGTTGTTTTTCATTTTACTAATGAAGTTGGTATGGATGGATATGATGAGAGTTCCTACTATACACCTCCCTACCAACCTTATCATGACCATTTCCATGTTCCTCAATAGCCCTATCAAGGTTTTTATCATCCATATGAGCCATGGCAGCCCTATGGTTAGCTTATTCCTTCTCCATATGATCATCATGTTTTTGATAAGCCTTATGAAGAAGGTTGTCATGAATAAGAAGATGTGATTAATACTCTTACAAAAGAAATCCAAAATCTTAAGAGGCAATAATAATAATAATAATAATAATAATAATAATAATAATTGAGATATTATCAAGGTCTTTTCCAATCTCATACCATATCCTTGTTGGTACTCCAGCCAAATATGCTAAAATCAAAAGAGGTGATGATAAAATCAGATAGAGAGCTTGATGTGATACCTTTTCATTTCATAGAGAAGATGATAAATTTAGTTCAAATGTGGATGGATAATTGAATTTTAGTTAGAGATGTGATCCCTTTTTATACAATGGTGGATAGATAGATTAGAGAGGTGGTAGAATCAATAGACCCAATCCAAGTAATCTAAACCATCATCTCCTATACCTATTCCACCTCCTTTGATTCCATGTCTTCCTCAAGCTATACCTATCCCTACTCAAGAGATAAATATCTTGTCATCTTGAATGCCTTCTTGGACTATGATTCCTAATTATACCATGCCAACTCTTATGGTAAAATCTGAACCTATACAATTCTCTCTCTCCCCTCCTCAAGAACCCTCTTTTATTCCATATCTTTTTTTCTTGTACCCATTATCCTCATGAAACCATTCACTATCCTAAAGAGGAGCCTCTAAGAGAGCCAATCCAATCCTCAAAAGAGCATAATAGCTTAAAATTATTGGAACCATGTAATGAACTCTTGGGGAAATAAAAATGAATGAGAGTGATGACCAAGAATCTTTTGTCAAGAAAAAATACTATGTAAGGATGAGGTGGTTGATGAAGAAAATGGAACACCTATACCAAATATAAACCTTCTCTCTCTCTCCAAGAATTCTTTCAATAATACCCCATTTCCAAAACCCCAAATGTCAAGATTAATCCCTCCATTACCATCCCCATCCATGAAACATCCACCACACCTCATATTCCTTCTCTAACCCATGAACTTGTTCACCACCCTCCCGCCTCATACCTTCTTAAAGGAGAATCCATCCTATGGGAGACAAGTAAAGAAGATCAAGCTAAATTTGGATTTGTTCAAGAAGATGACTCAAGTGTATATGATGAATAATTTACTATAGGGACTCCCCTTGGTGAAGACAAACACAAGTCAATCTTCTTGAGTGAAGAAAGATAAGATCTAGATCATGTTGTATCTATTCACAAAGATCTTGATCAAGAAATGAGAGAGGATGTTCTTGATAAGAACATCACATCAACTAAATTGGTTGATATTAATGAGAATTATTAAGAGGTTGAATATAAAAATACAATAGAAGATGGAGATGTTTATACTTCCATGAAACAATGTGACTTATGGAAAATATTTAATGAGATATGTGGTGAATTTGAGGCCTTTCAAAATCCTACACTTCCTACTATTCAAGATGAAGGCATTATTGAATATGCATTTCCTCTTAAAGTAAAACATGATAGATTCTAAAGTACCAATCTTGTTGAAGTGGAAGCCAATCTTGAAGTTAAAAACCCTTCAAGTGAACAAGCTAAAGTTGATCAAGTACATAATGAGCAAGAAGATGAGTTTGAAGAAGTTATGATTATTGAAGAAAAAGAAGACAAAGGTTATCAGAAATAACATGTTGAGATTCTTTAATAGGTTGAGGGCCTTTTTAAGGTTTAAATTCATGTGCATAAGAAGATAAAACAAGATGTTTTCATTGAAGACAATGATGAAGATGGGGATGAGTATGAAAATATATTTTAAGAGCCTGGTGAGCTTACAGTTGTTGTTTTTTTAATTTGAGATCATGCCAAAGAGAGTGGCAAATATAACAGAGTTGAGAACATCAAAGCCAAGGCTCAAAATACAAATTTATTCATGTACTCCTTCATATCATAAATCAAAATATTGTGCAACATTCCCATTTGATTTAGGATGATAAAGTTTGATTTAGGTTAGTTTGTATATAGTCTAGTTTTCTTATGTTCTTTTTGTGTTCCCTAAGTGCTTGTTAGCACATGTGTGTGTTTTGTACTTTCTTTGTGTCTTATTTTTACATTTTGTTTGTTGTTGAGGTAATAAATTTATCTTATTGGTAAAGTGTAAATGCCAAATATTATTGTCTTAGATTGAAATTGACTCCATATCCCAAAGGAAGGATGAGACTACTAGACCTTAGCATAGCAAGCATGTTACCCCTAGAAATTACCAAATTGTTGACCAAAATTTTACCCCAGGTAAAATTGGTTCAACCCCATACCATTTTAAATTTTTACATAAGGTCATATAGGTTTGAAAATGGTTACCATGGTCATAAATGAGCTCAAGTCATACTTTGAGGGTCATACAACATGTTTTAGCCTTTGTCATATTTTCCCATTTTTTAAATGTCCTTTTATGCAACCTTTTTGGTCATTTTAAGGAATTTTATGATTTTTCACAAAACGACAAATGTTTTGAGAATAAATATAATGTAATTCATAACATAGAAGGGTTAGAGAAGTCTTTGAAGCTGAAATGTTATAGGTTCAATGTAAAAACAAGATCACTTGCAAAAATGTTAGTTTCAAGTGTTTGTACATATTAAGGTGACACATCTGTAGGTGTGAATGATTAAATAAGGTGTCATGGCATCCCCATAGGTGTTTTTTAGGCTCATTTAGTTTCAATAGATCCAAAATTGACAAAAAATGACTTATTTATCCTATCACTACCTTAAATAACTTAGAAAGGGTCAACAATTTTCATTTGGTATGGATTGGAAAAGAGGAGTTGGAGAGAGTGCACTTGGAGGATGTTAGAGGTCCTTATGATAATAAATTTCACATTCATATTTTTAATATTGGTGGCCTATGATTTATTAATAATTATTAATATTTTTAGTACCTCCAAACTACCTATGTAATCCCAATGGCTCAATTTTTCTCATCTAGTTGCACTTTGGAGATTGAGATATGTGAACCAAGTAATGTATGTAAAATTTTAGAGAATATACACTCATTTAATGTTTAATTCAACCTAGTTTGGCATGTGTGGTCATGGAGGGATTGGTATAACCATCTCTTTGTGCTATAAGGGAATACCAATGGTTAGTAGAATAGATTTTGATAGTTACAGATTTCATTCTTCTATGAGTGGCTTCAAGTTAAGGATAATACAATTATTTTCAACCCATCAAAGCATGGTTATTTATATTAGTCATTGAAGTTTTGTATTGAATAAGATCATTAATGGAAGGTAAGGTTTAGGACACTAGTTAGTCAAGTATCCTTGAAATAATCACATACAAGATGCTACTAGAAACCCAATTGTGTTCAAATGTGAAAGAGGGACAAAAACATGTTGGGAATCATTTGATATTATTTTGGCATCTCAAAAAAATTCAAAGATTAAGAGAAGATCATTGTGTGTGTGGTAAAGACCTAAAATTAGAGGAGCATAGTCAATAATCATAAATGAATACCATAGAGGCCCAAGGCATTAATAAAGTTTAAAGAGATTCAAGAATGAGAATTCATGGTCTAACCATGAGATAGATCTCATATCTACTTGGTAAGATGGTAAGGCATCTTCATACCTCCACCTAAGATCAAACACTTGAGTTCAATGTTTAGAGATTGGGAGAAAGGTGTAAGGTACAAATTTTAAGAATGTTTCAAAATGGGAAGGTTTACCTTAGTTTATCTAAACAAGGGATTATTATACTATAGTGTAAATAAGCCAAAATGAACTTGGAGCAATGCAACTTGCACACCCATAGTGCATTGATGATAGTAGAATGAACATAGTCTCAAGGTAGAAATGAATTCATTCAGGTGTGATATGGACCTAGTGACCTCAAGAGGAACTAAAAGTGTGAAGTACAGTGTTCAAAAATATATCATCACCTACAAGAATCCATTTATTTACTAAATAATCACCTACAGTTTAACTTAGAAGATAGACTAGCTTAAGATAATGAAGGACGCAGGTTTGGTTGGTAGGCAAAGGTGTAAGTTGAAGATGATCATATAGAAATCACTCTTAGAGTTATAAAATAACACTTCCATGTGATTCTTATAGGAAAATAAAATAGATTAAAGATTGATCCAAGCTAGGTTTCAAAACCTCATACTCAGTCAATCAAAGCCCTGCACACAGTCATAGGCCTATAGCTAGTCTTGAGAATTTAAAGTATTGAGGGATCTAAAATCATGTTCAAGATTTGAAAATTAGTACAAGGGTTTATCATGAGTTTAAATATGCTTCTATGCTCTCTTTTAGGTCAATATAATATGGGAAGTGCTCATTATTTTGTCTCAAATCTAAGACACTCCATAAGCAATGTAACTTGTAGACCAAGTGCATTGATGAGAAAAGGATGAATGGTAAAATATTAGGGTACTTTGAGATGTTTTATAGGATTTAATTAAAGGTTAATACATGTTTATGATGTCCCATAGTCACTGTGAGCACTTATAGGTGCTCATGTACTCAAAAATTCTAGTTTATTCCTATGATGCCTACAATTAGGCATGAACCATTAGTATTCTAATGTCATTCCCATGATCATGTGATCTTTTAAATAAATGTGAGAAATTTCATGGGAGAGTGGAGGGTTGATGAGATTCATTATTTTGAATATAATAACTTAGATTGGCCATTTTTGGCTTCAATTTGTCTCAGGGGTGTTTAGAATGCAAGCTAACTATCAGAGAGACAACTTATTTCACTCCCATCTATATGGATGAGATGCATGGGGTTTTGAGCACTTAGGGATAGTTGAGGGAGGTAATTTAATTGAAACCAGTGACATTGGTTTGAATTTTAGGGGCCTAACCTTTATGAACCATTGCTAGGAATTTAAACTACCTAAATCCCTCATAAGACCCTGATGAGAAAAAATGAATAATAATGTATTTAAAAGGGGTAAATTAGACTAGAATCTGATTTTTATGTACTTGCAACTATATTAGGATCCCCACCACTCAATTATTTTATACCATCACTTTTATAGATGGGTCAAATTCTATGTTCTTTATAAGATTTGAGGTGATTTAAAGGTATAAAAAGGAATAAATGGGTGTGAAAGTCATTGTGGAAGGTGTATAGATATGTATTATGACTCCTCAGACCCCATTATCACTGTATGTAAAATACTCTGGTAAGTAAACTGTTGTAGATAGTCTTGGATAGAACAATGAAAAGTAATGTGATTGCTAAGTTGAAGATGAGAAGTGTGATTTGAATTTTATTGAGGCATATATGATAGAATAAAAGACAAAAAGGTTCTGATTATGTGTCTCACATCTCTACAATGAAATTTCTTTATCATATGTAGGTCACATTAATGATAATGTGAGAGGCCTAGAGGTCTAGTGAGTAGCTGTAAGGAAGTGAACAACAAGTGGAAAATAGAAAATCATTAGTTGGAGGGGTGCATACTGACCTACACCAATCATGTTTCTAACTTCTCAAGTTATTGCATATTTTTCAATGAATTCTAAGGTAGTTATAGGTAGTTAGTGGACTCCTCATCAAGAGAGTAATTTCAAGAAGGATAATGAAGTGTCCCTATGCCAACTTTAGGAGAATGTTGTAGTTTAGATAAACACTTATTCAAGGGAACCTCATGATATATTTTATAACTCCTCTTGAATTATAACTAGTCTTCAAGACTTAACACTTGGCATTGTGACTCTCCAACGTCACTCTTTTTCTCTCTTCTTGTATTGCTCTATATGTTGAAGCCATTTTTTCATTGTAACATCCATAATTAGTATTGAGAATCCTTATTGGTTTAACATATTATATTTCCATTTATTAAAGTTATTAAGCTAATTTAGTCTCTAAAATTATTGCCTAATTATGTGAATTAGTCCATTTGGATGGAAAGTGATTATTGTTTCTCCTTGCTTCCATTATGCTCCTGTATGCATTGTGTAAGTAATATTTCTTATAGCAAGTCTCATGAAGTGTAAATATTTTTTAGGTGTATTTTTAAGTGTGAATGATATTAGTAGTGTATAATATTATACCTCATATTCACCCACATTTAGAAATGCATGTAAATCTACCTCCATGTAGAAACACTTATGCTAGAAGAACTTTGAGTTGAGATCAGTTTTAGTAATATGCCTTCATAGTGCAAGTTTAAAGTATGTTTGTGGATATTTCCTTAGTACATCACCTCTATTAGTATAGGTCAATTTTATGTTTCATTCTTCCCTTTTCAAACCAATAAAGTGATTAGTCTAGTGTAGTGTGCAAGCCTAAATAATTGGATCAAGGGAGCTAACCCATAATCTAGAGATCTGTATCTTTTAGAAATCTGCCTATATTCAAAGATAATTCCATATTATCCCAAATTTGATCAGGTCTAATTAACTTATCTAGGGTGAAATTTTGGGATATAAAAGTAATTAAATCTTATAGTAATCACATCACTCATTCTTTAGCTCATAATAGCTTAGAAAATACCCAAAATAAATATTATAAAATGAGAATATGTTTTAAAGTTTTAGAAGTATCCTTCTATCTTCTAGACTAGTCTAGTAAAGTTAGTTTAGAATTTAATAAAAATAAATACCTATTAATTTAATTTGTCAAAATTGTGATCTAAAATGATTTTAAAATATCTCAAAATTAAAATTTCAATGGTCAAATAGTTAATTACTAGTAATTATAAATAAAATTGGTTATATTTTAAAATCATTTTCTCTAGTAGATTATTAGTGCATTTTCTACCTTGTTAAAGTCTCCTAAAAAAACTAAGTAAATTTATAGCATACTTATAAAAATTTATTTTAATGCTATAACCATATTTTCTCTAGTTTAGAAAATACAAATAAACTATCAAAGTTATTTATGGATTGCTTTGTGAATTAATTGAAGGGGGTTTTTATACATAATTTTTAAACCTAGAAAAGGCATGAAAAATGTTGTTTATAACTTCTATTTACTTTTGAATTTTTTAAGGCTTCATAAATAAAATTCATGGGTGATTTATTAATGTGATCACTAGTATATGAAGTGAAGTAGTATTTGTTGACCAAATTTTGACCCCAAGTCAAAATTGGTCACCCACTCCAAATTTAAACTTTCATAGAATTTTCATGTGGTATTTTTATGACTTATATGGTCCCTAAAAGTCTTCATTAAATCTTGTTGGCATTTTTTAAGGTTAGTTTGGAGAAGTTAAGGTGATGTCATGTTTTGGTCATATAGTGGTCTAGGAATGTCATAGAGAGATAAGGCATGGTCAAGTGGTCTCATAGGTGATTAGGATTTTATAAAAGTCATTTAAAGTATTAATCACTTTTTCATAACATTTTATGATGTTTTGAAGTGTTTAAGGTTCACGTGTAGACTTGAAGGTGGTGTTTAATAAAGAAAAATGTGATTTTTGGTTAAATTTAATGTATTTCAGAGTTAAAAAGGTGAAAAATACATACCAAACACATCAAAAAGATATTGGAGTAGTTACACAACCAACACACCTATCAAGAAGTTAGAACAAGGTCAAACCTTGAGTTTTAATGCCATCTTAAGGAGTTAATAACCTTGTATGGACTTCTTGAAGTCACTTGAAGGTGAAAATAGTTTCATAACACTCCTTCAGCTTACATAGGTCATAAATAATATTGTGAAGTATTTTTAAGTCCAAAAGTTGTAGAAAATTATCTCTCTCTTCCATCACTCCATTCACAAGCTCTTGAAGTTCAAATTCAACTACACGATACAAGTAGTACAAGTTGAGCTAGGGATAATATTTTAGTAATGTTTTGAGACACATATAAGACTATAATTTGTGGTATTGGTCATTGTATTGGTATTATTAGCTTTATGAACAATTGCTAATGAGATAGACTAATTTTTGAAGATTCAAATCCCCACAAGCTAAGTTTTGGGTAACTCTAATGTAAAGTATGAGATCATAAATACCTAAAAAAAATTGGAGTGAGTTATTAGAGTTTATATAGGTGGTATAATTCATTTGAGTGTTTATCCATTTTTTTCTATCATCTTCACAATCCATTCATAGCCTCTAGTTAGATAGACATTCCTTACTAGTCTTAAAATGGTCACTTGCTTTATTCAACTTGTGGATTGTGTTTTGTGTTTCTACATAATAGGGTGATTTGAGTGATTTTGAGTATGTTTTTATAAGTATTTTTATATTTATGTTTGACTTATAAATGTTTTAATGCAATGGAGGCAATAATCTTTGATCACTAACAATCACATTCACACTTTTCAAAGGTTCAAACACAAGGTTACAGACCTATGGGTCTACAAATTCAATGGAAATCAAATTATTTTCAATGTTTAATGAAGATTTTATATCCATGAAATCATTATAATAGTCTCAATATGAAGAGGTTAGAAACAAATAAGGATCTTCAAAGCAACTAAATCTAAGTGGTGGCTAAATGACAAGTTAATAGCCTCAGACACACCTATAAGACTGTGTGTAGGGAGATAGTGAAGGTAGAGGTGATTGAATATGCCTTGAAAGGACTATTTTAACCTTGTATAAAGTATGAAATATCCTTAAAATAGGTTTGTTCAATATAATATATCATGGTGTAGCAAGAAAGGTCAAACTCAAACTTTAAACTCAGACCTTCCAAATAGTCACCTATAAGTAGTTGAGAAATTGGCATTAAAAAAACATGTTGATGAGGTTTGGAGTATTATAAGAATGTAAATTATCTTAATAAATAAAACACAGCATAATAGAGAATTGGAAGATTTAGGGAGTGATAAGAGAAGACTAAGAATCCTCAAACATAGTCAAACGCTCAAAATAACCACCTACAACTAGTGACTTGAGAAGACTATCTTGAGATAGTGATGTTTTTAATGGTAAAAAGTTTCAAGGTTATAAGAAGGTAATCAGGTGATAAATATAATATGAATATTTTGGGGAGGTTCAATGATTCAAAATAGGGATCCTGAAATACCAAGTTTTTAGATCATTGTCAAATGAATACACACATGTAGTTAGAAACCTGTAGGTCTACCTAAGTGACCAAAGTGTCTCCAAAAATTGATAAAATTATGGGTGAATTTTTTAAGTATATGAGATAAATTAAGTTTATTAATTCATTGGGAACACTTAATTTATTTTCAAGATCATAAAGGGTTAGGAAATTGAGTCAACCGTCTTAATACTATACACACAAGTCTGCATACTTTAAAAATAGGGTTGATAATTTGAAACATTTGAAGGAAAATAAGATGAATAAGGGATATTAAGATACTTGAATAGTCTCATATCCATATCATATACTCACAAAACTCTTAATCCCACCTGAAGTATAAGAAAACATTCAAATTTTACCTACTTAGTCTAGGCAAGGACATATGACTGTTTAGTCATAAGAGCACTTGCTTATTTGAAAGGTAAAAGGAGCTTTAGGAGATATGAGGAAGAGTAATATGTTGTAATATTATTGATATATGATGATATATTTCCATCATCCCTCATACATAATCAATAAAGAATGGAAACATAGTCAAACCCTATTCAGGACTAACAAGGCCTAAGTGCATGAACAAGCCTGTATTGGCAGTCAGTCTTAAGAAGTGGTAAATTGAATTAAATTTAAGACTTTAGATAGATTAATAATATTTTTAGGGGTATATAAAAACATTTTATAAATACCTAGACATCCAAAAGTTAATAAAATGGGAGAAAATAGTTAGTTAGGGTATGCTAGGCATATTAGCTTAAAAAACATAAGTCTAAGATAATGAGATGGTTAGAAACCTATGTAATAAAATAGTGAAGATGGAAAAAGGAATAATAATATGTATATGTCATATAACTATGGAGGTCATGGGAAACCCAAGATAACTCAATAAAGATCTCACATACCTCAATTTGCTCTCATCCCTCATGAAATGCTTACTACCAACTTGAGAGGTTTTTGTTCATTATGCAGTATAGAATAAAGGATTTACATGGGAACTTGGGATCATATGGGAAGTTATCCACTCTAGTGTACTTAAATTTTGTTAAATTGGTTGTTTGATTCATTCCCTAGGCTTTATGAATCATCCTTAAGACCTTGAGGTACTTTCAAGCTGTTTAAGAGAGCTAAATGGACTTGAATGTTCTAGTACAAACTATGGCCTTACAAATTCATTTAGCTCTCTTAAACAGCTTGAAAGTACACAAGGATATTTGTATGATTTTAGGGATACAAGGAATGAGGCCTATTTGGAGCTTCTAGTAGAGAACAAATTCTTGATGCTAGTTTGAGACATAAAAATGGATTATTACAAGTATTATATGATTTTAATAGGCCATAAATGAAGATATGATGAGATAAAGAAGAATAATCCAAGTTTTAACACGTGTATACAAGATTGACCTTAAGAGATGAAGAGTCGGCCTAGAAAGAAAAAGAGGTGATGTGTCAAGGATAACCTAAAGGGATAATTTAAGAGGTGTAAATAGTAGATAAAATATTTAATATAACATGATATGACCATCAAGAAGGCCACTTGTCCTTCAACATGCCAATACAAAAGGTAGTTTAAAGAAGCTAGTCAAGGTGTCAAGCAAGCATTCTAACTCCTAGGAAAAATGGAGGGTTAGAGCATCATCAAAGGAGATACACATGGAATTTTAGACCTGATAAGGTAGTTCCATATCTAATATCTTGTTTATAAGTGATGATACACTTGTCTACTCTCTATCCTATGCCCTTATCTTCTTCTTTCTCACTTTATCTATATAAACAACTACTTTTGACTAATTTTAAGCATCTTCCACTTGAGTATGGTGAATCCCTACTCATTTTTAGCCTTCAATAAATTAATAACAATCTATTTTACCTTGTCCATGGATTGTTTCAATGTGTATGTTAGAATATTTGATATTTCTAAGTGATAGACTCACTTCTTTAGCATGTTATCCTTGTTTGCTTTCATATTTCAGTTTTGAAAGTCTTTTACTAGTCTCTTAAAGTGTTAAAATGAATTGTGTATGTGTTTAGTGAGTTGTATCTCTGTTAGTGTCATGTTATGACCTTTTGTTTTTCCTCATATCTTAATCTTACTTCATAAACCTCCATGAAAAATACCTACGTAAAAGGTCTATTTGGATTAGTGTCATGTGTAGGTTAGGCTCTTGTTTCAAGTATAATTATAGTTTTTTGGTAGTGATAAATTTACATTTGGTGAATCTACTCATTATAATAGGATTAATTCATGTTTTATCTCTCCTTTTTCATCCAAACAAGTTAGTATCATAGGTGATGAGTAATCAAGACAAATCTAAGGAGTTAGCCCTTAATCTAGAGGTTTACAACTACTATAGGCAACCCATAGGCCATGGGGTATTCCCATGTTCCACTCAATTTGGATAAGGATTCAACTAACTCTAAAAAGGTGAAAATTTTATTAACAATAGTTTTAGCATTCTTAGTGGGACTAAGATCTAAAAGAGTGAAAGAATTTTGGGTGTGTTCCTCAACTTATCAGATTTTGGAGGTATAACAAACATCAATAGTGACTCTAAATTAAATTATCTATTTATATTAGCCTAGTTACTTATTTTTAAAATTATTTGATGAAATATTTTATTTTTATTTGAATCATTAAGTTGGGATGCTTAGGTATGAATATAACTTCTAATACACACCTCCTTATTAGCCTTGTCATGACCCCAACTATGTGATTCAATAACCATATCAAGCTTGTTACCCTCTTTATGAGTCATGGAAACACTATGGTCCACCTATTATCCCTCTACATGAACATGATGTTGTTGATAAACCTTTTTTTTAATAAGGCTATGAAGACGACTATCAAGAATAGCCTCATGATGTCTATGATGAAGGCTATGAAGAAAATGAATCTCTAGTTGAAGAAGATGTACCTTCCTATTAGACTCAACATGACTCCTACCAACCTTATGACCCATATCAACCTCACTTTGATACCTATCAGACTTTTCATGATCCATATCAATCCTATGGTTAGCCTACATTCCCCTAATATTAA
This sequence comes from Torreya grandis, assembly GCA_037957365.1. Taxonomy (NCBI): domain Eukaryota; kingdom Viridiplantae; phylum Streptophyta; class Pinopsida; order Cupressales; family Taxaceae; genus Torreya; species Torreya grandis. The sequence goes on from JARHVA010000023.1 coordinate 8,226,810, forward strand.
TTCTAATTACACACGTCAACAGCCTTACCATGACTTGCAATAATAATACTCCTCCCCTCTTGCTTCAATTACATCTCAAGTCAAATATTTATTGGCATTAATGTCAAATCTAATAACATTAGAAGAGGTGATGATAACATGGGATGAAGAGATTGATGTGATCCCTATTAATCTCATATAGTGGTTGAGAAAGTTAGTTCAAAAGTTGATGAGTATGTGGAGGTTAATTAAAGAGGAAACCAAATATACTATTAGTGAGGAGGTTTATCAATTGAGAAATTGTATATAATGGTGGATATATAGATTATAAGGTTGTAAAATGAAGAGTTTGAAGATAAATTTTCATTTGTTAAAGAGCCTCAAGAATGTTATGAGGAAAGTAAAGTTCTTGTTGAAGAAAATGTCTCTCCCATTTCCCAACTCAACTTGTCATCTCACCAAGAGTTCCTTCAAGAATATACCTCCATTACAAACCCATTCATGATTCATTCACCACACTTTATACTCTCTCTATAACCAATGAACCTATTCATCACCCTCCCACCTCATCCCTCCTTGAAGAAGATTAAGCTAAAATTGTAGCTGATGAAGAAGATGACTCAAGCAACTATGATGAAGATTTCACTATAGGTACCCTTTTTTGAATAAAAACACAAATAAATATTTTTGAGTGAAGAAATAGATGATATAGATCAGATTACAAATACTAATGACAAGTTTGATCAAGATAGAAGAGGAAGCTTTGAATAGGGACATCACTTTGACTAAGTTGGTTGAGACTCATGATCATGATCAAGAGATTGGTTTTGAAAAACCAATATAAAACAAAGTTTCTACTAAATCCATAGATTAAGGTGACTTATGGTAGATATTTAATGAGATATGTGAAGAATTTAAGGCTCTTTAAAATCCTACACCTCTTTTTGGTTAGTTAGAATACGTTTTTAAAGATGCCTTGCTTCTTGAAGGACAACATGATAACCTCAAAGGTACCATGATTGAGGCTACTTCTATAAGTCAAAAATTGGACATGTTTGAGGTAAACACAAATATAAATAATGATAATGAGAAAGATATTAATGACCTTTCAACATCTGGTGAAAATTTTGATGTCATTCAAGATGACATGAAGGTAAAATAAGCATGCTTAGATAAAGCATCATTGGACAAAGTTGTAGCTAAGGAGAATCATGAGAAGATGGTTGAAACACAAGATGAATTCACCTTCATAGGTGACATGTTTCTAGATTTCATTATTTCATTTGATATCATGCCAAGAATATTGAAAAACATGAAATATTTGAAGACATCAAGAGTAAGGCTCAAGAGAAAACTTGCTTCATGCCCTCCTTCATCTCATGGAGAAAGAGATTGTACAACATTAACCTTTGATCTAGGAGGAATAAGTTATTTTTAGGTTAGTTATATATAGTTTAGTTTTCTTATGTTGTTATTGCATTCCATAAATGATTGATAGCACATGTGTATGTCTTGTTTCTTTGATTTATGTGTGTTTTGAAGATCAAATAATTTTTTTGTGTCATAATAAAAGTATGATCAAGTTTGAAGCTAAGAGCAAATGACTCCATTGCCCAATGGAAAAACAAGGCTACTAGTGCATTTAGCATTGTAGATATTATACCCATATGAGTCACCAATAATATTGACCAAATTTTGACCCCAAGTCAAAATTGGTCACCCCATTCAAATTAAAAATTTCATAGGATTGTCATGTGGTCTTGTCATGACTTATATGGTCCCTAAAATTCTTCATTAAACCTTGTTAGCATTGTTTAAGGTTAGTTTGGAGAAGTTAAGGTGATGTCATGTTTTGGTCATATAGTGGTCTAGGCATGTTAGAAAGAGATAAGTTAGGGTAAAGTGGTGTCATATGTTATTAGGAGTTTATAAAATTCATTTCATGTATTAATCAATTCGTCATAGCATTTTATGATGTTTTGAAGTGTTTAAGGTTCACTTGTAGACATGAAGGTGGTGTTTAATAAAGGAAAATGTGATTTTTGGCTAAATTTAATGTATTTAAAAGTTATCTAAGTGAAAAATCCATACCACACACCTTAAAAATATCTTGAAGTATTTAAACAACTACCAGACCTATCAAGAAGTCAGAACAAGGTCAGATCTTGACTTTCAATGCCATCTTGAGGAGTTAAGAGACTTTTATGGACTTCTTGAAGTCACTTGTAGGTGAAAATAGTTTTATAACTTCCCGTGACTTCCATAGGTCAAAAAAACGTTTGGGAATAATTTTTTAGTCCAATAGTTACATAAAACTATATTTCTCTTCCATCACTCCATTCAAAAGCTCTTGAAGGTTGAATTCAACTGCATGGTGTAGGTTGTATAAGTAGAGTTGGGGGCTAAAATTTTATCCAAAGTTTGGGACCCCTATGGGAATCCAATTTTTTGCCTTGGTAATTTTATTGCTGTGCATATATTTATTAAAAATTTCTAAGGAGACACTACTTTTTGAAGACTCAAATCCCCACAAGCTATGTTTTGGGTAACTCCAATGCAAAGTATAAGCTCATTGATACACGAAACTAATTAGAGTGATTTATCATAGGTTATCCAAATGGTATAATTCATATGAGTGGTTTTACATTGTATTATATCATCTTCATAATCCATTCATGTCCTCTTGATTAGATGGGCATTCTATACTAGTCTCAAAATGGTCACTTCCTACATTCACCTTGTGGACTATGTTTTATATGTCTGCATAACAATTTAATTTGAGTGATTTTGATTAAATTTTTCTAAGGATTTTGAGAGTTATGTTTTCTTGATGAATTTGTTGATGCAATTATCTTTGAGCACTAATAGTCACATTCACACTTTTCAAGGCTTCAAACACAAGGTTACAAACTTATAGGTCTACAAATTCAATGGAAATTGTAGACACCAAAATAGTGTCAACCCCCCGTTGGTCCCTTTCTAACTTTAACATGCCTAACCTATATTTTATTAATTTAAAATACTTATTTTAAATTAATCATCCGCCCTAGACACCTCACCTTGGATTCCTAGCTCTTAGACCATTTATCACCCTATGACTAATCATAATTACCTAAGACCTATTTTGACTCCCCCACTAATTCTCGCACCTATTAAACCCGCCTTTGGACCGTTCAGCAAAGCCAACCGAACTTGGTAGATGGAGGAATGGGAAAAAGGCTAAAAATAGCCATTTTACCCATTCTCTAGCTACTGACGTTGGTCAATAGTCAACTGACGCCGGTGCTATCACCGACATCGGTTGGTTAAAACTAAATTCTAACCTCAGCTGCACCCCTGAATGCAAATTCTCTTGCTCCCGAGATCTGAATTCTCTTGCTCCTCGACTCCTTACATATTAAAGGCAGGCTTTAAGATGAGGCATCAACATTCTATCATCACTCTCTAGGCTAAGAAACTCTGCAAAATTCACTCCACACTAGGTTGAAACGTTGCATGAGGTCTCCTACATCAGCCATAATTGGAACAAGTCTTCTACACTTCTGGTTCTCCACCAAGAGCTAAGTATTATTTTGGTTTATATTTCAGTGTTTTTAGAATGCATTGGTGATTATTCCATTGAATATTCTTGAGTACTATTGATAGACAACCTGACTTTCTTCCCAGAGAGGCTGAAAAGCCTTTCTTTTATCTCGACCCATTTTGACAACCTATCCCCTACCTTTGTTCTTCCTAAGACTCTGACCATTGTCTTGCATCCTTGCACAACCCTTTTAAATCTCCCAGACCATTCTGTTGACCATAGACATACCCTGAAACCCATCTAAGGCCAATTTCCCCTATCAACATTGGCATCAAGGCCCATTACCCCTACCGACGTCGTTAGCCTAACTGACGTCGACAACATTGACAAATCGATGATGGCAAACTAACTGACATCGGTGACTGTGAGAGGCAAATTTTAGGAATCAGGTATGCATTATCTATTTCTCTTCTTTAGCCTTTCATTATCTCTCTTTCTAGCAACACTCTTTTGTCAAATAAGTGGACTATCATCCCTCAAGGAAGTCTTTGCACTTCTGGGGCCGAGTTTTGCTTGGCAGTCCACCATATATCTATCTAACATTTTCTTTGTTTAAGTCTTTCTTATTTATAGGTGTCATCCTACATAGCCAAAGAGGAGCTACTTCAATCATCTGGATAGGGTGCGCAACTTCATTTGGGTATCATCTAACCCCTGACCATTAACCCTTAGTTTCTTATTTCTTATGAATGTGAAAATAAAAAAAATGAGTAGAAATAGAAATATAATGATTTTTAATGTTTAATGAGGTTTTATATCCATGAAATCACTATAATATAATTAATATGAAGACATAAAAAACAAATAAGGATCTTTAAATCAAATGAAGCCAAATGGTGGATAAGTGACAAGTAATAGCCTAAGACACACCTATAATACTATGTGTAGGGAGACAATGAAGGTAGAGGTAATTGAATATGCCTTGAAAATACTATTTTAAACTTGTATAAAGTATGAAATAGCCTTAAAATAGGTTTGTAAATAGTAATATATCATGGTGTAGCGAGAAAGGTCAAACTCAAACTTCAAACTTAGACCTTCTAGACAGTCACCTATAGCGGGTTAAGAAATTATCCTTAAACATAGATGCTGATGAGTTTTGGATTATTAATGGAAAGGAAAGTATCTCAATACATAAAACATAAAATTATATAGCATTGGGAGATTTAGGGAGTGATAAGAAAAGACTAGGAATCCTGAAACACAGTTAAACTCTCAAAATAACCACCTAAAACCAGTCAATTGAGAAGACTATCTTGAGAAGTGATGTTAATCGAGGTACATAGTTTTAATGTTTTTAGAATATAATCCTATCATAAATATCATATTAATATTTTTATTAGGTTCAATTATTGAAATTATGGCTCCTAAAGCACCAAATTTGTATACCATTCTTAAATGAATACACACAGGCAATTAGTGACCTATAGGTCAACGTAAGTGACCAAAAGGTATCCTAAACTTGATAAAATTTTGTGTGAAGTTTTTTAAGTATATAAAATATCCTAATATTATAAATTAATTATGAAAAATTAATTCATTTTCAAGTATAAATAGGGTGAGGGAACTGAGTCAACACTCTTAATACTATACACATAAGTCTACATGCTTTCATAAGAAGGTTGTTTATTTGCAAGGTCTGAAGGACTGTAAGATGACTAAGGGAGACTAATAAAATTGAAGTATTTAATATCCATAATATATCCTCACACAATTATCAATCCCATCTAAATTATAAGAGAGCATTCAAAATTTGTCTACTCAGTCTAGGCAAGGACAAAATCCCACTTACTCATAGGAGTAGATGCATGTTTGAAAGGTATAAGGAACTTTAGGATATTTTAGGAATATTAGGATGTTGTAATATTATTTAGAGATGATTATATATTTCCATCAACCCTCAGACACAATCAACAAATATTGAAAATAGAGTCAGACCTTATTCAAACTTAACAAGGCCTAAGTGCATAAACAAGCCTGCATAGGAAATCAATCCTAAGAAGCAGTAAAGTGAAGTAATTTTGAGACTTTAGAGACCCTAATAATATGTTTAGGGGTATATAAAAAAATTCATAAGGACCTAGACCTCCAATAGTGAATAAAATGGGAGAAAATAATTAGTTAGGGTATGCTAGGCATATTAGCTTATAAACCCTAAGTCTGAGCTAATGAGATGGATAGAAACCTATGAAAGAAGATGTTGAATATAGAAAATGGAATAAACATAGGTATATTTCATGTACATATGTAGGTCATTTTAAACCCAATATAACTCAATAAATCTATCATAGACCTCAATTTACTCTTAGCCCTTGTATAACATTTATTGTCAACCCGAGAGGCTATCTTCCATTGCTTAGTATGAAACAAAGGATTTGAATGGGACATTGGGATCCTAAGGGAAGTTATCCACCCTAGTGTACTTTAATTTTTTGAAATTGGTTATTTGATTCATGACCCAAGCTTTATTAATCATCCTTAAGACCTTGAGGCACTTTCAAGTTGCCTAAGAGATCTAAATCGACCCAATGAGAGAGAAATGAACTTATATGCCTATATATGGATTATAAAAAATTCTAAATGAAGTATAACATGTTAAATAATATCTTGATCATCATCCCATGCCATTGTATTGTACTTTTAGGTATAAGATTGTATAAAATAGGCCCTAAAAGACTTTTTAGCTACTTGATAGGTGCGTACAAGTTGTTAGAAATTCAAAATTGGAATGGAAAAAGGAGGAATTTATATAACTAAATCACACATATTTAGGGTTTTTAGTATTTTGGGATCCTATATATCCATTTTTTAGTCTCTAGGTAGGGCGACCTAATTGAGACCTAGTTAGGATAGAGAAGCAACAAGAAAGTAAAATTACACCCACCTTATGATCTTGAAATTGAAAATGAAGATATAAGGACATAGTGGGTAATATAATATTCCTTCATTTTCTCATCAACATTCATACATATTTATACACAAGGAGGTTTGTAAAATTTTAAGGCTATAAGAAATGAGGCCTATTTGGAGCTTTTGGTAGAGAACAAATTATTGAGTATAGTTTTAGACCTTAGAATGGATTATTTTAGGTATTATATGATTTTATTAGTCCATCCATGAAGATAATATGAATTTAATAATAATAATCCATGTTTTGACACTTGTATGCTAGATTGGCCTAAGGAGATGAAGAGTCCTCTAGACACCTAGCAAGAAAAGGAGGTGATATGTTAAGGGGAACTTAAAGGGATCAATTGAGAGGTGTAAATAATATAGAATATATGTAATATAACCTAATCTGACCATCAAGAAGGCCACTTGTCCTTTAACATGCCAATGCAAAGGGTAGTTTTAAGAAGCTAGTCAAGGTGTCAAACAAACATTCTAACTCCTAAAACACATATAGGGTTGGAGAATATTTAGTGGAGATATACATTTAATTTTTGAATTATTTATGAACTTTCATTACTATTATTATGTTTTAAACTCATGAGACACTTGTTTACACTCTCTCTCCTATGCCCTTCTCTTCTTATCTCTCACTTTATCTATATAAGTAGCCACTTTTGGAAAATTTTAAGGATCCTCCACCTGCTTATGGTGAATCCATACTCATTTAAATAGTTTTATCAATGAATAAAAATCTAGTTTACCTTCTCCATATCCTATTTAAATGTGTATGTTAGACTAGTTGATCTTACTAAGTGATAGATTCACTTTCTTGGCATGTTGTACTTGTTTGCATTCATACTTTAGTTTTAAAAGTATTTTGTAAGTCTTTTCAAGTGTTAAAATTAAGTGTGTATGAGTTTAGTGAGTCTTATCTCCATTAGTATCATGTTATGACCTTTTTTTAGTTCTCCTAGATTAAGCTTACTTCACAAACCTCCATGACAAATACTTATGTAAAAGTTAGATTTGGATTAGTGTCATGTGTAGGTTAGGATGTTGTTTTAAGTGAAATTATAGTTGGTTTTAGTGATTAGTTTACATTTTGTGCATAACCTCATTATGATACATTTACTTCATGTTTTATCTCTCCCTTTTCATCCAAACAAGTCAGTATCATAAGTGATGAGCAATCAAGACAAATATAGGGAGTTAACCCTTTAATCTAGAGGTTTTCCCCTATTATAGTCAACCCAAAAGACTATGGGTAAACCCATGTTCACTAAATTTGAATAAGGCTTGAAATACCTATCCAAGGGTACAAAATTGAGTGACAATAATATCATTATAAAAATTATCATATTTAATAAGTAATTGAATGGTGTTTCTAATGCAATTTATTAGATTTAACATATGTATTACGTTAGTGTACAATGTTTATTTCCCTTCACTAAGGGTTTAATAAATTTATTATAGTTGAGACATTTACCCTTGTGCTTTCTCTAACCTAAATGTATATTTATGCCTCCCTATTAGTGTTGGGTCATTCAAGTGTTTGTCTATAGGACCTAGACTTGGAGTTATTCTACCATGATGAAGAATAACTACATGTGGGACATTTATTGGAAATAATGTTAATTATGGGGGTAGCTATGAGAGATAATGTTATGAGGTTATTTGTAAAATATATATTGAATTAATAGTAAGGTCTAACACATGATTTCAAATAAGTGAAATACAACAAAACTTATTCCAATTATATAAGTACACATAATATTATATGTATGTAGCTTAGGGGATGAACACATGAAATAATGAATAAAAATTAGGGAACATTCCCTTGTGTGGTAAGTGTACTTACATATAGTTTTAACCATGTGGGATGTAAGTTTAATTAGTGTGTGGTCCTCGATAATATAACTGGGAATGGACCTGAGTTTGTTTGATGTTGAGTGAATCTTGGAAATGTGGCAATAACTAAATGAATATTTCTGATCAAGAAAAATAATAATAGTTTTTATGATGTCTCATAATTTATGTGAGATCAATTTTTTATATATATATAAATTTTTAAATGATTAAAAAATGTAGGCCCCCTTGATAATTCTAGAAACATTAGATTATATTATTATGAGATACCTCTTTTTTGAGATAAAAATGAATTTCGTAATTGGATTGTATTGTATCTCTCTCTCACTAAAAATAAGAGAGAATAAATTCTAAGATATAATGAAATAAAATAGATAATTTTAATGTTTACACTTTTATAGCTTATAGAAGCTTATTACAATTGTGACCTATAAGTCTACGTAAGTGACTCAAGGGTATCCCAAATTTGATAAAATTTTGTGAGAATTTTTTAAAGTCTAGAAGAGAACTTAAGTTTCTCAAGTAATTAGGAAAACTTAAGTCATTTTCAAGTACAAAGAGGGTCAAGCAACTAAGTCAATAATCCTAATACTATACACACAAGTCTATATACTTTCACAAGAAGGTTGTTTGTTTGAAAGGTTTGAAGGAATGTAAGATAACTAAGGGAGAGTAAGATAATTGAAGTATTTAATAGCCATAAAATATCCTCAAAAAACTCTTAGGTACACCTAAAGTATAAGAGAACATTCAAATTCTACCTACTCAGTCTAGGTAAGGACACAAGCCCGCTTACTCATAGGAGCATATGCGTGTTTGAAAGGTACAAGGAAATTTAGGATATTTTAAGGAGAGTAGGATGTTGTAATATCATTTAGAGATGATGATATATTTCCATCAGCCCTCAGACATAATCAAAAAATAATGAAAACATAATTAGACCTTATTCAAGCCTAGTAAGGCATAAGTGCATAAATAAGCCTACATGGGAAATCAGTCATAAGAAGTGGTAAAATGAAGTAATTTTGAGACTTTAGAGAACCTAATAATATTTTTAGGTGTATATACAAATATTTCATAAGGACTTAAACCTCCAATAGTAAATAAAATGGGAGAAAATAATTAGTTCGGGTATGTTAGGCAAATTAGCTTAGAAACCCTAAGTCTAAGCTAATGAGATGGTTAGAAACCTATGAAAGAAGATGGTAAATATGTATAATGGAATAATAATAGTTAGAATTCATGGACATATGGAGGTCATTAGAAACCCAATATAACTCAATAAATATATCACAAACATTAATTTACTCTTAGCCCTCGTATAATACTTATTGTCAACCTGAGAGGCTAGCTTCCATTGCTTAGTATGAAAAAAAGGAGTTGAATGGGACCTTGGGATACTATGGGAAGTTATCAAACATATTTTACTTAAAATTTTTTAATTTTTTTAATTGATTCATGCCCCAATATTTATTAATCATCCTTAAAACTTTGAGGCACTTTTAGGCTACCTAAGAGATCCAAATGGACTTGATGAGAGAGAAATGAATTTATATGCCTCTATATGGATTATAAAAACTTCTAAATGAGATATAAAATTTTAAATAATAAATTTATAATCATATCATGCCATTGTATTTTACTTTTAGGTATAAGATTGTGTGGAATATGTCCTAAAAGACTATTTTTAGCTACTTGATAGGTACGTACAAGTTGTTAGAACTTCAAATTTTTCATGGAAAACAAGGAGGAGGTTGTATAACTAAATCACACACATATTTTGGGTTTGGAACATTTTATGATCTTGTAGAGTTATTTTTTTAGTCTCTATGTAGGGAGACCTAATTGAGACCTAGTTAGGAGAGAGAAGTAGCAGGAAAGTAAACTTGCACTCACTTTATGATCTTGAAATTAAAAATTAAGATATAAGGAAATATTGGGTACTAAAATATTCCTTAATTTTCTCATAACCATTAATACATATTTATACATAAGGAGCTTTGTATGATTTTAGGGTTATAAGGAATGAGGCCTATTTAGAGCTTTTGGTAGAGAACAAATTATTGAGTATAGTTTTAGACCTTAAAATGGATTATTTTAGGTATTATATTATTTTAATAGTACATCCATGAAAATAAGATGAGTTGAGAAATAAGAATCCATGTTTTGACACTTTTATGCTAGATTGGCCTAAGGAGATGAAGAGTCCTCTAGACATCTAGCAAGAAAAGGAGGTGATGTGTTAAGGATAACTTAAAGGGATAAATTGAGAGGTGTCAAGAATTTATAAAATATGTAATATAACCTAATATTACTATCAATAATACCACTTGTCCTTTAACATGCCAATACAAAGGGTAGTTTCAAGAAGCTAGTCAAGGTGTTAAGCAAACATTCTAACTCCTAAAACACATAGAGGGTTGGAGAATATTTAGAGGATATACACATGGAATTTTGGATGTATTGAAGAAGTTTCATAACTCTTGATATGTTTTTAACTCATGAGACACTTGTCTACCCTCTCTCTCTTATGCCCTTATCTTCTTATATCTCACTTTATCTATATAAGTAGCCACTTTTGGCTAAGTTTAAGGATCCTCCACATGAGTATGGTGAATCCCTAATAATTTACATCATTTTATCAATGAATAAAAATCTGGTTTACCTTCTCCATGGACTATTTAAATGTGTATGTTAGACTAGTTGATCTTGCTAAGTGATAGATTCACTTTCTTGGCATGTTATCCTTATTTGCATTCATATTTTAGTTTTAAAAGTATATTTTAAGTATTTTTAAGTGTTAAATTAAGTGTGTATGAGTTTATTTATTTCTATCTCCATTAGTGTCATGTTATAAACTTTTTTTAGTTCTCGTAGATTAAGTTTTCATCACAAACCTCCATGACAACTACTTATCTAAAACATAGATTTGGATTATTGTCATGTGTAGGTTAGGCTCTTTTTTGAAGTGTAAATATAGTTATTTTTTAGTGATTAGTTTAAATTTGGTTCATAACCTCATTATAATAGGTTTACTTCATGTTTTCTCTCTCCCCTTTCATCCAAACAAGTTAGTAGAATAGGTGATGAGCAATCAAGTCAAATCTAGGGAGTTAGCCCTTTAATCTAGAGGTTTACCACTATTATAGTCAACCAAAAAGCCTATGGCTAATCCCATATTCCACTCAATTTAGATAAGGATCTAACTACCTATCTAAGGGTACAAAATTGAGTGACAATAATATCATAAAAAAATTATCATATTTAATAAGTAATCGAATCGTGTTTCTAATGAAATTTATTAGCTTTAACATGTGTATTATGTTGGTGTAAAATTTTTATTTTCCTTCACTAAGGGTTTAATAAATTTATTATAGTTGAGACATATACCATTTTTTTTCTCTAACCTAAATGTATATTTATGCCTCTTTATTAGTGTTGGGTTTTTCAAGTGTTTGTCTATAGGACCTAGACTTGGAATTACTCTACCATGATGAAGAATAACTACATGTGGGTTATTTAGTGGACATAATTTTACCTATTGGGTTAACTATGAGAGATAACATTATGAGTTTGTTTGGGAAATACATATTGAATTCATAGTAAGCTCTAACAAATGATTTACAAGTGAAATACAACAAAACTTATTCCAATTATATAAGTACACATAATATTATATGTATGTAGCTCAAGGAGTGAACACATGAAATAAATAGAAATTAGGTAACATTCCCTTGTGTGCTAAGTGTACATATATATATTCTTAACCATGTGAGATGTAATTTTAATTAGTGTGTGGTCCTCGATAATATAACTGGGAAGGGACCTAAGTTTGTTATGATGTTGAGTGAATCTTGTAAATGTGGCAATAACTAAATGAATAATTTTGATTGAGAAAAATACTAATAGTTTTTAGGGTGACTCCTAGTTGATGTGAGATCAATTGTTTATATATATATATATATATATGATTAATAAAATATAGGCCCCCTCGATAATTCTAGCAACATTAGATTATACTATTATGAGATACCAATTTCTTGAGATAAAAATGAATTTAGTAATTGGATTTTTATCTCAAAAAATTGGTATCTATAATAGTATAATCTAATGTTGCTAGAATTATCAAGGGGGCCTATATTTTATTAATCATTTATATATATATATATATATATATATATATATATATATTTAAATGATTAATAAAATATAGGCCCCCTCGATAATTCTAGCAACATTAGATTATACTATTATGAGATACCAATTTTTTGAGATAATAATTAATTTAGTAATTGGATTGGCTTGTATCTATCTCTCACCAAAAATAAAAATGGAATAAATGTTAAAATATAATGAAATAAAATAGATAATGTTAAATTTTACACTTCTATAGATTATAGAAGCTTATTAGAATTATGATATTCATATCACTTGAATTTTCTTAGATAGCCAACACATTTTGAGATGATGTCTCACGGAGGAGACAGTTTACTCATACAAATGGATAACTACATCTGAACCTAATTCTAATGAGTGTTTATGTAGGTGACACAACTAAGTGGGAAATAGGTCATTATATTAGGATAGGTTAAGGGTTTTATATTACTGACCCTATAATTAGGCTTATAATCTTTTAGAGTATCATCCATATAAGAAAGAAATTAAAAATGGTATGTTTAATAGGATTTTTTTATCTTACTATTAGGTATATAATGAAATGATGATATTTAGCCTATGTGTTGATTATAATAAAGTATCATCCATTCCCACATTCATGTTTCACTTGAAGTGGTGTTTAAAATGGTTTGTCAATAAAACATGATTATAAGACTTATATGGTATGGAAACCATATCGAATGTAACTCATAACCTATGTTTATTGATGATCAAATTATTTTATAAATGAAACTATTGAATGTTTATATTGTAATAATTTTATGGAATTTACAGTTTACTAGTTTTAGTAACATCTATCTTTAGGGTGAATGTTGTGCTTGTTTTTAAAATAATTTATAGTTTTTGTTTATCTAGTAATTATTTTTAAAACCTTTTTTTTGCTAAAACATTTCTCATGATTTTCCTAAAGTGGTAAATTTTGTATTTGACCCTTGTCAAATAATTGTGATATATGTTTGTTATTATTATTAGGATTAAGCTTTGTGTTTACATTTCTTGTTGTCTTAGGGTGGGATAAATTCAAAATGTGTGATTGATTTGAAATACATAGGATCCCTTACCCTTTGAAATTTATATTTTCTAGCCTTTGCTATTATTTTTAGAACTAATATTTATGTTTACGCTTCTTGATATATTAGGGTTAGTTAAATTCAAAATGCATGCCCAATCTAAAATCCCTAATATTCATTATCCTTTAGATTTTATATTTTCTATTCATTCCTTGTCTTATTCTTATGATAATGAATGGACTAATGGACAAACATGTGTGTTTAATTATACTAATTATGTAGATTAAGATTAATATTGTGAAGGAAATGATTATGATTATGAGTATCACGAGGATTAGTATAATAATGATGAATATAATGGAGAATAAAATAAACAAATTAATTATGAAATGGAAGAGCCTAGTTCTCCTACTTTTTATTTTCATTCTTATCTTTATAATACACTAGAAAAACCACAAAATAATTATGGATTATCTCATGAACTCTTTGATGTTTTTATAATTTCTCATAAAGAATAAAATATAATAGAACTATGCTTAGATTATAAACATATAGATAATCATGATGCTTTGACTTTCAATGATATGTCCAAATGCAATTCTTCTAGTGACATAGAAAAGATACATATTCCTTATTCTCAATTTAAATGTGATGCTACTTATTCTTTTGAAATTAAAAATGATGTTATGGTTGAAAAGTAGAATAATACTCTTTTCCCATTGTCTTTAATTTAAAAATGATGCAAATTAATGTCATAGTGTTCCTTTTTATCCTAAAATGTAATGTGACAATGTATATACACACAAATATTCTATTGAAACAAAATGTGATGAAAATTATAAAATTACTTTAAAAATAAATGTGATAAACATATGATGTTATGAAATGTTTCCAAATTATGCAATGATATTTCCATACAATATGATTTTAAGATATGCAATAAATGTTATTTCAAGAAATGCAATGATAATGATAATAATTTATTATACATATGTTTAGGATAGATAGTGAGTTAGACCAATGAATAATATTTAAAAACCAATACTATTCCTTATAGTAATATCATTTTCATGATGCATGTTATAAGTGACCTCAAAAATAAATCACCTTCACTCATTTTACAATTTAGATAATGTGGTTATACTATGAATGATAATGCCATATTATTATAATGTGTATGCAAAGGGAAATGCAAGTGATCTATAAATCAATCTTAGCTTGGATAAGATAAATCTTACTTACTCTTTTGATCATTGATACATTAGATATTTATGGTCATGACCAAGATGGATCTCCTAGACCTAGCCAAGTCATCTCTTACCATAATAAAATCACTAGGGAGGGTTCTAAATCCTCCAGTTAAGCAAAATTGTGCAATAACCTTGACTAGGTATTTTTATTTCATATTCACTAAACTAATAACAAACAAAGTAAAGTCTTATCTAGTGTTCTCCAAAGCTTATGGCACAAAGTTGGGGTAGTAAACATAAAAATAAAACATGAAAAGAAGACACATACTCACATCAATGTATACAAAATCCTAATACATAGGATAGAAGTAAAAGTGCATATCTATATACTCTTACAAAGGAGGAACAAATTTACAAATACTTACATTTGAAGACAAACCCATCGACCCTCAATCTCTCCCTTGGCCAAGGTGTTTTGCAAGAGGTTGTTGTGGTATTTAAGGATAACAAGGATAAATCAGACCTATGATAGACAACCTATCTATGCATCTAAAATACTTTTCCACAAAATAAAATTCCTATCTCCAAATGAAGTATTGAAACCCTAAACTATGTCATTTAAGTATAATTTTGGATAGTAGATGTAAAATATATATCTTCTTCTTATCTTCTTTAATAAATAATAAAATAAATGTGTATATATAGTTGGATCTAACCCTAATCCTTTCTAAAAGTTTAGCTGATAGGGTTGACACAATCAAATATATATTATTATTGATAAAAAAAATTAGGTTTTGGTTTAGGTCAACTGGGGCTAACCTAGGAGTTTTATCAATTAGATTACAAGGTCAATGTGTTTGATAGTGTATCGTAAACTACCAAAAAGGAGTCTAAGCTAGGTAAGGGGTAATGATAGTGGAAAATTACTAGAGGAGGGTGAAAAATAAGAGGTAAAGATTAAATAAATGTTTTTAAGAGATGATTTTGTATATATCAAGTGGTAGTAAGGGAAAGTAATCCTACAAAGTACCAATGGTCTGCCCACTCCTTTCTTGGTGTACCCATTAAGGTATGCACTCAAAGATTTTGAGACTCAATTGGTTCCTATAAGATAGAAAGAATTAGTAATTTATAAAGTTTGAAAATATTATGTTTATACATATTCCCCACTAGAATCTCATCACGTGTCACTCACGTGTAACAAGGGATGGTGCTTTAATAAAGAAACATAACAACACACAACGTTGAAGCTGAAAAAATTGTAGTATTTTAAAGTAAAAGTAACTATAATTTAATTATTAAAATTGAAATAAGTGAAAATAAAAGTAATGTAATAATGAAAATAAACCATAATAGATCAGAATGAAATAAAATGACACCATAGACAACATATAATGTGAAATATAAATATCCATATAAGATAGATGAATGAAGCAAAATTAATGTAGAGTCAAATGATATAATGTAAACTTGGAGCACACATATAATCTAAAATGAAGAATAAAATGAAGGAAAACCATTTTGTGTTCATAGATAATAGTAAATTTATCCATAAACATTTTCCATAACATTTGAGAGATCTCTATGATTCTAAACTCTAACTACAATGAGGGTGTCATCGATCTCTAATGAAATATAGGAAAATATCTCTTTTCAAATCTCCTTGACAAAAAATGTAAACATGACTGAAGGATCATGATCATGAGGGCCATCATGAATAGGATATTTAAAAGAAAGAATATGAGTGGAATTTTTGGGACATAAATGAGCCACCGATGGAGAAGGGACCACAGGTAAAGGAGGATTCATAAGTGCATAAGGGACCATAGGTGGAGGAACCATGGCGGAAGAAGGGGGATCCCTCTTACATGGGTAACCTATGGAATTATGGATAGAAGCTAAAGGAATGGTCATAAGGTGATACTAAATATGTTACTAAAGGATATAATAATGATAAATTTGATGGGCACTACATTAATGCCATAGACAATATACTTATCCATATTTAGGAGTATACTTAGGTAATAACTTAGGGGGAGGTATAGAATTTTTTGTAAACTGAGTAATAATAGGATGTAAGGTGTCTATCTATTGTCTAATATTTCAAAAATGGGTGGAGGAATGATTATCTATGTTGTGGAAGTAATAGATACACTTGTTAGTATATTTTGTGGGTGTACTAACAAAGGGATTAGAAGCAAAAGCTAGGGAATGATAGTATAATTTATAATATCTAGTATAATTATTGGAAACTCTATGAATGTCACAGCATGGATAATCAAGCCATTATAAAGGTAGAAGTGAAAGCAGTGGCAAAGGAATCAGGCCATCACCAAGGGAAGGTGGGGTGGGTAGAGAGACTGGACAAGGCTCAACTGAAGGAGAAATAAAATTAAAAGAAAAGACTTAGTTAAATGTAGAGAAAGAATAGGATTTATAATAGGCTTAGCTAAGGGAGGATTAGGATGCATAGAGGGTTTAAGGATGGTAAAAATCATCTCATGGGGAAGTCAGCTATAAGGATCCTAATACTAGTGAAGTGATGAGGACCATTCATAGCATGATCCACAAGCATGATCTTAAGATGTTCTTAATAAACTAGAGGTGTTCCATGAAAATACACCATATCTACCCTAAAAATAAGATAAATAATTCTAAAATTAGGAACTATATAAGATGGAATGCAATAATATAAACAAAAATATTAAAACAAAGAAGAATGATAATGAAGGATCTCAACATCTCTAGCTTGAAAAAGACCTAGAAGTGGGTCATCTAAAGTATAACCATCATCATAGTTGATTGTATGAATTATGTAAGTAGGTATTACCTTCTAATTAGAGGTGGCATGATGAATAGAGTGTCAAGTGTTAGTTAAGACTATAGATATATCATCACTATGTGGTTGATGAGAATGAAGCTTTAGAGATGGTGGAATCTGGGAAAAGAGATGAGGAGAGCGATTAGAAGTTTTTATCTTGAGGTTTATCTTATTAGCCTCATCATCATTATAATCTATAAGGTTATATGGTATATTCCCAATGAGTTTGAGGTGATCATGGTAACCTCACATAGAGTTGACAGGGAAATCAAAACATTGAGATTCTTAAAATGGAACACTCAATAAAGGTTCAAGGGTTGGAATTTTGAATACACCATAGTCTTATAATTTTTCAAAATTATAAGGGTTAGTGTTGTCTTTAATTTTATAGATTGTACCATTATGAGGGAACTTGACACATTGGTAAGTAGAAGAGGCGATAACCCTCATGTGATGATTCCATGGCCTACTAAGAAAAATATTATAAGAAAGGAGGAAATTGAAGATCATAACCTTCATTTACATAGTGATAGGTGGGATGGTAATAGGGATCCACACACAACCTATACAAGGAATTTTCCTTCGGTCATAACCTTGACATGTGTTTTGTGTGGATTTAAGATTACACTTAGACTATCTAAGGGTTTTAATGAAGTTGAGAAAGGCAAAACAAGTACCTAAACACTCATCAATCAATACATGCTTGAATTGGATTTCACAAATTTTTATGCTTTTAAATAGGGGAGGATCATCCACCTAAACTATGATATCATTTATAATAATAATAGTAAGATGAAATTAGAGAGAGAGAGAGAAGTGGCTATTATTTCATCAACATGTATAAATAGCTCTTCACTTTTTATAATATTCTATATTCTAAACTATATAAGTTAGCTTCACATCTTATTAGGGGAGGATGGGGGATGTTCATTTTGAATAGGATTTAAATAATTAAGTTTTAATCATGTAGAGAAGTTCACATGAGTTTGAGAAAGGGAATTTGAGATGGGAGATTGATAAGGTCTATGATAGGCTCCCAGTCATCATTACCCATGAGTGGGTGTGTAACGTTGGAGGATATCCTTGCAAGGAAGATTAAAATTCCATGTAAATTTGTGTTGATAGGATGTGGGAGCTTTAATTTAGGGACAAATTAGTTGATTATAATGAGAAAAGGAAGCATTTGATTTAGGTTTATCTTGTGATAGATTTGAAGAAGTGGTATTAGAATGTTGAGTATTATTGGTGATAGGTAAAGAGGTTTGAAAAATCTTATAAATTGTATGATAGGTATTATTCAATGGAGGTTTTGGAATATATTTTTCAAAAGAGATAAAGTTTTATTGCCCCAACTTTGTTCGGTAAGTTGGGAAAGAATCTTGGATAACATAGAAAGTGTGAGATGATTAGTGCATGTGGGTAGGATGAAAATTAGTGAAGGCAACTACCCTTTGTATATTAGTCATATTTACCACATGATTGTCAAATTTTGGGTCTACAAGACTTTCAAAATTATTAGTGGAACGAGTAGGCTTATAATTATTGTATTGATGATTTGGAAGAGGATCTTTGTAAGTGGATAGATGAGCATTAGCTTAGTTCAAAGTTTGATTTTTAATTTGTGTTTCATGAGATTTGAAGGCATTGTCATAGGATTATTTATGTTTATTAATGAGTTAATCATAATAAAAATTTGGACCAAAGAGTAAATCCATAGATAATTTATGTAATCACCTACAAGTCTCATGAGAATGACCCCAACTGGGATGAAACCAATAGTCATACCATGGTTTCATGTGGTGAGTGGTATCAATATATCATTTAAGACGCCTTGGTATATTATTTTGGAGTTATGCTAAGGATAATGGCTAATGAACATTGAAGTTGTTTATTGGAGAAAATTGAGGATGAGGGGTGTGGTGGAAAGGGGAATATTATTCCAGAGCAAGGTCAAGAGAAATAGCTTGAATATTATGAATGGTATCATAAGAATTAATGACACAATAATTAGTAACATGATTATTTTTATTTTTTATGAGAATGTGGATGAACATAGGAGGTTGGGATGGCTTGAACTGATGCATGAGAAAATCTTGGTGCTTGGCTTGGTTGAGAACCTCTTGCAAAATTCATAGAGAGAGAGTCCTAACCCAATATTACAACTTAGTATAGAGAGAATTGGTGAATATATGAAAGAGGTTATAATATTCCATGTTGTGTTCATACTTATTAGATAAGGTCTTCCACTATTTGATGAAAGCTTGTGTATTTTCTATCTCAAGTTGCCTATAATTAATAAAATGGGCCAAGGTATTTTCAGGGAGGTCACTAGTTTAAACTCTTATACTAAATCATTAACTAGATATTACAAAATAGTGATGGAATATAACTTGAGTTGATTATACTAATCTAAAACATCTCTAGAGAGGGTTTTTGATAAGATCTTGGTAGCAATAAAAGTATTTAACTTATCCCAATCTTTGTATAGATTTCTAAATGTTTTTAAGTGTAAGGTAGGATCATTTGTCCTATTGTAACTAATGGTAAGGATGATACCTCCTATATCTATGTTGGAAATTTGATGCATAACAGGGTCATTTGAATATGTTTAATCATTTTGTTAATAAGATGTGGTTGACGAATAAGGTTTCCATGGAAATCCCTAAGGGTGGTGGGGGGGGCATTTTGGTTGTACACTACCCATGAAACATGTTGAGGGTGATTTTGGATATGAATAATGTGATTCTACATTTGCATAATTTGGTTGGAATTATTAGTTTTCAAATCATTCGTTTGGTTAAGAGTTTAAAACAAAAGTTGATGGGTTTGAGTCATGTTTTTATTAGTGTGCATAACATGCAAAGCATTAGAATTGATATTAGTGGCTTGGGTACCACTGTGAGTAGTGGCATGTGCAACACTAGTGGATTGAGAGGTGTTGGTATAAAAGGAAGCACTAGTGGAAATATTAGCATGTGTCGCAAAAGATGCAATAGTAGATGGGTTAGAATAAAAAGAAGCACTAGTGACATGATTACTATGGGTAGAAAATGATGCACTAGTGGAGGGATTGAGAAGAGTGGGTCTTTTAAAAGTCCCAATAGATGTTGAAATTACCATGTTAGTAGAGATATTTGGCATAGAGGTAGAATAAATCAAGGAATAAGAGGCCATAAAATGAGAAGGAATCAAAAGAGAAGGAAAAGGTTGAGAAGCAAAGAAGCTATTACCCCTGAATCCAAGTGATAATATGGGGGAAGGTGAATGGGATTTTTATTCTTGACCACTTATCATAAGTTTTTAAATAGTGGAAGGCTATTTTACTCAATGTTGAGGAAATTCATTAATGAAAAAAAGCATTTCTAGACTATACTCTAATTCAGGGTAATATTCTAAGGAGAATAGAGAGTTATGAATTGAGGATGCATGAGGAGGAGTCTCATAATTGGTAGTGTGAGTGGAAAAATGCACATGAATTTCATATAAAGTGGGATCCAAAAGATGTTTATGGGTAAATCTATTGGGATTGGTAACGTTCATCATATCTATTGAGTTCAAATCTGTGTTATCCTCAAGCAAGAAGTTCATGATAAGAGAAAAAGGTTATGAAGGATGATAATGTAAAGATAATGACATAAAATAGGATACATAGTCAAATTATTTGGATGTGTTCTATAACCCAACAAATAGATAAGAATACACAATCATTCAAGATAACTATGTATTGTAGATAATAAAGTTAAACAAGTTGATAAGGATACACAGTCATGCAAATCAATTGTGTACTACTAAATAAATAAATAAACAATAGGGTAAGAAGACACAGCCATGTAGATTGACTATGTACTACTATAATGAAGGTAAAACATAATTTCTAAGAGACTATATTGACCAAGATGACTATGTTCTGCAACAAGGTAAATTTTTTTCAATATAGTTTGAAGAAAGAATAAAAGCAAACCTAAATATTTAGATCAATGCAATTGATCCAATTGGGGCATATAACACAAAACTTACACCAACACTAGCCAATGAAAGTTTTGTAACACAACACACAATGATAAAAGAGAAATAAATAAATTGAAAAGTAAATTTTAACTAATTGGTCACCTTAAGTGTTATTAAATTATTAGAAAGTTTTGATTTTAATGTGATATAAAAGTTGGTTGAAATAGGGAACTAGAAATTAGTCTAAAGCTGGTTTCAAGATGTTTGTGCTAAAATGGATTTGTATTGGTAATGGTATTGGCTTGTTATTGGGGCCTACCCTCTCACTTCATAATCCCAAAATCATAAGGGTGTCAGTTTATTTTTTAATATATACCATTAACCATGTATTTATACTTATATAAAAAACCAAATTGGCTTCCCCCTTGGTGATGAAATCCAAGTAGGTAGGCGTTGGGAAGACAAATCTTTAAATGTTAATTGATTTGGTAGTGTGTGAAAAAGAGAAAAATAGTATAACTTAAATGGTAATTTTGAAAAACCACCTATTTAGACTATGTGAGTTATTTTAAGCATGAAAATAGATGAAAAATAAATGTAAATCAATTACTACCAAATAGATTTTAATTCTTTGATTAAGAATAGTATAGATTTAGTTCAAGTTACATTATATGCAAATAATATACAATAAATTTGAATGGGTCTCTTTTGTTGTGAATAACCAAGGTCTTTAATAATAAATTCAAACATGTGAACTACGTATTTCAGACAAGTGATAGGATACAAAACTAAGTCGGCTAGCTCAATCTAGTTAGCTATAGGTTTTTAGTTTTGAAGGATACTAACTTGTGAAAAATAGAAATGAAGGAAGAACTAAAATGATAGAGAGAGAGATGATAAATTAACCTTGGTGGGTTTGAATATTATTTATATTTAAAATTTTATGTAGTAGTTATTTAGTTGTTGCTTTCAAATTTTGTAAATTGGGTCAAGTAGTTTGACTAAGTTCTACAAAACCCCGTATGATAAAGAAGAATAATGAATAGGGTTAACCTATTTGATAGTGTTCATTGACCTATATGTTGGAAAAAGTAATTAGTAGATAGAGTTAACATATTCAACAGTGTATGATAATCTATAACTAAAGAAAAATAATATGTCAAATTGTTGGATCTAGTAACCTATAGTTGATGAAGACCTACATAGATAAAATAAAGTCATTTTGAAGTGATTATGTTTTAAAAATTCACATAGAAAAAAATGTATCAAATGGTTTGATACAGTAGTGAAAATATGGAAAATATAATAAAATGATAAAAAATGAAGGTGTGAAATAAAAATTACAAGGGTTAGATTCACATCGGGTTTACTATAATGTATGTAAATAGAAATGCAACTGATCTATACAGTAATCCTATCTCATAGAATATGAATCCTACTTACACTTTCAATTGTCGATACATTAGATATTTGGGGTTATGACCAAGATGGATCCACTAGACCTATCCAAGGGTTCTTTTACCAAAATAATATCACTAAGGAGGGTTCTAAAGCCTATAGTCAATAAAAACTATGAAATAACCCTAATTAGGTACTATGTTTTCATATTCAATAAACTAATAAAAAGTAAAGTAAAGTCTAATCTAGTTCTCACCAAAGCTTATGGCACAAAGTGGAGGTAGTAAACATGCATAAAAGACATATACTCATGTTAACATATATATAATCCTAATGCATGGGAGATAAGTAAAAATGCATATTTATCTACTCTTAAAAAGGAGGAACAAAGTTAGGAATACTTACCTTTAAAGATGAACTTGATGAGCCACAATTTCTCCCTTGGCCAAGGTTCTTCACAAGAGGTTTTTTTGGTATGTAAATATGACAATGATAAATTATCTCTAGGTTATAAAACCTATCTATGCATCCAAAATACTTTCCCACAAGACAATATCTGTATCTCCAAAGAAAGTGTTGAAACCCTAAGCTATGCTCCTCAAGTAGAATGGTGGATAAGTAGATATGTGTGTGTGTGTGTGTGTGTGTGTGTGTGTTCTTCTTCTCTTCTCTGATAAATAATGAAATGAATGTGTGTGTGTGTTTTATGTGTGTGTGTGTGTGTGTGTGTGTGTGTGTGTGTGTGTGTGTGTGTGTGTGTGTGTGTGTGTGTGTGTGTGTGTGTGTGTGTGTGTGTTTTCTTCTTATCTTCTCTAACACACACACACACACACACACACACACCCACACACACACACACACACACACACACACACACACACACACACACACACACACACACACACACACACACACACACACACACACACACATTCATTTCATTATTTATTAGAGAAGAGAAGAAGAACGTGTGTGTGTGTGTGTGTGTGTGTGTGTGTGTGTGTGTGTGTGTGTGTGTGTGTGTGTGTGTGTGTGTGTGTGTGTGTGTGTGTGTGTGTGTGTGTGTGTGTGTGTAAGACACACACACACACACACACACATTCATTTCATTATTTATTAGAGAAGAGAATAAGAACATATATATATACACACACACACACACACACACACACACACACACACACACACACACACACACACACACATATGTATATATGTATATATATACATATATATACATATGTGTGTGTGTGTGTGTATATATATATATATGTATGTATATATGTATGTATATATATATGTTCTTATTCTCTTCTCTAATAAATAATGAAATGAATGTGTATATATAGATGTGTGTGTGTTTGTGTGTGTGTGTGTGTGTGTGTGTGTGTGTGTATACACACACACACACACATTCATTTCATTATTTATTAGAGAAGATAATAAGAACGTGTGTGTGTGTGTGTGTGTGTGTGTCTATGTGTTATTCTTATCTTCTCTAATAAATAACAAAATGAATGTGTATATATAGATGGATATAACCCTAGTCCTTTAAGAAAGTTTACCTAACAGGGTCAGCCCAATCAATTATGTATCATTATTGACAAAAAAATTAGGTCTTGACCTAGGTCAACCAGTGGTTGACCTAGACCCTAAATGAGTTTTTTCAATTAGAGTATAGGGTTGATGGGTTTGATAGTGTATCATAAAATGTGAAAAATGAGATTAGGCTATGTAAGGGTTAATGAAGGTAGAAAATGACTAAAGGAGGGTACAAAATGATATACAAAGCTTGGGAAAATGTTTATAGGAGATGGTGGTGTAGATATAAAGTGGTAGTAAGGGACAATAATACTATGAAACACCAATGGTCTTCCCACCCCTTTCTCAATGCACCCCTTAAGGCATGCACTCAGAGAGATTGAGACTTGATGGGTTCTTGCAAGAGAAAAAGAATCAGTAATTGATAAAGTTTGAAAATATTATGTGTATACACAATGTTTAACATGAATAATCCAAAAGTTTTTTCCATGCCTAAGTTATAGGTTTCTTATGACCATGGATATCCTATTAGTTAATTAAATTAATATGCACTTTATTTTTAGAGATGTAGTAATGATGGACATACATTATTAAAATATTTCCTCAATAATTTAGAAGATGATGCCTTATATTAGTTATATATTATCCATAGTGTCCTTAATTTAATAAGCTATAAGAGGTTTTCCTATCCTAATTTAATAATAGGAAGGTTATTAATTTCACATTGAAACATATCCAATGTTTAAATGGAGACCATAATGATCTTATTGAATATTACATTTTGTGATTTGGGAATACATTACATTATTTAATGTATCAACCCTTAGATTTGGAAAATTAATGTATATTTATCAAGGATATTATGTGTCCACTTAGGAAAGTGAAATTTAAAATTATTATCCTTCCTTTAAGATAATTTATATGGATATTTTCAAATATGCCTTGGAACTCAATTGTGAGTCATATAAGGAAACAAGCTCAAGTGATTCAATACCACCTTCACCTAAGAAAAAAATTATCCATAATCAAGTGGAACTAACTATATAATTTTAAAAATAAAATATCCCCATTGATATCCTTAACAAAAATAGAGAATGAAGAACATGGGTTACAAGTCAACAACTAATAATAAGACACCTACCTCCAATAAGAATCAACCATATAATTTTGATAATTTAAAAAAATGACCATGTCTTATTTCATAGAAATGATTTGATAAGAGACTAATTAAATTACCTCATAATTACTATCATTCTTCTCATTGAATATAATGAGTAGGGTAAAAACTATTTTGATATTATCATCATAACAATGGATATAGAGATAATAATTGTTATGCATTACGATAAAATATTAAACAACTTGTGGATAAATGGGTTATTACATTTTTAAAAGTGATAAATTAGTTAGTGAGTTTCCCTTCTCCATAGTCTTCTTCTACTTATTTGACAAATATTGAAATATCTCAAGGTGTTTCTAAAAAGAAGCCAATGATCTATCATGCTTCTAAGGAAAAATTTACTAGGAGAAAATCTTCTTATACTTAAAATTGTACAAGGATTAATGTTTTCAAACATGTTCCTCTCAAGGAATAAAATGTTCATTTGAGCCCTTATTAGAATCACACTTAGATAAGTCATTATGGTAAATGACAATCATAAATGAAATACATGCATAATTTAATTTATTAAAAATTTGAGATACAATGATCAAAAGTTAAAATATACACATTATTGATAATTAAAATTATTGTGCCAATTAATGTACCCATTTTTCTATTATGAAGATAAAATAATAATTATACCAATTTTATTGTAGAGATTTATGATAGAATACATCAATTCTAAGTCATGTAAATGGGTATTTTATTAAAACTAAATAGGTCTAAATATCATTAAATACTTAAACGATTTCAAGGAATCAAATATTAAATTTAAAATTTATTCAAGAATAGAAGATATTTATTTCAAAATTGATTCTCAATATTAGATTAAGGAACATAATTATTATTATATCGAATCTAATCAATATATTCACTCTCTCATCACATACTTTATTTAGTTTACTATATATATTAGAATTAAATAGATGTTATCAATCCTATTTGATAGAAAAAGTCTATGAAAAAGACTATCTTAGAGGATCAAATACTCTCTATTCTTTATCAATTTATCAATGAATTACTTCTCTTTATTAGAAGGCATTATTATGTATCCTTTCTAAACAATGTCAAACAAAATAAAGAAGATAAAATCAAAAGAAAGAAACATAATCAAATTAAACAAAAACAAGAGACCAAAAAAAAAGCTAAATTAGGCTAGACGATAACCAAAAGTTTAGTTAAATGACTAACTAGAGATTAGTTAATAAAAATAAGATGAATTACAAAAAATCTAAAATAAAAATATTATAACATAACTATATGTTAATGGAGATAAAATTATAGAAAAACTAATCTAAGAAAAAAGACAAGAAACTAAATATAAAACTATAAAATCTAAAATCAAGTCATAAAAAAAGGATTTTTATTGAGAAACCATAAACTATTTCATTATTGATTGCAAAAGACCTAAAAATATATTACAAATTAATGAAAACTTGACATTCTATCATACATTGTGTGAATTATTATTCATTTTTCAAGGAAAATACTTGTTTGATTACATGCATAATAATATATTATTTTGAAATTATGAAATAGTTAATAATATTGGCCATTTTCACATAATTAGTTTATAAATAACTAATCAACTTGGATATATCTGACTTTACCACGTGAAACATTTCACTATTAGAGAATGTGTTGTTTGGTCTTCTTGTAATGAATACTTAATCTTAAAGACTTACGATGAAAGAGAAGATAAGTATGAAATATTGAAAAAAGAGATTTTGTACCTATATGAGTTCCTCCTTCAAATGATGTCCCTCAAATGTTTTTAAACCCTCACTTAAGATTTAGTTACACTTTAAATGATAATTTCTTTTTACTTAATTTAAAATATATTTAGTTAAACCTTATTCAGAGTTAATGGAATTTATGACTTTATGTTTAAAATAATAAATAAATTTAAATAAAGTGATTCAAAAAATTGACTCGATTAATTATTATAAAACCAATACATTTATTTTTTCATGGGTGGGGCCCTTGATACTTTACTAATGACTTAATTAATCACTAATATAAGTCATCATGTAAGGCAATCATTGTAAATGAATAAGATTTAAAGAGTGAAATGATTTACATCCTCTCAAACTTTATCCATAATTATTTTAAATTATCAATTATTATTATGCAAGAATGGTACAAATTATAACAAGTAAGCATAATAATATCCAAATTGACAAAGTGTAGCATCATCATTTCACCAATAATCTGATCAAGTTCTCAAATATTAAGGCAACAATGAAATCAAGTTGAGAGCATAGTCAAATTAAAAACTAATGAATATCAACAAAATTTACTATATACTAATAGAATAATATTAAAATCACTAAATATTATATTATCAATATCATTATCATATCTGCTACAACTATTGAATCACTGTATAAAATCTTAATAAAAAATAATTGAATATTTCATCATTAAAAACCACTATAATTTATCAAAATACTGTAAATATCAAGTAGTCATAAAAAAATGAAAATATACAAAATGAAATAGTGAAATATTTGAAAGTATTAAAAATTAAAATAAGAAGTATATCAATTCTTTGTTAATCATAATAAACTAAATAAATCAAAGGAACTCCTTATTATGTGTGATATTCTATATACTCAAAGGGTGTGATAGGCATCTCAATTCTAGTCGTCTCTCAAGATTCATCATCTACCTAGAAGTACAGGATTATATATCATTTATTTTTCCATTTTGAGAAGAAATAAAACATAGTTTTATTGAAACTTTGAACAACTAAACACCTATGTAAGTTTTATAAAAGGAGATAGATACCTAAAAAGTATGTATAAAAAATTACTTCTAAAATATTGTATAAACTCTCTTTTAAAAATTCCATATCAAGATAAACACTTTTATTTTGAATAATGGATAACATTAAGAAATAAAAACCTTTTATATCTACCATGTATCTAAAAGTTCTAATAATTTAAAAACCTCATATATAACTGTCATTTGAAACTCTTTAAAATAGCATAATATATACAAAGAACATTTAATTTTAAATTACAATAAACCTAAAAATGTGTTTTAAAATTATTCTTACATACAACCATATATATATTAAACTAAATAAAACTTATCAACATATTAATACTTGAAATAAACAATTGACAAGATCAAAAAATATATAGTCATGCATACATTTTCAATAGATTTGTTTTGGAATAATTTTTTGACATGTATGAATGTTATCAATATGTGTCGATTTTCAAAAACTTTAAGACACACACACACACACACACACACAAACACACACACACACACACACACACACACACAAACATACAAACATGTGAAACTCATTATGAATATAATTATGTGAACTTTAAAATATGCACAAACAATAGAGAGATACTACCAAACTAAATCATATTTGTATTTCCTAAATAATAATTCCATATTCATAAAATAATTTGAAAATTACTTTCTTCAAACAAATGCACCTTTGTATTTTAAAAAGAATGAAATTAAGATGCAACCAAAAACCAATAAGATAATTTCAACATTTATAAATACTTTATAAGGCATGCAGGAATAAATCTTAATCATGTTTTAAAACATTAGTGCTAAAACCCATCAAAGCTCATAATAAACTTTTATGCAAGAAAAAATATGAATGCAATACATTAATACAAACCTTCAAAAATGTAAACTACAAAGCCAAATAAACTTGAAACCACCTTCAAAGAATATATAAAATAAATAAGACATAGAAATATATGGCTATGAATGGCTTAAAACATCTTATTATCTCTTGTGAACCTTTCTTACAAGCAAAATTTACAAGAGTAATTCTTAAAAAAAAAGTTTCTTCACTTATGGATTTGACAAAATGGCTCAATCTTATAATAATAACTCAGATGATTATAACTAATAAATAGTTTGTATAAATAAAATATACAACTAATAAAATATTTATTGGAATTACTAAGCTATAGTGGTTGTAGATTTCTTTGTTTGAGGGAAGAAATTTTGAAGAAAACTTATGGCTAGTAATCTGTCCATCAATTTAGGTTTATTGGATTTTGGTTTGATTTATTTCTAGACTTGTATAAATAGAAAAAAATGGTATTTAGAGATTTATTAATACTTATAAACATATGGGTGTGATTTCACTCCCACCACAAGATTATAAGGAGGAAATGTATATAAACTTGATACTTTCTATATAGTCATTGACTTATATTAAATCTATGAACTCTTAATAAATGAAGTTATTGATTGAGTTATTAACTTAGTGTTATCAATAGGAAATTTTGAATTTATAAATTTAAATATATGCATGCAATA
Organism: Torreya grandis; assembly: GCA_037957365.1. Taxonomy (NCBI): domain Eukaryota; kingdom Viridiplantae; phylum Streptophyta; class Pinopsida; order Cupressales; family Taxaceae; genus Torreya; species Torreya grandis. Next base: position 8,256,685 of record JARHVA010000023.1, read on the forward strand.
AGACATAAAGGTATCCTAGTTGTGATAAAACATATTGGTGAATGTATTTTTGATCTGTCCATAGTCTATTATAAAATGATATTTTGTGATATAGTGAATTTGTTATTATGTATAAAAATCATGTTTACATTAAGGGTAATACGTAAAAATTTTATTATGAAATTATATGGATTATTTTTAGGGTGAAAAATGGATTGGTAGATGATTTTGGAGTCATGAATGAAAAATAAAAGAAAATTGAGTTATGAAATTGTAGTTTGTGTAAAGGACTCCATTATTACATTTTGATTGTACTTTCTTATATGGACTGGTTATGAGACTTATTTATGTTCTATGCTAAGGTTTATTGTAATAAAAAACACTCTCCATTATTTTCAAGGGGTGATGAGTGACAAATAAGGAGCCTATCTACAGTCACTCATCATCGATCCACAAGACAAAAGATGATAACTAAGGTTTATAGTAGAGGGTATTTCTAACGTGGACTATGACCCAAATTTTTGAAATATGAAATACTATAAACTGCTTTGGCCAAAGTAATTTTGTAACTATATACATTATTTTGTCATTATTTTTCACAATTTAAAAAAAATAGCAAAAAAATAATTTTTTATGTCTAATTTTTAAGTTTGGGCTTAAAATTTTAATATTTTAATATTTTTAATATTAATTAATTAATTAATATTAATTAATTTAATTGATAATTGAATCATGAGAAAAAAAACTTCATTTTCCTGAACTATACAAATGCTCTTTTTAGTTCCTCCATGTAAAAAGCCATTTGTTTTCTTATAACTATGCAAAAAATCATTAAACATTTTTTAATTGTGAAAATGTTTTTTTTTCTTTTCTCGTAGTTATGCTAAAAATCCTTGACACTTTTTCAAGTCATGTAATTTGTATTTTCAATTTTTCATGCAACGCAAGTGAAAATTTTAAAAATAATAAATTAATTCAAATATATTTTAATTATTTTAATTTGTAATTTGCTTTTTAAAATCCTAATGTCATGTGATTTCCTTAGATACTTCCCTGAGTCATGCAAATTTATTTTGGCACATCCCAAAATCATGCAAATAAAATTTTCCCTTCCCATTACTTTGCACATAAGGTTCATGCTTCCCTACAACATGCAATTTGATTTTTATTTTCCCCATTTAGTGCAAATGCTATTATTACTTCCCTAAGTCATGTGAAAATAAAACTTCTTCCCTTATAAATTTTTTAAAGCTGTTAAACACCAATATTCAAATTATTTTACAGATCTTCCACTCAACACTAGACCAAAATCATTTTCTATGTTGTTTGTAAGAGGTAAAAAGTTCATTTCAATTTACAAAATGAAGTGAGATAAAAGTGAAAAAGTGAATTTTGTTTTGTTTTGGATACCAATAATGAATTCATATGATCTAAAAGGAAAAATGAAGGGTTTTTATTTTTTTTATTTTTTATGCTTAACACAAGGGAGTCATATGGATTTAAAACCTAAGAAGAGGTTTTAAAGCTTAAAAAAAGAAAAAGAATTGACATATTTTAATTTATTAGTACCTGATAAGAAGGTTTGTATGGTGTTAATCAAGATTCGAATAGATAAAGAGAAATTTTATTCATTATTGTGTTTAGAGTAGAGGTTGTATAGATGTATAAAAATGCCCAAGAAGGTGAAAGGTGAAGAAAATAAAATAAAATAAAAATAGGATTTAAAGTTTTTCATCTACTATGTAGGAGGATGTACAACACCGTACAACCTATAGGGGAAGATTATAGGGAATAAGAAAAAGAGAACATCTACAATTAAATAATTTTGTTTCTACCTCCAAATGAATTTTATGACCCATATGAGCTTAAAATGGTTTTAAATTTTTTTAAAAGCAAATAACATATTTTTTATTTGTTTTGGCCCATAAAAAGAGAGGGCATATGGTATAGAAAGAGGAATGGGGTTTTAAAAGTAAATAATATACAAAATTTATTTTTTACTCATTTTCATTTTCCAAAGAGGTCGTACAATAGTGTTATTAAGGTGATAGAATAAGGGAAGTTAAATTCATGAATGGGTAAATCAATAAAGGTGATTGAACATGGTGAAATTTTTTGGGTGATATAGAAGAGGCATCAAAGTGATTTGCACAAGTGACATTGTGAGTATGAATATTTGATGAAATTAAAATAACTTATTTTATTTTATCAAATTTATAAATAAACTTCCATTATGTGAATACCTCCATGATTGTTGATTTTATCACAAAATTTATTATCTTTATCCTATACTCTGGAAAATTTAATTCTAAGCAAAAATAAAGAAAGTATGAAATACTAATTTTAGGGAGTAACACCTTTATTTCCATTGGAATCTAATGTAGAAAACATTATAGATATAAATCTAGATCATATCAACTTAGAAATTTTTGGGAGGGAATGAATGTGGTACCTAAAACTAACTTTGGAAAGAGTATTTTTGAGAGCAAGTTGGTATAAGTTGTATCAGTTCTAATTTTAGTGAAATCTCTTGAATTGGTTTTGGTTATCAAAATACTATAATTTAGAGACAAGGTAAGTGAGAGATCCACAAGTTGAGTTGGTGGCAATATTGGATCCAAAATAAATATATATTATGTTGCATCTTCAAGATTGGGAATATTTTGTGCATTTAAATCCTAAGTCTTCTCAAAGTTTTTGGGATGATAATAACATCTCATGTGATAAAAAAGTAAAAAATGGATGGTTTACCAAACCAAGACATTCTTCCACATGACCCTAAAAGAATACTACAAGATCTAACTTCAAGATTGATATAAATGATATAATAACAATATTAAAAAGAATAGTGAGGAGCTCAACAACTAAAAAATTTTAAACATGGATGTACAAGTTCATTTGGATCATTCATAGGAACAAGGAATATCCCAATTGGAGACAACTAATTAGTGATTCAATCCATAAATAGATAATAAAAGTAAAATTCACATCAAAATTTTATATGATTTCATATCTTATCTACATTGTAACTAGTCAAAGATATTTTGATGGATTGCATATGATGGCTAACTTCAAGAAAATGAAATTATATGATTTTATTCCCCAACTTGCATTGAAATAAGACACTTGACACTTTAAGTGGATGAATTATTGTTTCATTCATTTTATCATTTAGTTGTTTAAGAAAGAACTTTTCAACACAAGGATATCAGTGACTACTACCACATAAATAGCTAGATGGGGAACTTGGTTCATAAAGTTCTTAACTTTTATTTATTTGATGATTAATGGATATGAAATTTCTCCATACATACTTCCATGATATATTAGTGATTAGTGGCCATTAATGGATCTAGTGAGACAACTTTTTAAAATATGTAATATTTTGACAGGCAGACACAAGATAGGGGTCAAAATTTCAATTTTTATTGATAGGTACACTAGTAATGAAATCTAAAATAGTGGAGAAATATATATGCCATTTCAATCTCATTACTTTTGAAATTAGGTTTGCATTTGATATAAGGGGTTTATTTGAACAAAATAATGGACATTAATTTAAACATCTCTCACATTTTAAATATTATTAGATGGATTGCAATGATGAAAAATGGTTAGAATCAAGGACCATTTATGGTTTACCAAGAAACAGATAGTCAAATTTGGCATAACAAAAGTACCAAATCTATTGGTGCATGATTAAATAACATTGGATCCCATTTTTGAAAAGGAGGGCATTGCAACAAAATAACTACCTATAGTTTATTGCACTAATAAATAATCTACTTCCCTTAAAATTAGAATAAGGGTAGTGTTTGAAAGGACTCTTAAGTGATTGAGGAGTAAAGAAGTTGATGTTAGAAATATTGATTTCCATACACCTCTTGGGGAGGATGAATTTGGTAGTTTTTAAAAATAATAACATGTTGAAATAGAGAAATCAAATGAATTAGGTCTAAGTGGAGAACCCTTGGTGATAAAGGAAGCAAAAAAACCATACATTATTTAAAAAAATATTCCACCATTAAGGATTCTAAATCTCAAGATAAAAAAGGTTAGGTGAAAATATTTCATCTTCTCCCAATCCCTCAATTTCTCCAAAAGCTCCTATTGATAACTTTCCAGAGTTCCAAGATCTTGTAAAAAATATAACTCAACAATTCCTTGATTCTAATGACATGTCACTCCCTATATCATCTATTTCCCCACTACATGAAATCACTCCTATTTCTTCTTCTTCTCTTTCAAATCTTGAAATACCTATTATTTCTTATACAAGAACTTAGATTGATGTAGTTAACAAAAAGAAACAAGGAGAAGCACCTTTTCAAGTTCTTATAATTGAAATAACACCTTTCACCCTATAAATTTTAGCCCCAAAAAATTCAAATTTTGACCCACCTCCTTCTTCAAGCACAATAATGTCAAATTGGTTATCCATAATGGTAAAAAAAGAGTAAAAATTATAGAACCTGAAGAGATTAATTTTGAGAATTTGACAAATCCAATTCCTTTTTAAAAAAGATGTTGGAAAACAAGAACCATTCACAAATTGTAACATATAAAAAAGGATAAAACTATACAGAGATGGAAATATCTACAATTGAGAAAAACAAATAAAAAATCAAAGTTGAGGACTATCAAGTATCAAGAGCACACTTTGGGGAATCTACCAGAGAAAGGATGAAGGAAGATATGTAGATGGAAATCAAAACCATTTTTTATAAAATGGACAAATATAAATCAATGAAATATTAATTGAAATAAAAAGTGTAATAGTTGAATTCAGTTATATAGAGGCTAATTAGACTAGTTTAGCCAACACTTATTTCATCAAGTATTCATGTTAAAACATTGGAGAAAGTGAAATAAGTCAGCTAAATGGGTAATGCATTAAAATATTGGATTGATAAGACAAATAATAATGGATTATTAAAAATTATTGATACAATGACAATGGGTTATAAAGTCTAGTCAGAATGTGAACAAATAACAAAAAAATAAACAAGGCATACAAAAGAAATATAGAATTGGTTAGAGTTCATCCCCAAATTGTTTAAATTCTTAAAATTTCCCTATAGTGATCTTATTGACAAAGGAGTTCTAAAATAATAAGAATATATTTATTATATTGAGTTGCTTTGGGTCATAAAATTTATAATCTAATCACTTCAATAATGCATCAATAAGTTTAACAATGCAAAGTCACTTGGGAGTGACATAATGATAGAAATTGATGTAGAAGTCAAAAATTTGAAATGTTATTTCATCAATGATAGAGATCAAAATGGAAATTCCATTTTAGTAGAAGCCATAGTCAAATAATTCAAAAAATAGATTTATAAATTTGGGAATCCCATGTCTTCATTTGATCATTAAGTGCTTCATCAATTGGCCAAATATCAAGTCAAAGTAGATAATCTTGACTTGATGATAAACAATATTTAAAACAAGTTTTAGGAGATAAGATAGTTGAACTACTCAGTGGATATTTCATATAAGTACATAGGTGGTCCTAATGAATATTTGATAAGGGTGTTTATCCATATATTTCACAACTTTCTAGAAAAAAGAGTTATCAACGAAGAGATAACAATATTGAAGTCATTCTCAATAATCTAAATCTTTATTCTCACATTTATTTTTGTAACTAGATTGCATTGTCACATTATGTTTCCCCTTGTAAATGTATGTTATTACTTTTACAAATTAGGCCTCTTATAAATTTTCCAACTTCTTTTTCAAGTTTTACAAATTGATGTACCTTTGCAAGCAATGTAAAAACACTAAAACCATTTTTCATGTAGTGTCAAGTACTCAACACACTTTTACACCTTTCAAGTTGTAATTTTCTATTAATGTTTTTACAACTTTGTAAAAATGAAAAAAAAATAAGGTGGTAATACACCACAACCACCTAATTTAGCCTATAAATACAAGTTAGTCCCTCATAATAAAGGTTTTAAATAGTGAAAAAATTGAGAAAAGCTTTTTGTAAAGTGAGATTGGATTTTCTAATCCATGAAGATCAATACAAAGAGGTTTTTATAAAATTTATGTTAGTTATTCATTTTAAATTATGTATATCTACTTGATTCAATGTATTTGATCTTCATTTATGAATTGTTATTGATATCATCTTTTAATTATTAAGGCCAAGAAAGTAGGTTACAAATTTCCATCTAGAGTTGTAATCGATATTTTGAATATAAGTGAAATCTTGGTGGGAATAAAAATTATATTTTATAACTATTTTATAAAATATAGAGGGTTGCCTATTTATGTTATCAGTTCTAGGTATATTTATAGTGTATGTTTTATATTATTAAGAATATGAATATGTCTTTTTAACACATTGAGTGAGAGATATTTCCACTTTTGATGTCAATTTATCATTCAACACCATTTTCAAGTCTAAGTGTTTAACTTGGAAATTTTTTTGTCTAAAAACATTCCCTCTCTCTCTCTCTCTCAATATACCTTGTTAAAATTCCTTTTCATATTTCCAGGTTAAAAGTACTACCCCATGATTTACACATTTCACTTGTAAATTATTACTTTTTAGTATATTTTTATTCTTTAAATAAAGGTATATTATCCTTAAAATAGTAGAGGAAATTCATTACCCACACTATTAATGATAATGTGATAATTTTTCCCCTAACAAATTTTCACACCAATAATTTTTTTAACCCATCGTGAGGCACGCATCTATAACTTTCATGCTACCTATTGATAGTTTTGATCACAAGTAAAAATACGTCAACCCCCTATAGTCAATTTTTTTTATATAAGTATATTATAATGTAATAAGTTGTTTCATAGTCCTTTTTATGTGATTTAATGTGGTATTAGCCTTGGTCATGGTCACATTTAGGGGTCATATTAGGGTCATTTATGAAGATGGTATGGTTTTATAAGCAAGAAGAGTGTTTTAACCTTTATTAAAAAATAATTAATGTAATTACCTATCACATTAATTTTCAATAATGTTAATAATAATATAAACTTGTAGGTGTTAACTAAAAATCAAGAAAACAAGTGTAAAAGAGGGAGTTTCAAAGGTTGTATGGCCTATGAGAGAGAGAAAAACTTGGGAGATGATTTTTCAATTGATATTAAACTTACTAAAAATAATTTACATGTTTTAAATTCTTTTTAAGTGCCAAAATTGGGCAAAACCCATTCTTTCTCTCCATCGCTCCATTATACACATGAAACTAGTCAACAAGTTTTTGGATAGTACAACCAATAGAAGTTTTAGGTAAAATTATTTTGTAAGGTGATATTAAAATAATTTAAATTCATAATAATATAAATATTTCAAGGATTGGTCACTTTTTATTTATGAACCATCCTTTAGAAGTGGACTAGTCTTTTTAGCATATTGTTTCCCATACCCTATAGGTTTCCTTCTTGTATGGGCAGGTCCATACAATATAGATGAGTAAATTGATTATAAAGGACATGGAAATATTTCCCACTTGGTTTAAATTTTTGGTTTCATGATTGGAGTTGATTTTATGAGTACAACATCTCAAATTTCAATTTGGTCTTTCATGGAGTTACAAATGGGTTTAAATCATTTACATATGCTTCATATCCTTGTATTGGATTTAGAGGAGGATTATAATTTATATTGCATATATATAATTTCATTACATTCATCTCCCTCTTTCCAAGTTTCAATATTAATGATCAAAATTCATGGAGTTCTAGTCAATCTCCAACATAGTCAAGTTTCCTGCAAGTGTTCATCCATAGTCATTATTAATCACATGTATGAATATTTTATAGCATGATCATGGAGGTTTAGTGAAGGTTGTTTTTGACATGTATTTATAATATTAAAAATTAAAATTAACCTCTCCAAGTGATATATGATAAACTATGATAACTAATACCTCTAAACAAACAATCATTGCTTGTACACATAAGTGTCCACTTATAGGTGGCCCTACATAGATCTAGAAGAGTTTTATGGTGTATGTTTAAACATGTTTTAGGGATTAATAAGGTTTTTATAGTGTGGATATACCTTGATAATCACCTATAATGTCACATTATATACATAATTTACATTATGTGTTCACTACCTTATATGCTATTATGAGTGCATCTACAGGCCATTATAGAGACTTGAGAAGGTTTCATGGAGGATTGATAACATGTTTTGATACCTCCATGAGGTTTTGGAGTTTTAAAATGTCATGAGAACATTATTTAAGGCATTGGATTAGAAAACAATCTTGAGAGATAATTCAAGATAAGAAAATTGTGTTTAGGGACAAGTTTCCCTAAAGCTCCAAAATAGATCACCAAGCACCTTTGTTGATGCCATGAAACATTGTAGCATGGATTATAAGTGAATTTGAAGGTATTTATATTGTATCATACATATAGGGGTAAAAAATTGAAAAATATAATGGGAATTTTACAAAAGGAACACAATAAATGGAGGATCCAAAGTTGCACTTTTATTTACTATGTTCATTCAGTGTTTTCTATAGGTTTTGAGCTTTCAAGTGTTTCACAACCTAAAGATGTAAGGTGAGAAAATATCAACATGAAAATTGTATCTGATGAATTAAGAGATAAATTTCTGGTTCAAATATAATAAATAATGGGTTTAAGAGAGAGATATAGACTTACATAAACACCTATAGGTGTCATTTCTTAGAAAACCTTAGCAATAACCTAACTGTAGATGTTCATAAGTTCATGAAGTGAACTCTAGGAATACTAAGCCTAAAAATGAAACCTTTGAAGCTAGGAAGTGCCTCAAAATTATTCCAAAACTATCTTAGATAAATATAATAGAGTTAAATTTTTGAAACATACCTATAGGATTCCCCTTTTGTCACAAGATAGTTAACTATAGCTGACTGTGATAGGACAATAAGCTAGATCAAGGGATTTGGAGTATATCAAGGCATGAATATGATGTGAATAAATAAAAATGGTTGTCAAAAGGAATTATAGACCCAAATATAATAGTGATGTAATATCATTATGTCTAAACCATGCAAGACCACCTACAGACACCTCTTATAAGATAAGAAAAACATAGTCTTGGTTGACTATAACTAAGCATATCAAGGTGAGAGGTGAACAATGTAGGGTTTGATAAGATTATGATGATTAATATGTTTAGAACACCAAAAAATTGAAAACTACCATTCCATAACATCATATAATAGAATTTAAGTAGGTTTAATGAAGTTTTTAAATGAAACATAAGTCACATGATAAAAGCTTGCACACAGTCATCATTTTTAATAGTCTGCCTTGAGGGTTTGAGTGGTTTAGAGGTGCTAGAGACTTGATTTAACACTAAAAATTTATGTGTAAAGTATTAATAACATATAAAATCACTTAAAATAATTAATTATCATGAATTAATAGGGGATATGCCCTCTATTCTATCTTAGATAGAGGGCACTCCAAAATGCATAACTCTATAGACTTGTTAGATAAATGCTAGAAAAGGGAGTAGAAGTTAATACATTTCAAGGATATGTGGAGATATGTGTCACATTTATACCAAAATTAAAATTAATGTAAAAAGGTAAGAAATGTGTTAGGGTATTCTAAACCTACAAGGATGTAGAAATACCTACATGGCCTAGACTAGGCCTATTGCCCATTTGGGGGTCTAATAACACTTTTGAAATTAGGTGAACATTATAACCCATTTTAAAATAATAATAGGGATACATAATGTGTTTTAAAACTATATTATTTCAAATAATATCATTGATAAACCATATTTTAGCTCAAATCTAATTCAAGGTATGCAAAATGAATAAGGGAAATTGAGTAGGTAGATTTGGAAGGTCACACCTAATTGGAGGTTTATAATGGGAGTATAAGAGTTTGATATATGTTATATAGGGTCTTGAATAATGTTTTATATTTTTTTTGTATTATTAAACATCATATCTTATGAATAATCCTTACAGGATAAAAATGCATACAACCCTCCAAAACCCTAGTTCTTGACCTTATGTAGAAGATGAAGAAGGAAAGGTACCTAAGAGGGATATTTTGAATATAAAATGACTTTGAGATTTTATAGGACTCCTATAATCTCATTTCAATTAATTTGACTCTCACCCTAATTATACAAATAGGGCATATAATTAGTTTCTTTGATAGTTTTATGTGTTTTGCAGGTATGGAGGGTTTTAAAGAGATTAAAATCACTTGGGAGGGTATATTGGGACATAATATATCATATAATATAAATTTAATTCTTTAAAAAAACACATAAGTTCTTTTTAAATTACCTCCACTCTAGCCAGTCCAGGATGACAAAGTGAACAAGCTAGTGAGATGGTGAAAACTCTAAGTGGGAGGTCTTTTAAGGTCTAACTAAGGAATATAAGGCCATGGAGGGTATTTATATGTGTAATTAACCAATATTTATGGATTTTTTTATAAAATTAGAAAAAAATTGATGCCAAGTGTGATGGGTGAGTGAAATGGGAGTTATTTGGACTACAAGTAGTGATAACTCATGTGCAAAAGAATATTAGTGATTAGGGATGAAACCAATGAATGTTTTGTATTGTTTATAATCCCTCCATATTATTGAAATCATGATACCTATTCCTATTCTACTTTTAAATGTTCCAATGAGGCCAAATGATGAAGGTAATTTCATGTAAGGAAATGGAGAATCTTATGCCACACTCAAGGAGTTTCATGATTTGAGGGAAATTTATCTAAGTAGACATTATATGGTCTATTATAAATTCATATCTCCTACATGTGTGACTCCTTTTCTCAGAACGACACATGTCCTAGTGACTCTTTAACTTCATTCTCTTCTCTTCTATCTCCAATTCTATAAGTAATATCCATTTTGACTCGTGTAGAATCATACCACACCATGTATGGTGAAGCCTTGCTAGTTTTGGCATTTTAATTTTCCTTATAATAATAAATGAAATCTATCAAGTTCATATCTCATCTTTTGAAACTATGTAAAGAGATGTATAGTGAATAGTGAATAGATATATATCTATCCTTGCTTTCTCTCAATCCTTCCATGTTTGATGAAAGTGACTTCATTTTAGTAGGTCATATGAAGTGTTGTTAGGTGTATGGATTTATTATCAAGTGTAAAATGAACATTATTATTTTAAAATTATCTATGGTTTCACTTACCTTGGATATACTTCATATATCTCACCTCCATATTGAAACATTAATATTAGAGCATTCTAACACTTTTAAACTAGTATTGTATGCATTGTCTCTTAGTGAAATAAGTATTATAATATTTTGGAAATACTTCTGGTGTATCACCCCTTTGATTAGTTTTATTTCATTCAGACTTATATCCCTTTTCCCACAAAAAAACAACTAGTTTAGGTGATAATCACTTCAAGGTATATTTAGGGAGATAACCCTTAAACCTAGAGGTCTACTTATGATATAGGAAAACCTAGATTCCTAAAAGTATTCCCATGTTATCCAAATATGGATGAGGCTTGAACACCTCATCTAGGGTAAAATATTTGGTGATAATATTTATAGCATGCTCAGTGGGACCAAGGTACAAGAGAGTGGAAATATTATTGGCGTGTCTTTCCTCTAATCAAATTTTGGAAGCAAGCAATATAGCACTAATGGTGACTCTGAATGAAAAATTCGAGTTGTAACAAGTCCAAGTATCTTTTATTGATAATTTTGATTATTACTTGTATCTCATTTAACTTATGAGGTTGATATGAAAAACTATGTTCAATACCCCTATCATGAACCCCTTATCAGCCTTGCTATGAATCACATTATATTCCTCAATATTATTATCCTAATGGATACCAATCCTATGAGACATGAAATCCCTATGGTCATCCATTTCCCTCCCCATATAGACATCATATTGTTGGACAACCCTATGAATAAGGTTATCAAGAAATATATCAATAAATGCCTTCTTATAAATCTTAATGTGACCCTTACTAATCATACCATGATGCTTATCAACCTCAAGAATACCCTTATGAGTCTTGTCATGAGGAATCAAATAGCCCCATGCATTGTACACAAAAATACTAAAATACAAGGTATGAATTTTTAAAAACTCAAATCCAACAACATAGAACTAGCCTCAATCCCCATCATTACCCTTCTCCTCCTCCATTAGCCTCACCTCATGTCAAATACTTCTTGGCACTCCTAATAGAGTTGTTAGATAATGAAGATAACATGGGGACATGGGATACTAATTTTTATGTGCTTCCTAATCATCTCATAGAATGGTTAAGAGGCATTGCCCAAAATTGTATGCATGTGTTAGAGATAGTTGAAGGGAAAAAGGGAAATTAGTGGGGTATTAAAGGATAACTAGACTTGGAATAGAAGTTCCTTCAATGATAAATAAGTAGGCTAAGGATGTGGGAAGAAAAAGAGGATAAGAATGAACATTCCACTATTGAAGAGCATTAAGGAGGCTATTGTCAAGGTGCAACTTCTACTTAAGTAGGTACTTTCCCTTCTAACTAACCCAAACTATCACTTCCCCATGAGCTTACTAGTGATTTCTTCTTTCCTAATTCCATTCACAAGCTCCCTACTAAACCTCAAACTCCATCTCGATCTCATGATCCCATCCATAAACCTTCCACGCCACCCCTTATTGAAAAGGAACCATTTTTAGGGAAGAAAATGAAAGAGTTCAAGTCATAGCTAATCAAGAAGATGTCATGAGTGACTATGAAGAATAAATCACCATAAGGACTCCCCTTGGTGAACAAAAGTGAAATTATAACTTCTTGAATAAAGAGAAACATAATGAATATTATTTTGAAATTTTATATGAGGAATGTGGAAAAGATTTGAAGAGAGAGGTATTTGAAGAAGACTCCATATTTGATCATGAGGTTATTGATGATTCTAACAAACCTAAAGTTAAGTGTGTTATCAAGGATGAACGATAACTTCAAGTCATTCCTCAAGAAGTTTTATTCCTTGAAGAGTCTCATGAATCCAAGGTATAAGATGTAGTCTTTGAGGAAAACTCAATACCTCCATATAATTTTGAATCACTGTCAAATGCTTTGGAGCATAAAAAGATCAACTTTATGACCTTATACATCTAGAAGAGAAGGATGAAGAGGTGATGGTTCTACATGATAAGCAGATTAAAGATGATTGGTAGCTACAAATAAAGTTTTTAAAAGTGTTTGAAGAGATTTTAAAATTTAAGGGTCTAGTACTTGATAAGGTGGAGAAAGAGTTTTCCAAGGAGGGCAATGACTAAGATTGGGTAGACTATGTAGAGTTCCTTGATGAGCCTAAAGAATTTACAGCTAAAAGGAAACCTAATATTATTAAGAGCACCATGAAAACTAAGAAGGTATGCCTATATTGTATTTTAGCATCCATATGAGAAATTTGAGGTTTTTTGGATCCAAAAAGATTTTATTTTTATAGCTAACTTGGTTGGAGCTGCCTAGTTTTCATTGAACATCATGCCAATGAAGTTGGAAAACATCATGAAAAAGATGGAAGAATAAATGTCAAGGGTCAAAAATATAAATTCCTAATTTAATAATTCATTCCATGAATAAATAGGGTTTTAAAACTCCCCATTTGATCTATGAGGAAGTGTTTCTTTCAGGTTAGTTTTTGTCTAAGTTAGTTTAGTTTTGTTTACATGTTCCATAAGCATTCTAGTTGAACACGTGTGTTTTCCTTTGGCATGTTTTTTTTTTTTGTGTGTTTTACTTTTTTTTTTGTGGTGTAAAATGAAAATTATGTTTCAAATTGGTTTATAAGTGACTCCATATCCCAATGGATAGGAAAAGGCTACTAGTTTTGGGCATAACAAGCATACCACCCTTGGAAATTACCAAGAATGTTGACTATTTTAACCATGAGTCAAAATAAATTAATCCACATTTAGTAAAAAAAATTATATGGGTATATTATAATTTAATAAGGTGTTTCATAGTCCTTTTTATGTGATTTAATTTGGTATTATACTTGGTCATGGGCATATTTAGTCTTTATGTCATTCTATGTCATTTAGGGGTCATATTAGGGTCATTTATGAAGGTGTTATGGTTTTAAAATCAAGAAAAGTGTTTTAAAATTTATTCAAACATCAATCATGTCAATCCATATCACAATCATTATTATTAATATCATTACTAAAATAAACATGTAGGTGTTAACTAAAAATCAAGAAAATAAGTGCAAAAGATGAAGTTTCAAAGGTTTTACAGCCTATGGGAGAGAGTGGAACATGGGAAATGATTGTTCAATGTCTCTTAAAATTCCTTGGAATAATTTATACATTTTAAATTCTTTTAAAGTTCTAAAATTGGGCCAAAAACCATTCTATCTCTTCATCACTCCACTATGCACATGAAACTGGTCAACAAGTTTATAGATAGTACAACTAATAGGAGAAATTTTAGGTCAAATGACTTTTTAGGGTTATATTAAACTTAGTGAAATTAATTTTAATATAAATATTTAAAATATTTTTTATTTATGAACCATCCTTTAGAAGTGGACTGGTCTTTTTTGCATGTTGTTTCCCATACCCTATAGGTTTCCTTCTTGTATGGGAAGGTCTATAAAATATAGCTAAGGAAATTGCATCTAAATTACATGGAAATATTTACCACATGATTTATATATTTTTTTTCATGATTGGAGTTGATTGGATGAGTAAAAAATCTCAAATTACAAGTTGGTCTTTCATGGAGTTGCATATGGGTTTACATCATTTGTAGATGCTTCATATCCTTATAGTGGATTTATAAGAGGATTATAAGTTTTAGTCCATTTGTCTCATGTCATGATATTAATATCCCTCTTTCCTTTAGTCTCAATGATCAACATACATGGAATTATAGTCAACTTCCAACACAATTAACTTTCCTACAAGTGTTCATCCATACTCATGTTGAATCATGGGTATTAAGGTTTTATATCATGATCATGGAGGTATAGTGAAGTTTTTAAGGTGTTTAACACATATTTATAACATGAAAAATCAAAATTAACCTCTCCAAGTGATATATGATAGACTGTGATAACCAATACCTCTACACACACAAACATTGCTTGTACACAAAAGTGTCCACCTACAGGTGGCCCTATAGATATAGAAGCATTATATGGTGGATGTTTAAACATGTTTAATGGATTGATCAGGTTTGGATAAGGTATAATTACCTTGATAATCACATATAAGGTCACATTATATACACAGTTCACATTCTACTTTCACTACATTATATGCTACTATGAGTGCATCTACAAGCCATCATAGAGATTTGAGAAGGTTTCATGGTGGATTGAGAACATGTTTTTAGACCTCCATGAGGTTTTAGAGTTTTAAAATTTCATTATAACCTTTCTTAAGTCATTGTATTAGAAATAAATCTTGAGATACACTTCAAGACAAGAAAACTATGTTTAGGGACATGTTTCCCTAAAACTCCAGAACATAGCACCAAGTAATTTTGTTGATGTGATGGAACACCATAGCATGGATTATAAGAGAATTTGAAGGTATCTATCTTGTATCCTCTATATAAATGTAAAATAATTCAAAATAAAATGGGTGCTTATCTAAAGGAACACAATGTATGAAGGATCCAAAGTTGCACTTTTGTTCACTATGTTTAGTCATTGTTTTTTTTATAGGTTTTGAACTTTCAAGTGTTTTCACAACCCAAAGATGTAAGGGGAGAAACTATCACCATGATAGGTATACTTGATGAGTTTATAGATACATTTATGGTTAAAAGGTAATAAATAATGGGTTGAAGAGAGAGATATATACTTACATCACCACCTACATGTGCCATTGCTTAGAAAACCTTACCAATAGCATAACTATAGATGCTCATAGGTTCATGAAGTGGATTTTGGGGATAATGAGCATTAAAATTCAAAATTTTCCATTGGTAAGTGAATAAAACTACTTATAAAAGTTTCTTAGATCAATATCACATAGTTTAATGTTTAAAACACACCTACAAGATTCCTCTTTTGCCCAAAGATAATCAACTAAAATTTACTATGATATGACAATAAGTTAGAGCAAGGGATTTTGAGTATGTCAAGGCATGAATGTGATGTGAACAAGTCCAAATGGTTTTCAAAATGAATTATATACCTCAATGGAATAATTATTCAATATCATAATGCCTAAACCATGTAATACCACCTACAGGCACCTCTTGTAAGACAAGAAAAACAAAGTCATGGTTGACTATAATAAAGCATATCAAGGTGAGAGGTGAACAATGTAGGCTTTGATAAGATTATGATGATTAATATGTTTGGGACACCCCCAAACTGATAAAAAACATTACGTGACATCCTATTTTAGCATGGAAATAGGGTGAAGCAAGTTTTCAAAGGCAACATACAGTCACATGATAAAAGCCTACACATAGTCATCTTTCCTAATAGTCTGCCTTGAGGGTTTGAGTGGTTTAGAGGTGTTATATACTTTATTTAACCCTAAATTTTTGTGTTAAAGGTATCCATGACCTATATAATTATAAAATATAATTTATTATCATGAATTAATAGGGGAGATTCCCTCTATTCTATCTCATGTATAGGGCAGTCCAAAATGCATAAACCCTATAGACTTGGTGGATAAATGTTAATAAAGTGAGTAAAATTTGGTGATACATTTAAATTATATGTGGAGAGTTATGTTAATATGTAAAAACATGAAAAATTATGAATAGAGGTAAGAAATGTGTTAGGGTGTTCTAAACATACAAGGATCTAGACAGACCTACATGGCCTAAACTAGGCCTATTGCCCATTTATGGGTTTGATAACACTTTTGACATTAGGTGAATATTATAAATAATTAAAACACCTTAATATGGATACATTAAGTGTGTTAAATTTTTTATAGTGTAAATAAGATCATATGGAAACCATATTTTAGCTCAAATCTAATTCAAGGTATGCAAAATGAAGAAGGGAGCTTGAGTAGGCAAATTTGGAAGATCACACCTAATTGGATGTTTAGAATGGGAGTATAATAGTTTTATATATGGTATATAGGGTATTTAATAAATTTTTAGTGAATTTTTTTGGATGATTTAACATCACAATCTCATGAACAATCCTTAGAGGCTAAAATTGCATAAAACCCTCCAAAACCCTAGTTATTGAACCAATAGAGAAGATGAAGTAGGAAAGGCACCTAAGAGGGAGAGTTGTAATATAAAATGACTTTGATATTTTAGAGTACTCCCATAATATCCTTCCCATAAAATTAACTCTCACCCTACTTGTACAAACAGGGCATAAAATTGGTTTATTTGACATTTTATGTGTTGTGTAGGTATGGAGGGTTTTCAAGAGATGAAAATCACTTGGGGTGGTATATTGAGACATAGTATAACCTATAATATACATTTAATTATTCAAAATAATCATAAGTGATTCTTTAATTACCTCCAGCCAAGCTAGTCTAGGATGACATAATGAACAAACAAGTGAGAAGGTGAAAACTCTAAGTGAGAAGCCTATTAAGGTATACATGAGGAATCTAAGATAATTAAGGGTATTTCAAGGTGTAATTCACTCCTCTATATGGAATTGTTTATAAAATTGAAGAAAAATTTAGTGCCAAGTGTGAAGAGTGAGTGAAAGAGGACTTACTTAGACTATAGGTAGTGATAAATCATGTGTAGAAGAATAACATTGATTAGGGATGCAACTAATGAATGTTTATGATTTTTTATAACTCCATCCTATTTAAATCATAATACCTATCCTTAGTCTACTCTAGAACATTCTACGGAGGCCAAATGATGAAGGCATTTTTATGTAATAAAATGAAAAATCCTATGCCACATTGAAGGAGTTTCATGTTTTGAGGGATATTTGTCCATGTAGACCTTACATGGTCTATTCCACATTCCTCTCTCTTGTATGTGTAACTCTTTTTCTCAACATGACACATGTCCTTGTGACTCTTTAACTTCATTATCTTCTCATCTCTCTCTAATTCTATAAGTAGTAGCCATTTTGGCTCTTGTAGATCAATACCACACCATGTATGGCAAAGCCCTAATAGTTTTGACATTGTAGTTTTACTTAGAAAAATAAATGAAATCTAGTTTGAGTTCATATCTCATCTTGTCAAAGTGTGTGAACAGATGTATAGTGAATAGTTAAGAGATATGTATCTATCCTTGATTTATCTCAACCCTTACATGTTTGATGTAAGTGAATTCACTCTATCATGTCATATGAAGTGTATTTAGGTGTATGGATATGTTCTCAAATGTAAAATGAGCCTTAGTGTTAAGCAGGGAATATACTGAGAGGGGGGGTGAATCAGTATATTATATATCTTATAAATCTTTCCTTTAACCAAATTCCACTTAATAAAGCATTAAAGATATGTAATAAAACTCAAATAATAAACATCCACACAAGATAGAGAGAGACACCAAATATAACGTGGAAACCCAATGTGGGAAAAACCACAGAGAATCAATCTCAAATATATTTGTGAGAACAACCCCACAGGAGCACCATACCCCTTTGCCAATTACAAACCTCAGATTCAATTCATGAGCACCACCCCATAGGAGCTTCAAACCCCTTTGCTGAGCACCAACCCAACTGCTATTCATGAGCACCAACCCACAGGAGCACCAACCCCTTTGCCAAGCACCAACTCAGCAACAATTCGTGAGCACCAACCCATAGGAGCACCAACCCCTTTGTTTATACCACACACCTATCTCTCAATGTTTCTATCTCAAAAAATGATAGATAAATACAACATCTCCTTCCTCTCTCTCACCTTTACTCTTCTAAGCTAGATATAACAAATACAAATCATATTCATCTCTCACAATTGCTCTTCTAAGCTAGATATTACAATATCAAATCAACCTCTCACTTCCACATTACAAATGGCTACTCAAGCCTTTATTTATAGCTTTCCAAATGACCTTTGGCCTTCCCCCTTTGTGACCTTTCATTCTTCATGGAAAATGGTGCCAATCTTGGATGACCCTTCATATCCAAGCATTTGAAAAGTCATGTGGTGACCCTTCATGACCAAAAACGTCTTTCCCACTTTTGTCCTTATCTTTGGTGACTTTTCATATTCCTTTAAGTTTCCCTTCATGATAAATTCACCCTTTACTCTTTTGTCTTTACTTGATGACTCTTGGTATTCCCCAAGATGACTCTTCATGGGAAAATGCATCCCATCCTTCTTTTGTCTTTATCCCGTGACTCTTCAACTTCTCCATGGGCCCTTATTTTGTCTCATATGCAACCAAAAATATATTCATTAATATTAAATAAATATTAACTCATATTAGCCAAGATAAATAACATTAAATGCAATGGGGCCTTTATCACCAATAATACTAAACCTTTGACATCAATGACAATATTTCCAACAATCTCCCCCTTTGCCATTGATGGCAACCTCAATCCTGAAATTGCCACATCCTGTCACTTGCACATCTTGTCATCTAAAAACATACAGTAACTCCCCCTTACTGTAGTAACTTGTACATATTCCCTATACCTATTTTCTACACCTGTACCTGTACCTATTATTCTCCCCCTTTGACATCAATGGCAAAGGGCCTACTTGGAGCTAACACTTAGCTCCCCCTCACTTGATGCTAAACATCAATGGTAGGATGTAATATAAATTACTCCCAACTCTTCTCACTAATCTTTGAGTGTATCCTTTGATCGTGCCTTTTAGAAGATATCTGACAATACATACACATTTTTCCCTATCCTTTGAGCATCTGCAATCAACTCATTTGAATCTTTTCTTCTAATCTCAAAACCCTCTTTATGAAACTTTAATGTCTATCCTTGATCACATATTTGACTAACACTCAACAGATTATGCTTAAGACCTTTTACATATCAAACATTCTTAGTCTTAGTTCTACCATAATCCAAACTCAAAGTACCTTTTCTAGCTATCCTGACAGTGGTTTTATCTCTGAGCCTCACTATACCACCATTAATCTTCTTTAGAGAAATGAACTTACTTTTATCTCCTGTCATATGCCTCGAACATCCACTATCAGTTAACCATGGCTGATCTTTACCTCCCACATGTAGAGCTATCTGCACCATCATAGAATCTTCATGTTGTTTCTTCTGCCATGAACATGTCTGAACCTTCTCCCTGATGAATGGAGCTTTGAAACTCTGATTCTTCTTCTTGATGAATAGAGCTTTAAAAATTTGATCCTTTTTTACTGACTCAAACATGCTTCTACAATACCGAGCTATGTGTATGAAGTTGTTGCACTTGTAGCACACTATGGTCTCTTCATTAAAGCTTGATAGAGGAGCAAAAGAGTTGTGGCTTCTTCTTGACTCTACTTGACTTTCCTTCTCCTTATTTCTGAAATTGTTAGCTCTTTTTCTACATTCTACTTTCTTGTGACCATATCCATTACAATAAAAATAATAGCCATAAAAATAAGACATGTCTGTATATCTCTGACCTGATTACCTTTTGTAGCCTTGTTCCTTCCAGCCTTCTCTATTTGGAATGTCCTCTGTATTAATCACTTTTCCCCTTTTTGTGTCCTCTTGTGTAAGAGCTTCAGCATAGCTCTTTTTCTTTTCAAATCCAATCCCTATTTTATCTGAATATGCTTTTTGACTTTCCAATATCTTATTTAACATGTTAGTGCTATCTTCAAATTTTGAATCACTGACTGCTTTATCACTGACTGCTTTCTTAATATGTTCTTTTAAAGGGACAATTTCAATAACATACCTTTCACAATCTTTTCTTGCTATTTCCAACTGTGCTGTGAGATCTTCTTCATTCTTCTTGGCTTCTTCAAAGTGTGCTTGTAGATCTTCAATCATTTCCTTTGACTCTTGTTCATTTTTCTCGATCTGGCACTTTAACCTTCGATGCTTATTTTGAACAGCTTCTAACTCTTCTAGGGCACAATTGAGTTCTCCTTCCATATCTACTTCAACTTCCTCTTTTTCTTCTTCTTGATCATCATCATGTATGGCCATGAATAGAATCTCTTCTTCTTCTGAATTGCTGACTCCACTATCTTCGCCTGAGCTAGGATCCTTAGAATATAGGCTCTTCTTCTCAAAACTCTTCTTAGATTTGCCTTTGAAATTCTTCTTGTATGTAGCCTTTTCTTCTTCATCATCTTTAACTTTATCTAGGCATCTAGCTAAAAAATGTCCAATCTTTCCATAATTAAAACATTTAAAAGGTAATTTTCCTTGATATTTACCCAAGTTTCATGAGCAGATTTACATTTCATAACTTTAACAAATTTATATTCACATAAACCACATAAAATAGCATTTAAATCTTTAGCATTACATTCACTTGCCTTCTTTTCTACTAGAGTAATTGTAGATGTCTGTGGCTCTTCATATTCCTCCACCACTGATTTCCATATGTTGAATCCAAGGGCCATCAAATAAACCTTCATTCTCATGCTCCAAAAAGCATAATTCATCCCATCAAATAAAGGTGCCTTATTTATAGAAAATCCTTCTTGTGACCCAGCCATCATGTTTTTCCTGATCTACCTTCAAGCTGTAAAACTTTTCAAAAAGGAACCTGCTCTGATACCAATTGTTAAGCATGGAATATACTAAGAGGGGGGGGTGAATCAGTATATTATATATCTTATAAATCTTTCCTTTATCCAAATTCCACTTAATCAAACATTAAAGATATGCAATAAAACTCAAACAATAAACATCCACACAAGATAGAGAGAGACACCAGATATAACGTGGAAACCCAATGTGGGAAAAACCATGGAGAATCAATCTCAAATATATTCATGAGAACAACCCCACAAGAGCACCATACCCCTTTGCCAAGTACAAACCTCAGCTTTAATTCATGAGCACCACCCCACAAGAGCTTCAAACCCCTTTGCCAAGCACCAACCCAACTGTTATTCATGAGCACCAACCCACAGGAGCACCAACCCCTTTGTCAAGCACCAACTCAGCAACAATTCATGAGCACCAACCCACAGGAGCACCAACCCCTTTGCCAAGCACCAACTCAGCAACAATTCATGAGCACCAACCCACAGGAGCACCAACCCCTTTGTGTATACCACACACCTATCTCTCAATGTTGCTATCTCAACAAAACAAATGATAGATCAATACAACATCTCCTTCCTCTCTCTCTCACCTTTGCTCTTCTAAGCTAGATATAAAAAATACAAATCATATTCATTTCTCACAATTGCTCTTCTAAGCTAGATATTACAATATCAAATCAACCTCTCACTTCCACATTACAAATGGCTACTCAAGCCTTTATTTATATCTTTCCAAATGACCTTTGGCCTTCCCCCTTTGTGACATTTCATTCCTCATGGAAAATGGCACCAATCCTGGATGACCCTTCATATCCAAGCATTTGAAAAGTCATGTGGTGACCCTTCATGATCAAAAACGTCTTTCCCACTTTTGTCCTTATCTTTGGTGACTTTTCGTATTCCTTTAAGTGTCCCTTCATGAGAAATTCGCCCTTTACTCTTTTTTCTTCACTTGATGACTCTTGGTATTCCCCAAGATGACTCTTCATGGGAAAATGAGTCCCATCCTTCTTTTGTCTTTATCCCGTGACTCTTTGACTTCTCCATGGGCCCTTATTTTGTCTCATATGCAACCAAAAATATATTCGTTAATATTAAATAAATATTAACTCATATTAGCCAAGATAAATAACATTAAATGCAATGGGGCCTTTATCACCAATAATACTAAACCTTTGACATCAATGACAATATTTCCAACACTTAGTATCTACAACTAATCTATTGTTTCACTTACATTAGATAACCTTCATGTATATCACTTCCATATTGAAACACTAATGTTAGAGCATTTTAGGACTTTTAAACTAGTGTTTTATACCTTGTCTCTTAGTGAAATAAGTATGATAGTCTTATGTAATTTTTTTTGGTGTATCACCCCTTTAGAGTAGTTTCATTTCATGTAAACTTCTATCCCTTTTCCTACAAATAATCAACTAGTTTAGGTGATAAGCACTTCAAGGTATATTCAAGGAGCTAACCCTTAATCCTAAAGGTCTACTTATATAATATATACACCCACATACCTATAAGTATTACCATGTTGTCCAAATCTAGAGGAGACTTGAACACCACCCTCTAAGGTGAAAGATTTGGTGATAACACTACCCACACTATTCTTTTGGTCCATATGACTTTCCCATCGTCTCAAGGTTCACTCTAACAACATGACCTAAGCTCAAGATAATCAACTCAAAGTGATATTTTGTCAAATATAAGGCTTTTTTTTTGGGATTCTAATATGGTTTCTATACTCTAGTTCCAAACTTTCCTAGCCATTTTGAATCAAAAAATTAATCACATAGAAAAAATTGAAAGAATTTAAGAATGTAAAAGATCTTGTAGAATCCATCAAACTAATTATAACTAGTAAAGTGTCACTTGACCATTCTAAGCTCTCATAATCTTGATCATCAACCTAGTTTGAATCAGGAAGAAGCTTCAAAATAAGGTCTAGCTTCAAGCCTTCATTTTTTTTATTTTGACAATAGAATAAGTGATGCTCAATTTGATACCATTAGAGAAGAACTACATATAGAATAAACATATGATGATATTTCCTATAGGAATTTTTAATTAAATTAAATAATTTAAAATAGAAGACAATCAAGAAAGATTGCCCACATAGTTACAAGAAATAAACTCATAAGAGAAAACCTGTCTCATGATAATTTAAGAAGTATAAGTCCAAGTTATTCAACTTAACCAAAATTAGATAACTCAAACTTAGGAAGATATTTCCTCAAATTTGAGAACATTTTCTTGGGTTAATAGAACTAGATCAACACGTTTTCATAGGGTTTTTGAAATTCTAGAAGAATAAGAAGATCACATTATTTTGGAAAAGAGAGTAGAATTAATAACTACAAGTAGAGTTCATTAGAGAATACCAACTCAAAGAGATCTTGAAATTTAACATATACGTCAATACCAATAATTTTCTCCCAAATTGGTGGGAAAAATATTTACTAGATAAAGTAAATCTAAAGGTGAAATTGACCCAATTTATCAATTTCAAGAATCTTCTAGTTTTAGTCTAAACCCTGAACATCAAAGTATAATTAGGAAAATAAGTCTTCCATCATATCCTAATATTTATAAAGAACTTTAGGTTGGAGTATAAATAGCTTAAGCACTCATTTTATTAAGAATTTTCCTTCCCCTATAGGCAATTTTCCCAACTATGGTAGTATCATGGGGAAATGTTAATGGCCCTTTGGCTTTAGGGAAATCACATGACCTCCAAGAAATATCAATAAATAACTTTTCAATGTTATATGGAGATGGAAAATAACACCTAGATGAACACCTCATTGAATTTAATGTAGCTTGTGGTTTCCTTGGTGTAGAACATGAAGATGTGGTAATTAGACTATTTGTTGAGACACTTCATAATGTTACAGTATAATGGTTCTCACCATAAGATCCATCAATAATTTAAATAACATGAAAATAAAATTAGAAGGTAAATTCAACCCTATTGAAGATGTTCACACTCTATGAGCATAGTTGACACAAACTAAAAAGGAAGCTTATAAACCTATGATGGATTTTATGTTTAAATTCAATAAACTACTCTATAAAATACATGTAACTATAAGACAAATAGATGATAATAAAAAATGCTTCTTTATTAATTCTCAATTGCCTGAAGTTGCATATCAATTGAGAAGAGCTACGGTATCAGACCTTGATGTAGTACAAAAATTGGCTATAGAAGTTGAAGATGATTTTATTACGGTAGGTAAATTAAAAAAGGAACCATCCAAAGGAAAAATATAGATAATTGGTTAGACTTACACATAACAATTATTGTAAAATGTGGCCAATGATATTATAATGTTAAATAAATAGAGTCCTCAAAAGGCTATAACCCTACCTTATCAAGATATACTAAGAATAATTTTTGTGTCTTTTCATGGTAGTCATCGATTATTACAGGCTCCCTAATAAAATTTCACAATTGAAACATCTTCAAATTCTAATGTGAATCCTCCATTCAATGATATTTTAGAAATAAAAGAAATTTTTTAATGTCAAGAAGTTGAAGAAGAAATAGAAATAGAAAATCTGGTTTTTCAAGAATGTGAATTCAAATAAATTGATGGAGACTCCATAAATACATTTTTATAATATAATTCTGATGAATAAAATGTTTGGGATATGAATAATCAATCCTTTCTAGTTTTCACTGGATCCCAAAATCATAAAAAATAATCTAGTGATATATAGGAAGAAGCTCTAAAAGTTATCCTCTCATGATGAACTACTCTTCCATTGCAATCAAAAGGAAAACAACCTTAAATAATTAGTTACTCTTATTTAGTAACGTTAATGTTTCTCAACCTATTGAAATCCTTTCTAGTTATTTGTTTGCTTTTGCCATAATTGATCATGTCAACAAAACTAAAATCAAAATGTTACAAATTGAGTACCTAAGAGCATACCCATATTAGTTATATAAGTTAGTAGATTTAATTAAAGGAAAAAATATCAATTCTATAAAATCCAATGCCAAAGGAATCCTAACTAACCTTATTTCTTCAAATCAAGTCAACTCAATGGCCATAGCCAGTTCCAAGTCTAATAAAGTTGACCCATTATATATTTAATTATTCCTCAAAGGATGCAAAGTTATCAACTACATCATTAACATGGGAGCCTCATATAATGCCATGCCCACACAATTTTATCATGCTCTTGGCATAACCTATATTAAAACATATTGACATGCTTATTCTAGGGAGGTAAAACAAGTTATGATCATTGGGTAGGTAATGGATGCACAAGTGGTTTTGGTGTCTTTTCCCTATAAAAGGATTAAAATCAATATTTTAGTTTTAGATATTCCAAAAATGTATGGTATCCTTTTAGGTATAAAATTTTAAAAAGAATTCAGTGGTGAAATCAAATTAGATTTGTCACATGCCATGATTCCAGTCAAAGGGATCAAACAATGCCTAGAATCAAAATTGAAAAAAAAAATATAGTGTAAAAAGTAGATGATCCTTGAGTAGATATTTTATATGAGGACATTGGAACTGGTAATTATCTTTTGATGATAGAGAAATCTATGGAATTGTCATAAATCATGCAATCAAACACAAATGATATTTGGATGATGGAGTTAGATGGTATTTGTTTATAAATGGGTTTAAGTATATGCATGATCATAATATCTCCATTTAAATAACTCTTTCCCTTCTCCTACAAGTTTTAGTTTCAATGTAATAGTAATATAGTGAAATATGAAGCACTTTTATAGGGACTGTAGGCTATAGAAGAAATGGGAATCATAAATTTGGAAGTATCAAATGATGTTGATCTTGTTATAAAATAGGTCAAAGGTCAATAATAGATGAATAATGACCAAATAAGACATTACATGAATATATTTTGGGATAATATATAAGTTTTTTATGCTTTTTCTATCAATAACATTCCTCATGAACATAACTCTAAGGCTGATGCTTTGACAATATTAGCTTCTTTGATGATTCCTCATACAGATATTGGTATAAAAAAATGTAAAATAGAACTAATATATAGTCCAAGTGTCCCAAAAAATATAGATAATTAGCAAGTTTTCAATGATGATAATTAGATTATTTCATTCCTTGAGAAATAAAATATCTTTATAAATCTATATTATGAAGGTAACAGTTCTTCATATAGGGAATCTTTAGCTCACACGTCAAAAGAAAGGATCACCAAAAAACATCATGAAGAAGGTGTTATCAAGTTGAAAGGAAAACAAATCATTAAAATTTTGGTCTCCTTAGAAGAATTATTTGATAAACATGATAGATTCATAAAGATTAAAATGCAAAAAGGGAATCTTAATTTTGTTGATTACAAAAAAGTGAACATTGGATCCAAAAAATATCATAGGATTGTCAATATCAAGAAGTGTTGTTCACCTAAATAAAAATGAAAATTTTTTAGCCTTCATTGAAAATATATTGACTTACTCATGTATTTATATGAATACCTTAAATATTTTCATCCCAGAGAAATGTAACATATGATGCCTCTAAAACCTGATGTAAAGCCTTAAAAAAAAAATAGAGGAAATACAATCCCAAAATTATAGGAATAATTATTGCCAAAGTGAAAAATATTCTTGGTGCTCACATTATATTTCCTATCCACCATGCAACTTGGGTATCTAACATAGTACCAGTCCATAATAAAAATGGTGAGATTAGAATTTGTGTTAATTTTATAAATCACAATCAAGAATCCTTCAAATATAATTATTAATTGATGATCATGGATCAAGTTCTCCAAGTAGTAATTGGTGATAAAATGATTTCAATGCTCAATGGATTTACAAGGTATAATCAGATTGAAGTTAATAGGGAGGGCTAACACAAAACAAATTTCACAACACCTTGGGCTACTTTTGCATACAAGTGGATGTTGTTTGGATTAATCAATGCAAGAGCCATGTTTTAGAGATAAATGGATCTATCTTTCATGGAATTTAATAATAAAATAATTTTGGTATATATTGATGACTTGAAAGTATTTTTAAAAAAATAGAGAAGACCACTATGCACATTTGAAGAATTTTTTTTAAAAGTGTCAGTTATGTGGAATTTATCTTAACCCCAAGAAGTCCATATTTGGAGTGAATGAAGGTAAGATCCTAGGACATATTATTTAAAAATAATGAATAAATATTGATCTAGAAAGGGTTGATGAATTTTAAAAACTTTCTCTTCTTAAAATTAAACTAAGAGTACATTATTTCTTTTAGAAAGTGAAAATTTAAATAAGATTCATCCCCAACTTTATTGAGCTCACCAAACATATCACATATATGATGAAAGAAAAACCCTCTTCAAAATGTAACAATGAATTAAAATATGCATTTGAAAAAATAAGGGCTTCTATTACTCATGCATCGACATTGGTTTGCCCTAATTGTTAAGAGTTAATTAGTTATTGCTACACTTCAGATCATACACTTTCAACAATATTGATCCAAAAAAATAAATAAGGTATTGAATCTATGGTTTCCTTCATGAGTTTTAATCTTAAATATTATTATTTGAAATATTCTCCTAAAAAAAACATGCCTATGTAGTGGTGAAAGTAGTCAAAAAATTTAGATATTACATATTGCATTCACATTTTGTAGTAATGGTATCAATTATAACTATTAAATCCATTTTAACTCAATAGGAACTAGGTTTTAAGTGGGTAAATTGGATAATAAATGTTAAGGAATATGATCTAAATCAAACCCCTGAAACTAGTTCAAATAAAAATATTGTGTTAACTCATGGCATAGCAAAGAAACCTTCAGTTAAATTCTTCAATGGATTTTGATGATCAAGATAATAATGAATTTCCTTTGGTATTGCTTATTGATTCTACTAATGAATTTTTTTCTCACATTTTTTTCTTCTTGACATATAGGGAACAACCTTCACACTTGAATTCTAAGAAATGAAGGACAATCAAGCTATAGGCCAACAAATATGTTATGGGATGACACTCTTTCTAAGAAAACCATTGATGTTTTCTTCCTAAGGTGTGTAAATAAAGAACAATAGAAAAACTATTGTAAGATTTTCATGATCAATCCTATAGAGGACACATTTTTGATAGATTAACAACATATAAAATACTTAGGACCCATTACTATTATCTAACTCTTTCCATGATTTATAAGAATGGATGAGAAAGTGTGAAGCATGTTAGCAATTTCTAGGCAAACTTAAATTGGTAGCACTTCCTCTTCAACTAGTGATATTTGAAGAATATTTTAAGTAGTGGGGATTATATTTTATTGGGATTTATAACCTTCATTAGATCATGGGTCAGAATCACATTATCATAGTAACAAATTACTTCACTAAGTGGGTGTAAGATATTCTTGTTAAGCGGCCAATTTGAAAGCTCATATGTAATTTCATTTAAGAAAACATCTTAGTGCAATATGGGATTCAAAAAAATATAGTTATAGATAATGATCCTAAATATTTTAATTCATAAATGATTTAATTTTATTATAAATATGTAATTTCATTATCTCATTCATCAAACAATCACCCATAAGGAAATGGTTAGGCTAAGTCAAGCAACAAGAACATGTTCATAATTAGTGAAATTGGCATAAAAATATCTATGATTCTATTTGGGTAGATCAAATAAAACCTAAAAAGGATATTGGGATGTCCCAATTATAGTTATTATATGTAATAGATGCCACAATTATTATAACTCTTAATTTACCTACCCTACAGTTATCTAGGGTTGTTGAGAATCTAAATTTTGAAATCCCATTGGACAATAGAATTTTCTAAATGAAAAAATTAAAATAAGAAAAGACACATGTGGTTAATAGAATTATATAACATCAGATCTTTCTAATATTATCTTTGATAAGAAATTAAAGAAATGATAATTACAAATATGTGATCTAGTCCTACTCTAGGATATTTGTAGAGAACCAAAGGGAAGTCATCGGAAATTTGATTCACTTTGGATGTGTCCATTTAAAATTAGGAAATTTTTTGGTAATAACACTTTTTATTTGGTATATTGTGATGGAACTTATCTTTCATTTCCCTTCAGTGGTAAATATCTCAAAGAGTATTTCTAGTGAGAAGCAGGTAGTCCTCTATTTGTATATATGTGAATACAATTTTGGACATGTTTCCTTTCTAATCATTTTTGTTGGCTTGTGTTGTGTTCATTCCTTCCTTTAAATTTTTATCCTATTTGTTTATTTTTCTAGTTATGAGTCCCTATATCAATTCATCTATTTAATCCACTCAATGACTATATATCCCAACAAGTTATTATCTCATGTATAAGTAAATCCTTGTTCACCTCTAAGATTTTATCCTTTCTAATCATGGTTCATTTTATCATAAAAATTTTCACCCTTGATGAGTTTGTTCAAGCCTCCTCACTTAAGTTGTATCATGGGAACTATTCAAAGGTTTTGGGTGACCTTATAGCTGAAGAGAACCTCTAGACAGGGATAGCTCCATTGATGCATCACTTAAGAAATATCACTAAAATTAATAACTTACAAAGGAAATGGGAGAGAGAACTAAAATCAAACTAAACTAGTGAGGTGATGCACCAAATTTGTTTCATCCACTTACTTATCATGTAATAATAACATGAACTAAAACTAAATCTAATTGCACAACTCAATTGGAGTTTCCCAATATGAAAGTTTCACATAGAGTCTATAGCATGATGCATAGACTAAGGGGTTGATTAAGAGGTATAAAAGACACTAATTAAGACTTAATCTTTTAATCCATACAAGAATATTTGGATCACTCTATGTAATGTGCAAGGATGAACACCTGTAATTAGGTAAGAAGATAAGACAAATGAGAGGAGGTTGCATGTATCATCACTATCATTCATCAACTAACATGAAGTATACACAATGTTCAAGCATAAGAGAAGGATATAACTCAATTTTATTCATCTCAAAGGAAAATTATAATTTTTCATTTGGATAGGGCTATGCCATATCCAACAAAATGATTCTTAACAATGACAATATCAAGGATACATATAGTATAAGAAGAGAGAGAGAAAGAGAAGTGAGGGGTTAAGAGACAATGATGGTTATGAGGCAATCATGGAATAAATTACAAGAAATAATCAAATTTCAAATGATATTTATGAATTCTCTCTTCAACATGTGTACCCTCAATTTGATGACAACTTGAGCAATGTGGTGTAGGAGTTATGTTTGGCTTGGTGACTCACCCTTGAGCACTTGAAACTACCTCTTGGAGTGATTATGAAGTGACCAGTCATATTATTTACATATAAATACCTTGGATGCATATTAAAAATCCAAATTCCATCACCTTTACACCTTTGTTTCATCATTTTTTTCATCATTCTCACACTTGCTCCTTTGGAGGCCTATTCTTTATAACCCTATTTTGGTTCAAAGTTCATTGGTTTGAGATATAAAAAATAATTATAGGGAAATTAAAATAATATTTGGGTACCCATTATCCCCTTAAAACATCACCAAAAAATTTAGGACCTAACTCCCAAGGCAAACCTATTTTTTAACCACCCACATTTCCCAATTAGGCCTAATTAGGCCTAATACAAACCTACAACATTGGAGACCATAAAAATCCATATAATACCACTAAAAAAACACAAAAATACTTTAGGAAACATTAAATAATGTTTTACATCAAAGTTACATGTGTTATAATTTAAATTAGGTGAGTTGCAAGATGTTTAGCCCTAGTTGACAAAAATGCAAGCCTAAATACGCCAAAAGCTAAAAAAAAGTTTGGAGAGAATTTTATAGTGTTTCAAACCATACTAGACATTTTTTAGGTATTCCATAACCTTTTTCAACTATTCCAATCATTATTTTTTCAATATCAACCTTGTACCTCTCTAACATGTCAATTTCTCACCATTTTGTATGCATTTTGGACTATGTGCATGGTTGTAGGTGTTTTTGTGGTCTTGTACCAACTTAAAGACCATATTAAGCATGCCTATAATTTTAATGGAATAAGGGCTCTAATCCACCATAAATATCAATATTTACAACTCCATTTCATAATCATATAATGAACACCTAAAAATGACTTTTACAAACTTACAAAGGGGTCAATGGAGGAACTAAAACATTTTTTTGCATTCAACTTGTAAATGCTACCACAAGCCTAATTTGACTCTACAAACCTTTTATAGACTTGAACACATAAATATATGACCTGAATGACCATATCAACATTGATAAAATGATTTTCAATCCCTTGAAAAGTGTGTTTATACATTATACTTTAGTTTATTGATATTTGGAGGGTCCCACCACTCCTTGCACATTGAACTAAGTTGAGTGAACATGTGTGAGTGAGGAATAATTTTGACAAAACTTAGACATGTGTTGGAGGCCCCAAAATTCACTTGATTCTTCATATTAGCAAAGGCAACATTATATTAATTTATCTAATTTTACCTTAACTTTTGTTAAACATGAAATTATGATGTTTTCACCTTATCATATCATATCTATAGAAGTCTTCATCCACCATAAGACATTAGATCACCTTGGAGGTAAACATACCAATGTTCTACCATGGGTCATCATAAATTAACCTTTGTAAAGTAACCTTAGCTTTGTCCTTAATCTCTCCAAAACTCAATTAAGACATTCATGAAGGAGAAAATGACAAGACTAGGGGAATGACTCACTTTTATAGACCATGCAATAAACCTTAAGGTGAACCAACATTTAACAAGACATCCTTGCTATGACCAAGTTTGACCAAGACCCAACCTATAAAAAGACCACTAATAAGGATAAAGGAGCTTGAAAAAAAGTTTTGAATTTCACTTACCCATGGTGGCCAATTTTGGCCAATAATTAATTCTATTTAAATCATTCTATAACGTGAGCCTTGCATAAATGAAAGTGTCATGGGGACTAAATTCAATCCTAAATCAAGTTATAAAAAGTTCTTATCATTATTTGTATCCAAAGTTGATCACAAAATTTTAAGAGGGGCATCTCTCTTTGTATTTTAGTTTATGTGAAAACACAATGAAAAATGCCCTCACATACACTATACTTTGGGATATGTGATAAAATCTATAAGTTTGAGTACCTAATTACCTCACATACACTATTATTTGGGATCTATGATAACATCTATTAAGATGAGTACCTGATGCCCTTATATACACTATCCTTTAGTATATGTGATAGAATCTATCAATATGAGTACCTGATACCCTCACACACACTGTCCATTGACATGTGATAACATTATGCTGGTTTGAGGACCCATCATTTTATCAAAGATTGATTAATTCTCAGTTGATCAAGTTGCAATCAAATTTAAGACTCCATTTCCTAATGGATAAAATTCTTGCATACAAAACTAGAGTCTAAATTCTTTCCATCCATTGTAGTTTATAATCGTAGTTAGAGCCAATTGTTGTCATGGTTTTTTGGCAATTTGAAAATATTAATGAAGATTTTATTTTTTTAGCTAATTTTTAAGTTTGGGATTAAAATGTTTAGATTTTAAATTTTTTAAGACTAATTAATTAATTAATTTAATTGAGAATCAAATCATGAGCAAAACATTTTATTTACTTAAACTGTGTAAAGGCTCTTTCAAGTAACCCTATGTAAAAAATTGTTAACTTTCCTACAACTATGCAAAAACTCATTAAACTATTTTATGTTGTGCAAGTTATTTTTTTTCTTTTTCCACATTTGTGCTAAAGTGCCTTGCCACTTTTTCAAGTCCTACAATTTGTATTTTTTATTTTACATGTGGTGCAATTGTAAATTTAAAAAATAATAAATAAATTGAAATAATTTTTAATTATTTTAATTTGAAATATGCCTTTTAAAATCCTAGTATCCTGTAATTTCCTTAGATGCTTCCCTGAGTCAAGCAAATTTGTTTTGGCACTTCCCCAAATCATGTAAATAAAATTTTCCCTTCTCATTACCTTCCATGTAAGCTTCATACTTCTCCATAATTTGTAATTTTATTTTTATTATACCCATTATGTGCAAATGCTATTATTACTTCCCCGAGTCATGTGAAAATAAAACTTGTTCCCTTCTAAATTTTTTGAAGCCATTACACACCATTGAAGCATGAAAAAGCTTCAAATGATTTTTAAATCTTCCACTCATAATTAGACCAAAATCATTCTCTATGTTGTTTGTAAGAGGTAAAACATTCATCTCAATTTACAAATCAAAGCGAGATAAAATGGAAAAAATGAATTTTGTTTTGTTTTGGATACCAGGTAAAAAAAAATATGATCCCAAAGGAAAAGTAAGTGTTTTTAAATTTTTTTTCTTTTTTATGCTTACCATAAGGGAGTTTTATGACTATACAAGCCAAGAGGAGGTCTAAAAATTTTTTAAAAAAAAGAAATAAAATTGATAGGTTTTGATTAATTCTTAAATGATAAGAAGGGTTATATGATGCTAATCAAGATCTAAATAATAAAGACAAATTTTATTCATTATTGTGTTTGTAAGAAAGGTCATATAAGCAACACCCAAGAAGGTGAAAGGTGAAAAAAATAAATTAAAAAAATAGGTTTTAAATTATGTTTATCTGCTAAGGAGGAGAACATATGACATCATATGATCCATTAGAGAAGACTACATGGAATGAGAAAAAGAGAAGATTTACAATTAAATAATTTTTTTTTGCTTTCCAAATGAATCATACAACCCAATAGAAGGAAAGAGATTTCTTTTAAAATAAGGAGTTTTTATTTTATTTTATTGTTTAGGCTAAAGAGGCCATATAACTGCATGACCCAATTGAGCTTAGAAGGGTTTTTTAATTTTAAAAAATCAAATAACATATTATTATTTGTTTTTTCCCATAAAAAGAGATGTCATATAGCTTATAAAGTGGATTTGGGTTTTAAAATAAAAATAAAAAATTTCAATTTTTTTTTCTCATTTGCATTTACCAAAGATGTCATACACTAGTGTTATTGAGGTGATTGAAAAGGGGAACTTAAATTCATGAGTGGGTAAATCAAGAAAGGTGATTAAGCATGGCGAAATTCATCAAGTGATATTGAATAGGCATTGAAGTAATTTATGCGAGAAAAAATATGACTATGACTTTTTGGTGTAATTAAAATAACTTATTTTGTTTTAAGCTTTTTTGTTTTATCAATTTTTTAAATAAACCACCATTATATGAATACCTCCTTGATTATCGATTTTCACATAAAATTTAATGTCTTCATGCTATACTCCAAAAAAGGCAATTCTAAGCAAAGAAAAAGCAATTTTTCAATACTAATTTTAAGGAGTGACACCTCTCTCACCATTGGAATCCAATGTGGAAAACAATATAGATACCTATCTAGGCCATATTGACTTAGATAAATTTTGGGAGAGAATAAATGTGGTACCTAAAATTGACTTTGGTTAGATTATTTTTGACAGTGGGTTGGAAAAAGATACAACATTTTAAATTTAGTGCAATCTCTTGAATTGGTTTTGGTTATAGCAAAACATATAATTTAGAGACAAGGGAAGTGAGAGATCTATAGGGTGAATTGGTGGCAAGCTTGGATCCAAAACACATAGATAGTATGTCACATATTCTAAATCAAGAATCTTTTGTGTATTTAACTCCTGAGTCTTTTCAAAAAAATTGGGATGATAATAACATCTCATGTGCTAAACAAGTTAGCAATAGATGGTTGACCAAACTAAGACATTATTCTACATTATTCCCAAAGAATATTCCAATATCTAAATTTAATAATGAGGGTAAATTATATAATAACACTATTGCATAGAATAGTGGGGATCCCAATAGCTAAAAAATTTCAAACATGGATGTACATGTTCATTTAGATCATTTACAAGAACATGCAATATCTCAATTAGGGATAACTAATCAGTGATGCATCCATAAACAACTAATTGAATTAAAAGTCACATCAAAATTTTATGAATTCATATCTTGTCTACATTTTTTCTAGTCAAAGATATTTTGATGGATTACATATGGTGGGTGAGTTCAGGAAAATGAAAAATATATGATTTTTATCCCCAACTTGAATTGGAAGAAGGAACTCAATACTTCAGGAGGGTGAATGATTGTTTCATTCATTTTGTCATTTATTTGTTTAATAAATAACTTTTAAACACAAGGATATCAATGGTGGATACCACATAAATAGCTAGATAGGGAATGTGGTTCATGCAATTCCTAAATTTTAGTTATTTGAGGATCAGTGGCTGGAAAATTTCTCCATACATGCTTTCATGGTATGTTAGTGATAAGTGGGAATTTATGGAGCTAATGAGGAAAATTAATGAAACACAAATTTTTTTTATAGGTAGACATAGGATAGGGGTCAAATTTTAAATTTATATTAGCAAGTACACTTGTCCATTATTAATGAAATCTAAAATAGTGGAGAAAAATATATCCTATTATAATCTCAAGACTTTTGAAATTAGGTTTTCATTTGTTATAAGGGGTTTCATTGAACATAATATTGGGACTTTATTTTAACATATCTCACATTTTGAAGATTACTAGATGGACTTTGATGATGCAAAAATGGTTAGAATCAAGGACTATTCATGGTTTACTATGAAATAGATAGTCAAATTTGGCTCAAAATTTTTACCAAAACAATTAGTGAATGATGAAATCACATTAGATCCCATTTCTAAAAAGGAGGGAATTAAAAACAAAACCACTACATGTAGTTCATTGAGATAAGAAATAATTTACTTCCCTCAGAAGTAGAATAAGGGAATTTATATAAAGGAATCTTAAATTGCTAAGGAGTAAAAGAGTTGATGTTGGAAATATTGATTTCCATTAACCTCCTAGGGATGATGAATTTGGTAGTTTCTTCAAATAACACATTGAAATATAGAAAGAAAATGAATCATGTCCAAGTGGAGAGCCCCTAATGATAGAGGAAGCATAAGAACTAGAAACTATTCAATAAGATATTCCACTACAAAAGATTCTAAATCTAGAGATAAAAAGGTTAGGTGAAATAGATAGCCATATTTGGCTTAAAATTTTTACCAAAGCAATTAGTGAATGATGAAATCACATTATATCCCATTTTTGAAAAGGAGGGAATTACAAATAAAACCACTACCTATAGTTCATTGGGATAAGAAAGAAATTACTTCCCTCAGAATTAGAATAAGGGAAGTGCTTAAAAGGACTCTTAAGTGGTTAAGGAGTAAAGGAGTTGATGTTGGAAATATTGATTTCCATACACATCCTAGGGATGATGAATTTGGGAGTTTCTTCAAATAACATGTTGAAATAGAGAAATAAAATGAAGCAAGTCCAAGTGGAGAACCCCTAATGATAGAGGAATCATAAGAACTAGAAACTACACAACAAGATATTCCACTGCAAAAGATTCTAAATCTCAAGATAAAAAGGTTAGGTGAAAATATCTCCTCTTCTCCTAATCCCTCGATTTATCAAGAAGTTCATGTTGATAGATTTATGTAGTCCCAAGAGCTTATCCAAAATACAACTTAATAATTTCTTGCTTATAATGAAATGTTCATCCCTATATCATCTATTTCTCCACTAAAATAAATCACTCCTATTTCTTCTTATTTTCCTTTAAATCCTAAAATGCCTATTATTTCCTCTCCAAAAACCTTAATTTATGCAGTTAGCAAATAGAAATAAGGAGAAACACCTTTTCAAGCTATGACAATTAGAAGAACACCTTAATTCCACCCTAGTAATGTTATCCCTAAAAGTCTCAAATTTTTCACCACCTCTTTCTTGAAGATAACAATGTCAAATTGGTTATCTACAATGGTAAAGAAAAGAGGAGAATTATGGAACTTGAAGAGATTGATTTTGAGAATATAACAATTCTAATTCCTTTTTCAAAAAGATCTAGGAAAATAAGAACCATATTACAAATGATAATGGATGAAAAGGAGAAATATATGCAGAGGTCGTAATCCCTACACTTGAGAAAGATAAATCAAAAATTAAAGTTGAGGACTATCAAGTTTCAATAGTCCACTTGGGGAAATATACCAGAGAAGGGATGAAGGAAGATATGCAACTGGTAATTGGCACTCTTTTTTGATAAAATGGACAAAGATAAATAAAAAAAATATTAATTAAAAGAAAACTTGGAACTATTGAAGTTAGTTATATAGACGTTGATTAGACTAGTTTAGCCAACACTTGTTTCATCAAGTCTTCATGTTTAAACATTTGAGAAAGTGAAATAAATAGGATAAATGGGTAATGGAGTAAAATATTGAATTTATAAGATCATTGATCAAGGAGTTTCAAAAATTATTTCTATAGTGACAATGGTTTCTGAGATCTAGTCATAATGTGAACAAGTAACAGAAAAGGAAAGTGGGTATATAGAGGAAATACAAAATTGGGAAGAGTCCATCCCCAAATTGATTGAATTCTAAAATTTTCCCTCTAGTGATCTTATTGGTGAAGGAGTCATTAGAAAAGAAGAAACTATTTATTATATTGAGTTCCTTTATGCCCCAAAATTTAAGATCCAATAACTTTAAGAATGAATTAATAATTTTAATAGTACAAAGTCACTTGGGAGTGACATAATGACATAAATCGATGCATAAGTCAAAAAATTGAAATGTCCTTTCATCAATGATAGCGATCAAAATGGAAATCCTATTTTAGTATAAGCCATGATTAACAAATTCAAAAAGGAAATTTAGGAAATTGTAAATCCCATGTCTTCATTTGATCATTAAGTGCTTCATCCATTGGAAAAATATCAAATCAATGAAAATAATCTTGACTTGATGATAAACAAGATTCAAAACAAGTTTTAGGAGATAAGAGAGTTGAACTGCTCAATAGATATTGCATACATGTACATCGATGTTCCTCATGAAGATTTGATAATGGTATTTCTCTAAATATTTGATGACTTTCTAAAATAAAAGGAGTTATCAATGAAGCAACAAAAAAATTGATGTCATTCTCAATATTCTAAATATTTTTTCTTACATATATTTTAGAAACTAGATTATATTATAGCAATATATTTCGCCCTGCAAATGTGTGTTGTTACTTTTACAAATTATGTCTCTTATAATTTTTCTAATTTGATTCTTCAATTTTTGAAAATTGGTGATGTACCTTTTTAAGCATTATAAAAACACTAAAACCATTTTTTAATTAGTGTCAAGTGCTCAACACATTTTTACACCTTTCAAGTTGTAATTTTTTGTTGATGTTTTTACAACTCTATAAAAAGGCAAAAAAGGTGGTTATGTACCATAACTACCTAATTTTATCTATAAGTACAAGTTAGGACCTCATAATAAAGTTTATTAATAGTGAAAAATTTGAGAAAAACTTTTTGTAAAGGGATATTGGATTTTCTACTCCATGAAGATCAATACAGAGAGGTTTTTCTAAACTTTGTGTTAGCGATTCTTTTTTAATTACTATATATATATATATATATATATATATATATATATATATATATATATATATATATATGTCTTTGACCTTCATTTTTTAATTTCTATTGCTATCATGTTTTAATTGTTAAGGCCAATAAGCTAGGTTACAAATTTTCATTTTGAATTGTAATAGATAATTTTAATATAAGTGAAATCTCAGTTGGAATAAAAATGATATTTTTATTTTTTTGTTAGAAAATATAAATGGTTTCTTATTTTTGTTATTAGTGCTAGGTATCTTTATAGTGTGTGTGGTATGTCTTTTCAACCCATTGAGTGAGAGAGATTTCCCCTTTTGACGTTAATTTATCCTTTGAAACATGTGTCAATTCTTAGCATTTAACTTGGAGAATTTTTTGTTTATAAGCATTCCCTCTCTCTCTCTCTAAATATTCCTAGGTAAAATTCCTTTTCATAATTTTATGTTAAAAGTACTATACCATGATTTACACCTTTTTATTGTAAATATTTCTTTTTCAGTAGATTTTTTGGCTTTTAATAAAGGTAGCCTTACCTTCCAATATTAGAGGGACTTCAATCCCAACACTATTGACATGAATGGGATAATTTATCTCTTGACAAATTTTCATGCCAAGACATTATCTATTGAAAATACTTTCTAGTTTACATGTTTTGCTTGAGGTGATAATAAATAGAGGTATACCTAGGGTATGTGTGACTAGATTCATGTAATAGTGATTGTACTTTCACATGAGTTCTTTGTTTGTTTTGGATGATCTCATCTTCATTATTTGCTCCTTCATGAAGGGAACGGCCACTCCCACTAGGAGTGTGTGAGACACCATCAATCTGTAGCTGGAGGTAAGTTACCAAATGATGCTCTCCCTATATACAACTAAATCTAAATCAATTCTGATGCATAATTATGGATACTACAATAATTTCATGGGTTGTTTTATTGAAGATCTATTGTATTATTGCAAATTTGATATTGTTGTATTAAACAAACTTACACAATAGTGGTTTTTAGGATATATGTACACTCTTATTTATTATGGTGTGCTTAAAATAAGGATATATATGATTATTGTAGATTATTTGGCATACTCTTATATTCATTAAATACCATGTTGCACTTTCAAATATGAAATTATGTCCTGCTGTCCATTATTACAATTTTTACACCATGGAGACCCTTTTATGGGTTTATACAATTATCAAATTTTTATGCTTAGATTAGTGGATTTACTATTTAAAATTTAAATTATATATTTAGATACTTTCATCATAGTATTAATAAGGAATTTCAATTAAAATGGTGTAAAAAATATAAGATTATGAAGTTAGGTATATTTAGTGGATAAATACTAGATAGTTGGTTTTAATTACTTAATAAAAATTGTGTGAAATTCTAATATGAACTTAGATGGGTTCTAACATGTAAACAAGCACAAAAAGTGGAAAACAATTTTGGGATTCCATTATAATAAGGTTATCCCAAAGAGCTTTCAAAAATTTAATATGCTAGTTTTAATAATTTTCATATATAATTTCCTACATTATTGACATCAAATTCTTATTAGTTGACTTATCTTATCCATTCCCTTGAGGAAAATACCTAGATTAATGACTTGAAATGATGTAATATTTTCCTTAAAATTCAAGATATTCATTAGAAGTGAATTGAGGGCCATTTTTTACAATAATTTTGAAAAGAACTCCAAAATGTGATAAATTTTGATTTTCAAAAAAAGTAATGAGTTTTGAAGTAATAAAATTTTTAAGGGATAAAACTTAAGGAAATATTATAAAATATTTAGTTGTATTTAAATTCATCTATGACTAGTCAAAGATAGAGCATGGATGTTAGAGATGAAATCTATGCTCTATTTTGTGTAACATGTTTTTAGGGATTATTAGATTTAATGGAGTTGTGGGTAATATATCCCTTCTTATTAAAAATTTTCAAATCACACATGATCAAAATAAGTGAAAATTATATTTAAATAAGGTTGTCCAAAAATAATCAACACAAAATTTTATGTCATGGTTTTTGCAGTGAAGTGTCCACTACAATTGCCTTCATGAAAACTTCTAAGGATATTTTATGTTTGATCTAGAATTAGATATCTCGATAACACTCCATATTTATTTCTATAAAAGTAGTAATTTTATTGATATAATACAATTAAATGCTTGCAATCGAATATTTCTTCATTGATGTTTTTCTAAAGATTCAGGGTAGGCTTGGTTCTAAAAATATTAAACAAGGTCATGATACAAATCATATTGTGAAACTAATAAATCCAATCCTTATATGCCAAAATCAATTCTTAGCTTCTAAGTAATGTTATAAAATTTTATAACTTGAAATTGAGGTTTAGCATTAAAAATATTAACAACAATGAGGATTAAAATATTGATATTAGAACTTACATTTTCAACAAGATGTTTAGCTAGTTAATTTCCTTTGATTGTTTTACAAGTTTAAAACTAAATATCAAATCCTTGAATCCTTGAAATCCATTTAGATAATCTACAATCAATCATTGATTCTTTATTAAATAAGACAAAACATGCATATTTGATCGTACTACCATGTTATTTCTCATTAGGTGATATTTAAACTTTATTAAAGCTGAAATTAATAATAGATAAATATTTTTAATTAATGGATACCTAGTTTCAACATATTTATGCACTTGGGCCATGTATCATATGGGTTTTTATTCATGATTTTAGTAATATTGTTTAATTACAAAAATTATGGCCTTATCGGTCACATTAATGTATAAGATAAAAGGCTTCTTCATGTTAGTTTTTAAAAGTACAAGTGTACTTGAAATCAATTTTTTTCATTTCATCAAGGGTTGAATCTAATCCTACATCTCATAAATAACTTTGATTTTTATTAAGTAAAATCTATAGAGTCTTAGATTTATCTAAAAAATTAGAAATGAATTTACATACAAAATTTATTTTACTAAAATAATATCTAAGACCATACTGATCTTTAAGAGGAGATATTTTTTTAATGGTTGCAATACAATCTAGATAGATTAAAATTCCATCTTTTGATTAAAATGACCATATAGTTTCATAAAATTTGGGATAATAATACCCTAGATGACAAACTAATGTTAAAAATTAGAGGGAATAATATATAAATATCAATAACTCACTAATTTGAAACTATACAATTATAAAAACTTAATAAAAATAGAAAAATATAATAGGAAAAAATACTTAGCTAGAACATAGTACTTTAGTAGGAATCAAAAGTTGAAACTTGTTGAATATGAAGTTTTATTGACTAAGATCAAGGATATGAAATAGGATCAAGGCCTAGAAAATATTTCCCTAGTATAGACACTAAAGGTGTGTCACTGTTATCCACTTTGATAGATCTCCTATCCATTTATAGAGATAAAAAATGGCTTCTAGGTTCTCTATATCTTCATCTACATAGCTTATATCTAGTGAGGGAGTTTGATATCACTTGAAGAGACCACTATGTGGGTGATTTTCCTTAAATATACTATCTCTTTTAATTTAAATATAAATTCAAATTAATGGGGAAAAGGGATTAGTGGTTGAAGTTGGGTGAGACCTCTACATATACCAATACTCTAAAGAGGGATAAAACTTCATGTAATTCTCCCATGCTATAATGGTGGGTGAATAATTGGTGAAATGTGATAGATACGAATGAAATAATAACATGATTAAGTACCTTAATTATGAATTTTGACCTATAATATGTAATTATATTTGAGCTCTAGGCTACTAGGGTTGTGCACAATCAAAATTTAGAGAAATAAGTGATTTTTCTCAATGAGTAGTTATGATTTTGTTGTTTTTAATGTGCAAGTCTCCTCTATAAAAAATGGTTTTAAAATGTTCTTATATAGTATTATATTTAAAATTAATTTTAATGGGGATCATTAGGGACATAGGCTAAGATTTTTATAACTTTTGATTATGAAAATTAGTTGTTATTTGATAGGAAAATAAGAGAGGGGCCATATACACTAGAACAATGTGTTATAGTCCCCTAGGGAACTATAGTATAATGGGTAAAGTAATCATGATAAGTATTAGACAAGACTTAAAATATGCCTAAGGTTGATAGAAATAGGGAAGAGTATATTTAGGGATCATTTATCAGATTATAAGAGTGAGTCTTCTACATGCACAATGGTTGAAAGTGATCAAAATGGGCCACAGATAGGTCTAGAGATAAGTGTGTAAAAGAGTGGTTAAAAGTTCATGGTTTTAGATTAAATGTTAATTTATGTGTCTAAATTTTCCACCCTTTTATTCTAGTAATAAAAAAAATTTAATTTAATACATGAAAAGGAAAAAGAGTGTGTACTTGAGCTTAATTATGAAGAGAAGTCTTGGATGTAGGCTATAACATTGAACTATGATCCATGCAAACCTATAATGAGACATTAACAATATGAGTCTTTACTTAAGATGAATATAAAAAGTGAAATATAAGAAACTAGAGAGTGATAAGGAATGAATACACCTAATTGGGTATGTGAACCATTGTGCTTTACTGGTGTAAAACCTAGTGCAAATATTAGTGAATGTAGAGGGTTGTACCCTTAGAGTATTGATTAATATTTGACAGATTGTATGGGATTGTGAATTTCCCCAATCTTCATTAATGCATGAGTGTGATTAATAACTTAAGGTGTGTTTTAATCCATCATTGCATATATAAATTATTTAAGTAATTTGGAATCCTTTTATAAATCCTAATAGATATTTCTAATGAAAAAATTAGTGTAAATAGTGAAACAAGCATTGTAGATGGAATAAGGTTTGATTCTGATATAAAAATATAAAAAATGGTGCAAATATTGATCATAATCTAGGTCTAGTGTATATAGTGTGGATAATGACACAAATTTTTCTTTTCATCTAAAATACTAGTGCAAAACTAAGCAATAAGGAGACAATGTGCTATGCACATGCCCCCAAAATGATATATGGTGCATGTAGATTATGAGACCAAGTAAAATAATTGTGATTTTTAGAAAATCTATGTGATAACTTAGAACAACATGCTACATGTACTCACCTAATAGTGACAATTCATGCCTTGGATGTCCACTTGATGCCTTGGAAGGGCTTAGGCAAAATTTCATTATTGCATTTACTGTGCATGTTGATTATGCATGTTCCCTAAGGGAGAAATACATTTGATCTGAGACCCTAGCTTGAGGGTTAAGGTAGGTAGCAATCAAGATAATAGGGGTTCTATATCATGTGATCATACTTACCCTAACCTAATTTTTTCCCCTTATGATTTTGATGTATTTTTTGTTTCATGTGTGTAGATAGACGTAGGGTTTGAAGATTGAAATGGCTCTACAACAAGATCTATTGACATTCAACATCTAATTTTTCATACACAGATAGTGGACAAAACCTATAAAACTTAGGTCTCTGGGATAATAATGGTAGAAAAGGACTATTGTGCTAGACCCTAGGGTGTCCTATTTCAACCATCCTAGCCTTTCACTAAACGAAAGTCAGATCATACTTCCCCTAACCTAATTTTTTTCCCTTATGATTTTGATGTATTTTTTGTTTCATGTGTGTAGATAGACCTAGGGTTTGAAGATTGAAATGGCTCTACAACAAGATCTATTGACATTCAACATCTAATTTTTCATACACAAACAGTGGACAAAACCTATAAAACTTAGGTCTCTGGGATAATAATGGTAA
This sequence comes from Torreya grandis, assembly GCA_037957365.1. Classification (NCBI taxonomy): domain Eukaryota; kingdom Viridiplantae; phylum Streptophyta; class Pinopsida; order Cupressales; family Taxaceae; genus Torreya; species Torreya grandis. The sequence continues at coordinate 8,301,493 of JARHVA010000023.1, forward strand.
AAAAGGACTATCGTGCTAGACCCTAGGGTGTCCTATTTCAACCATCCTATCCTTTCACTAAACGAAAGTTAGATCTAGGTTCCTAACATCTTCCCAATCCTGTGTAATAGTTTTCAACCCCTAAATCATTTATTTTAGCTTGTTTTTATAGATAAGTTTATTTATTTCTATATGTAATTAATTTGATTAAATTGATAAAAGCATGTATTTTTTACTATATTTGATTGTATTTTCCCCTTACTCTAAACCCTTTATTGTTTAAGAACTAGACCCTAGTTTCCCAAAAATAATAAAATAATCTTATATTTAGAGAATATTAGCAAATGAAAATACCTGAAGAGATCCATCTATTCCTGGTATACACTTAGAGAGGAGCTCAAAATTTTAACATCTTTGTAATTTTTGTGCAACCATTTTACATTGGTAGTAGTGATTGGGATAGTGTGACTTGTATGTTTAGCATTTGTGTTGGATATTGTGTTATTTTTTATCAAAATTATAATTTTCTATATTGATTTTTTGAGGAACTTGGGTACTAATTAGTTAGTATTTGTCTTAAGAAGATCAACCCTCATTGTTGTTTAGCATATAGGTTATCATTTTAGGTTATGTCTTGTTTCCTAAATATTTATTTAAAATTGTTTATTAATTTGGAAAAAAATATATATAGGGGGTATAAATATATTGCTCAGTGTAATTAACACCCTTCTATTTATTTATTTTCATAGTGTAGGTTGGCAAGATTCCAGAGGAAGATAATGTATAGCAATATAACATTCTTTATTTTTTTTAAAAATAGAAATAATAATAAGCAAACCAATTTATGTTTGTTATTTTAGAATAATAAATAAATAAAAATTAATAAAACAACATTAATATTTAAAAAAGTAATGGAAAGTGGGGGATGAGCCATCCCAACCTCATCCCCTAATAGGGAGGGGAGGGGGACTACCATTTGTCCAACCCCCAATACCCATTTTATGACCATGTCAATGACCATGACCATAACTGGGGGGATTAGGACCTGGCCATTGGCCATGGGTTGCCAACCAAACCCTAGATAGGGTTAGAGTAAAAATAAAATAAAATGTTTATATAGAATAAACTAAATAACATAAATGTTATTTATTTTATTTTAAAAAATGTATATATATATATATATATATATATAAACAAGTTAATAATTAAAAATAATATGTTAAATATTCAATGTCTTTAAATGTTTTTTTAGGGATCTATACTGAGGAGTTACTAGGTCCCTGATCCTGTCAACAAAAAACTATCAAAAAGAATTTATACGGTATAACTTAACATTTATCCATGTTAAGGCATATGACCACCAAGATTTACCAAAATGGTTTTTTTTATAAAACCATAAAAGGGAATGAACATTTTATCAACTATTGACAAACTAAAAAAAATAGACAAAATAAGTTATAAAATCTTACTCCAAGATTACTAATTTAATAAATCTACCATTGTTGGTCACCAAGTTGCCTGAGACTACCACCTGACTAGACCCTACCTGCTATAGACCAAGACTTGTTTGCCCTTCCATTCTAGTGCTAAAATAGTCTTAGTTATCTTCTTGGCGATTGACTCACCTATCAGTTGCTTCACTAAAGCAAAAATTAGACACTTCTAAACCCACCCAAGATTCTACCACTACTGTAACTACTTCCCCTTCCACTAAGGTAGAGATTTAAATGAGCCATGTGTAATGCCTTTCCACAACCATTTAATGGAATTAACCCTTTCTAGATAATACCTCAGTGCCCTCCATTCCTCGAGACCAAGAATAGGAATCAACTAATCTTTAATAACTGGTATGATAACCCCCTATTTCTCAAAATTATCTAATTAGATTGATCATGTGACCTCCACATATTTATCAAAGTTTACTAAAGCCAAAAGATGGGACTCCATGTCTTAAAACATGGAAAAAGGAACATACCCAAGAAAATATCTTTCAAAAAATGGAAGAGTAGGAAAAGGCCCAAGAGGAAAGGTGTCTATTTATAATAGCAACTCCAACTGATAATCTGGACAAATGAAAAAACTCAACCATTGCTTGGATTTTATCCCTATTTATCATAGTTAGGCATAAATTTTATGGAAAGAGTGAAATCAAGTCTGAGTTCACCCTAACACCCAACACCTTTTCAATAGCCTCTACCACCTCTGAAGCTAGGATCCATAAAATGTTGAACAAATGCATTCTATAAATTGCCTGATGAATCCCATCTCTGTACTCTTAGCATGTTCAAAATATAGTGATTAACTTATCGATTCAACACTAAAATGATCCATACTTAAGTTAGGAAAAAAACTCCAAATTCAAACAAAGCCAAAACAACCACCCTACATGAATAACTCTCACTGAGATATCCAAATCAATAAAATCCCTTGCTGAAGAATAAAAAAAATCCATCATGAAATAAAAAGGTCCATCCTATCACTTTAATCTTAGGAAATTTGTGCCATCAAAAACCCCTCACACTCTGCCCTATGTTAGCCACTCCACCTGAAGGACAAGATGGCCTATTGAACAAAATGTCCTTTGCATAACTAAAATTGATATTTTCTTATTTATGAGAAAATCCAAATATCTTTATTTTAAAATACTTTTTTCAAAATATCTTAGAATACCAACTACTGAGAAATGATTTTTGAACAAATAAAAACAGCAGTAGAAGACATTCTCCTCTATTAGGAAAAAAACCAATTTGCCCTAAAAAACACCCAAAATTTGTAGGAGGCTAATTAAAAATCAATTTGCTCAAAATTCATGCCATCTACCCATCTATTACTGATATTATCCTTCTTTTCTTCTTCTCTTTGATTAATTGCCACATTTGCCAAAAAGATCCACAATTTTATTACTTTCTCATAAATAGTGAGAGCAATTCCAACCTTCAAAAACTTTCGACTTGGGGCAAATGACATATATAATATTTTTAATCTTTTACGATTTTGCCCTCAAATTAGTCAAATCTTGAATTACCACCTGCAAGTCCCCTTCAATTTCTAAGAAAGAGATTATGCATTACAAATCTATATTAACCCTTACTACTAAGGATTAGGCTTCATCTTCATTATTTATGCCATCTAAAAGTTTAAGTGATAGATCTCTAACTAAAGACCCATTGCAGTCTTTAATTACACAATCTACCCCTGAGGCTCTTGGATTGCCTCTATAAGCCCCATCAAAATTATGTTTGAACCGCCTGGGTTTAGGTGGAATCCAAACTGCATCTTTTCTTTTTTTCTCATTTTTATTATCTACCGTTGTCCCCTTAACAAGAAAATAATTTTAAATGTTATTAAATGGTGTGTGTGTGTGTGTGTGTGTGTGTGTGTGTGTGTGTGTGTGTGTGTGTGTGTGTGTGTGTGTGTGTGTGTGTGTGTGTGTGTGTGTGAACTAATATTTAATTCTTATATTCTTTAATATTGTATTTAACATTATTTATGAATAAAATATTTAATTTTCACACACACACATGTAAATGAAATAATTTTTTTTATGTTATTTATAGTTAATAATCTATGTATTATTAAACATGAGTCTAGAATCAAATTTCATATTTATATGTATCTATATATATATATATATATATATATATATATATATATATATATATATATATATATATATATTTCCTATGATTGTAGATAATTTTATATTAATGGATAGTTATACATATTATACATGTTTATATATTCACATTTTTAGAATAATTTGTAAAGCCTATATTCATAAGTATATTACCAATTATGCTTCATTAACATCGCCAGTATTTGGATTTGAAGGTATATATAGATGTATAATTAAATTAGATAAAAACTTTTAATGAGAAATGGGATCTATATTGATTTTCTAAGGAACTTGGGTACTAATTAGTTAGTCTTTGTCTTAGGAAGATCAACCCTCCTTGTTATTTAGCATGTAAGTTATCACTTTATTTTATGTCTTATTGCCTAAATATTTATTTAACTTTTTTTATTAATTTGGAGAAAACAAGTATTTAGGGGTAGAAATCTCTTACTCAATGTAAGTTGGCCCTCTTATATTTGATTATTTTCATAGTGTAGGTTGGAAAGATTATAGAGGTAGATAAATTATAGTGATATAGTTAAAAAAAACTAATACTAATAAGCAAACTTATTTATGTCTATTATTTATTACCATTAAGAAAGAATTTAACCCATGAGGAATTTATAATCTTCATTATAATTACTGTCTTTACAAATATGTAAATTTTAGTAATGGTATTGAGTCGAGATTTGATAGAGGAGTTCACTAATAAGTACCTTGGGGGTGATATAATACTATATCTCATCTTATTAGTCATGTAAAGAGTTAACTCCATTGTATTATATTTAGAGAATATTGGCAAATGAAAATATATGAAGAGATCTATTTATTCCCAGTTTACACTTAGAGAGGAGCTCAAAAGTTTAACATCCTTGTAATGTTTGTGTAATCATTTTTCAATGGTTGTAGTGCTTGAGATAATGTAATTTATTTTCTTAGCATTCGTGTTAGATATTGTGTTGTTTTTGTTTAAAATTTTAATTTTATATATTAATTTGTTGAAGAACTTGGATACTAATTAGTGAATCTTTATCTTAGGAAGATCAACCCTCCTTGTTGTTTTGCATGTAGGTTATTACTTTATTCTATGTCTTGTTTCTTAAATATTTATTCAAAATTGTTTATTAATTTGGAAAAAAAGTATTTAGGGGTAGAAATCTCTTGCCCAACATAAGTTTACCTTCTTCTATTTGATTATTTTCATACTATAGGTTGGAAAGATTCTATAGGTAGATAAAATATAATGGTATAATATTCCCATGTTGGTTTAGTTGCATCTTATATGTGTTCATTTTGAATTTTAGTTTGAGTAGATGGTGTCTATAAGTTTGTAGTCTAATGCATCAATTGTAAATTTTAGTTCTTAGAGATATTCCTTAGCTTGATGTGACTCACCTTGAAAAAAAATCCATGTAGGAGCTTATATACTTGATAACTTTAATGGTGGTTGTATTATTTAAGGCTATCAATGTATAATAGTATTTCTTAATCTAAATTATCAATGATGTGTATGTAACATTTAATGTATTGATGATAAATTTAAGATAGCACTTATTTAATATAGTTACATTTGTAGTGATTTGAAAAAGGTTTAATATTTTATTTGAGAACCTTGTTGAGGAAGAAAACTAAACATCAGATAAGTGGAAGAAGTTATCATTTTAATAAATAAATATTGTGACTTCTTATTTCATAATTGGATGATAGCATTAATGCTAAGAACACAGTAGTTGAATAACTAAAACAACATTAAGAATATTATACATAAATAAAATATTGGTAATTTTAGACTTGAAATATAGTGTGTTTAACTCACCTTGACATTGTGAAATTATTGATTAATCTTAATATGAAGTAATAGTTATATAAATAGCATTGGATCAAACACATATAGTTGAAATTAATGAGTAAAGCTAATATATTCTAACCTAGATTATCAATGAGTGTCTTGATGTAAACTTAATGACTCACATAGCTTAATCATTATAGGATCCCTTTTTGGATAGGTTGACTATGGAAAATCTTGAAGCATCCATTGAAATCTTGTTAAAAGAGTGAAATGAATTGAGACTTAATCTCATACCTTAACATAATGGTTATATATATCATTTGATAGGATCATTTGTTGATGAATGGATGGTTGTATGCACTCTTATATGATTCACTAAGAGTTTCCTCTCAGAAAATTAACCAATTTGACTCAAAAATAAGAATCAATTAATAACTGAACTTAAGTTGTTTTTGAAACAAAAACTTGTAAGATCTATAAATATCATTTGTGAATCAGGTTCTATAGCCATAAATTATATAGTATATTCTAATAATCTTTGGTGGATCTAGTTCTAGGGACATTTGGTAAGATTTCTACACTTGTTTTCATTTTCTTAGCTTGCAAAGTCAATTTCAAATTGTGTTGCCAAAAATAGTTAGAAGAGCCTTGAAGATAAATTAGATATTGTTAGAGATTTCATTTACCTTTAAAAGTATATAGGAGCATTTAATTTCAAATTTTATATCCATTTGATATTTTTAAAGAGCCCTTTCCAAATCATATTTATTCAAAAATATCTATTATTCTTATTTTTAGTATATGAGGTCACTCTAGAAAGGGGGTTGCATTAATCTCCCAGCTTAATGTTTATTAAATATGGAAATTATAATCTCTTACCTTGAGTTTCATATTTATGTTTAACCTTTTTTATCTACTTTTCAACATTGTTTGGTAAATTTGGTGAATCCTCCTTGTACCCTATTCATTAGTGGTTTCTTGTGAGAGCCAGGTTCATGCTGGCAATTCCAATTTGGTTTAGACATTTCATTTTACATTGTTATTACATTAGGTATATTTTATGACTCTTTTGAGTTTTCCTTAGCTTGAATAATTGATTTAAAACTTTGGTTAAATTGTAATATATATGGGATATTCTATCCAAAGTTATTTTGTGAGCCCATGGTATGTTTGTGCTTTCATGGTTTTTAGCATTACACTTTTCACTTAATCAACCCTTCACCATTTATAATGTTGTGATCTCTTTTTGTGTTGATTGTCATGTTATTATATCCATTATGTGATCATAGTTTATTTGTTTAAAATTTGGGCTTGTGAGGAACATAATCTAGTTTCACCAAGTTTAAATAACCCTTCTTGTTATGGAGTCTGAGTTGTGGACCTTTGATGTTGGCTTGTAGTTCTTCAATCTATTAGATATGTGCCTTATACTTTAGTGTGTTCCCTTTATCAAAAAAGGTTTATGTATAGATCTAGTGTCGTGTAAATTAAAAGTGTTTTTAAAAATCAAACTTATTCACAGTAAGTGTTGTTTAATAGTTATTGTCCCTTTTGTAATAATATGTGATTGTTGACTCATTTGTATTTATTTATGTTAGTGTGGTTGAGTGAAGTTTTTTTTTTTTTTTTTTTTTAAATGGTGTGGTTTTGGTGTGCTTGAGATGTAAATTTTGGTCATTATATTGTGGTATCAGAGCATGGTTAAACACTAGGAGCTATGGAGTGTTGGTTTTTTTCTATATGCATTATGTAACTTTGCTCATGTGTGTACAAGTGGAATGGCATGGTGAGGATGTGCACATTTCCATAAATGGATTATATTGGGAATCACAAAATTCTAATTTCATGATTTATTCTAGTATTGAAAGTGAGAATTCTGTTTGAGAGAAATAACTTGTCATTTGTGTGCTATTATGGTGGAGTATGTAGTCACCATGGGCCAACTAACCCTACAACAAATAGAATGATGAAATTTTGAAAATTTCTAGTTCATAATATTACTTTTGTGTCTCAATAATGGATATTTATGTTGCTCAGTGTGCAATTTTTTGGTATAAAATATTATATATGGAGAAAATTTGTATGTATCTATGTTTGTATATGGTAAATACCTACCTTAATCTATTTTCTGTATACTCCTAATGAATATGTATTAGTTCATTGAGTGAATATGATTTTAATAATGGAATGTGTATATAGTTAATAATATGATAACATTGAATGTTTCTTTAAATCAAACCATTAGTGGTGGTAGCTCTAAGTTAATGTGCTCTAATTAATGTTTCACTACTTAGGCATAAGCCACAAAGATATTAGAGGCCTTTGTATATTATGTTGTAATTCTATAATTTAGTTAAAATTATTACATTATTAACCTTGTGCATGTTATTTTTTATATGACTAAATGGTACTTAGTATGGTTTGGACGCCTTACATTTAAATAAGAGTGTTTTAAGTTCTAATCTTGTCCTTGAGTTATGTAGTTTGAACCTTATGTGTAACCACAAGTGATTCAAGAGTAAGTGTGAGCATAAGGTCTTGATAGATTGATTTTAGTTTCTCCCTTGTCAATATGAAGAATGAATGTACCTTCTCACCTATGAGAGAATTAGTAAGCTATTTAGCTTTCTCTCGAGATCACCATTTGCATTACAATTACGGTTCACTTTGGATACAATACTTGAGATTAAATAATGACTTATCCATGTGAATTAATTGTGATAGTGCAACTACTAAGATATTTGAATTATTAATATTATGTGGTAGTTATAAACACATATTATTGAGTTATATTAGAACAAGACAACCAAAATTGAGCATAGCATTTTTTAGAAAAGCATTTTAAATAACTGTAACAATTTAAAGTGATGTATTAATGATTAAGATACTTGTATATTGATTAATTTAGATATTTTGGGATAGTTGGAAGATTTTTAGGGTACTTTTAACACTTGGTTCTAGGCATGAGATTTATACTTAGTTTATTTATATATAATTATATTAGTAATTATTACCGGGATGCATAGGGAGGATTACTATTATCCTTATTTCTCCTACCTATGGGACGTAGTCGAGTCTTACTATATTACCTATGGTAGGTGATCATGTTTCTCTTTTGGGAGGTATATGGAGGATGATGTGATGTTTATCCTAATTAAAATAGGTAGTTAATTTTCTTTTGTTCTCTCACCTCGAAGAGGTGATTTAGTTTTGTTGATTCCTTCTCCCCTTGGGTGACTTTTTATAGTCATACAGTTCAAGTAATGTGATGTTTTGATTTCTTTACTTTTTATTTTAAGAACCAGAACTAATCCCTAAACTTTAATTTGCATTTAATTATTATTTTGGAGATTTAAATATTTACAATTTATTTTGATTGAACTTGAAGTAAATAAATTTACATTTGATTAAAATTGAATTTAATTTTTATTTATTTGATGACTTGACAATTGTGACTTGGACTTATTTTATTTATGGGCACCAACTTATTTCGAAGTTAAATCATGATTTTTTGATTTATTTTCTAATTTCATTAACTTATTGAATTTTAAATTTATTATTTTGACATTTTAATATTCAAAATTTTATGGTATTTTAGTGTTTGACGAATGTTGGTTCATGTGTTTTCTATATATATGTTGTAATTTGCATAGTGTGCATTATGTGAGGAATAATATGTAGCTTTTAAAATCTATTGGGTTGAGATGGGAACATGTTTGGAATAGGTCCATGACATTGTCCTTCTCAAACACCAAATGTGGTGTTGATTAGTCTTTATTTATACATTATTATGACCATTTATTTGGGAGGTCTAAGGAGGGAACAATGAGGCTTTAGGAGGTCTTAGTAGTTGGGAGATCTAAGTAGTTTGGGGAGGTCAAACGAGGTTTTACGAGATGTTGTTGATAATGAAGTTGATGGGGACTATTATTCCTTAAACACTCAAGTGTTCTTGATATTATTCCAATAATATTTACTTTCTTATATGACTTGGTAGTTATTTTCATTATTACTTGTTGCATAGTGGATAAGATATTATCATATGGTGGACTATTGATTTTAATCTTGTGTAGTGATATTGACAGTTCATAATATCAATTAGTAGTGTATATGACATGAAATTCTTTAGATTTATAATATTTTTTTTAGTATAGATGACTTGGTAGTATGTTCAATTAGCATATGACTCAGCATCACATAGTTAAGTGGTATTATAGTGATTATATTGATTCCATGTTTTGACTCTATCTTTCTTATTCCTATCATACCATGAGATGGTACAAGGGTTATTAAGAATAGGAACTTATGTTCTAGCATATCAGAGTATTGATAGCACCATTTTAGTGTTATCATTTTTGTGACCATTTGGAAATTAACTAATTATGTTTTATAATATCATGGGGATTCACTTAATAATAAATTATTACTATTTGAGAATGTAATGGATTCCACTACATGATTTTATTTTGGAAGAATAGAGGACAATGCCCTTTTCAATGAGGGTGAATATAATACCCCTCTCAAGTTCATCAGTGTTTTTGTAACGATGTGTCATCATGTGGATGACCATTTTTTTGAGTGTGTCATTAAGCTCAATGTGTGAGTGATTTGTATGGTGACTAATGGGTAGTATTATTTTTATTACCTTATTTTTTGGCCTAGAATCAAGTTCATTGTTACTCTTGTAGGATCACCTTAGGTTAAGTATGTTTAATGCTTAAAATAATCTATGTTAACACATAATGTGATGTTTATGTCTTCTAAGGGTCCCTATGTTGATGAGTCACTTTGGTCAAAATTATCAAGTGGATGAATTTGTGTTAACTTAAATAGTTTGCTAAACCCATTAAGTGGATATGTTAAGCTAAGTTGGTCTTGATTAATTGAATGGTAGCTTTTGGGTGTGTTGATAACAATATCTTATTTTAAGATGAGAATAATAACATCATTTAATTTATGATTAAGCCTAGGTAAATTTTATTATTAAACATAAATAAATTTGTAAATAATTGTATACTTATATAAATGGATATTAACATTATATTTTTTTTAAATAAGTAATTAAATAAATAAATGTAAATAATTATTCATAACTTTTAATAAATAAGTAATTTATTTTAAGCATTGTTGTTCTTGTATTTGTACATACTAATATACGTAATTATATGATTGTATTTATATATTAATATTTTGATAAAAGTTAAATAATACCTCTAGTTCTGTAATAAGTTTATTTTATTTAGTTACTTGATGTTTTATAGGCATTAATTAATTTAGTCAACTAAAGACAAAAATAATAATGACTAACCCATTAATGTATTGATCTATTTAATACAAAGAAAAGAAAATAAAGGGAGTGAAACCATAACCCTAAAATAAAATGATAAAATATGAAATATCTTTCATTTAAAAGTCAACCAAAAAGAGGAGAGGGTCATTTGGAAGATTTGCCAAGGAAAGAACATGTGAATAAAGAAGAAAGATGATGGAGAAGAAAGTGAATGAAGCAAGGAGCCCAAAGATCAAGCAAGGGGTTTCTTTCCTCTTAAATCCATGAATGTTTTTCAAACTAATAAGCAAATTGATTAGTGTGTTTAGTCATGTTTTGTTCAAAAAATGAATAGTTGTTTGATTTTTAAAAAAATCACACGCACACGCACACATACACACACACACACACACACACACACACACACACACACACACACACACACACACACACACACACACACACACACACACACACACACACACACACACACACACACACACACACACACACACACACACACACACACACACACACACACACACACACACACACACACACACACACACACACACACACACACACACACACATTTATCTAGGGGAAAAATGCAAGTAGATCAGGAGATTTATAGATTTCTAAGGTTTACATAAATATAAATGGCTTGATCCACTTGCATTCTTCCCTCAACTATTATGATTTGTTTATTTATACACACACACACACATGTGTGTGTGTGTATAATATACACTCAAATATATAGATACATGTATATATAAATATAAATATATATATATATAAACTTATGCAGATATGATGTTATTTTCTATGTTAAATAGAATAAATAATAATAGAAATAATAATAAGTAGACCAATTTATATTTATTTTTATTCGATATGGTAAAAATCCTAGTTTTACAAGGACCATGAACTAGAGTATATAAAAGTGAGGTAAATAAGAGCAAGCCCCATGGGATAAAAGAAAAAAAAATAGGACTAATAACTAACTAACCATGTAGAGGGAAAAACAAAAGGAAAGTAAACAGAAAGACTATTCCATGAGGAGGGATAGCTCTGTATGTACCTTTGCATACTCAATCACCTTCTCCTATACGACCTATTTGTTATTTTTGATTTTGTCCCTATTTTTATTTTTGGGGCCTTCTATAGCCTCTTTAGGTAGGATCATTTTGGGTCTCTTCCACATCTGTTCTTTCATAGGGTTCTTCTTGGTGGGGGTTATTAGGAAGAGCTTAGGGGAAGAAGTCTCCACCTTCACAATATGTTACTTCATGGGGGTCCCTTTAGCCTTTTCTTTTTAAGTGAAATATTGGATCATTTTATCAGCTTCCTTATTCATGGATTTCCAATCCTAGATTAAACCTGCTAAACACAACCCTACCTCATGAAGTTTGTTATTAAACCTTTCTAACTGATCCTTGTTGGTAGTAATCTCTTTTTCCAAGGGAGTCTTACCTTTCCCCATCACTTCCCCTCAGGTCCCTTCATCTTGAAAGAGTGGTATAGGTTTTAAAATAGAGAGTTTCAAGGGAGGATCCCAACCTAAGCTTTTAGAATTGGGGATAGCTTGGAAAAAACTAGTTATCAGGTGATGGAAATTTGAGGTAGGATCTTCCTTACGGGATTCCTCTTCAGTGGAGGACCCCTACAGCATAACCTCCCTACCCCAAAGGGTCTCACCATGTTTTACTAGTAATAAGATAAGGCCTTGGTGTATAATGGAATTAGCTTCATTAATTTGGTGTGCAAGAGAATTGTTCTCTAAGGATTTGAGAAGGTAATAATGAAGGTTGATTTATATATTTTATTTAAAAATAATAAATAAATAAATAAATTTAATAAAAAAAATTAATTTAAAAAAATATTAGAAAGGGGAGGGCAGTAACTGAGGGAGGGAAGGGGGATAATTAGTCATCCAACCACCAACCCACCTTTTGTGACTAGGTTGATGACCATGGCTACAACTAGGGGCCTTAGGGCCCAGTCACCAGCCAAACCATAGATAAGGTTAGAGTAATAAATAAATAAATAAAATGTTTATATATAATAAAATGAATCACATAAATGTTATTTCTTTAAAAAAAATGTTAATACACACACACATATATACACATGAAGAAGTTAATAAATAGAAATAATATATTAAATATTAAATATTTTTAAATGTTATTAAATAGTATTATATATATATGTATATATATATATATATATATATATATATATATATATATATATATATATATATATATGTAAAATAATATTTGATTCTTATATTTGTTAATATTATATTTAACATTATTTATGGATAAAATGTTTAATTTTAAAATATATATATGTATATGAAATAATATTTTATGTTATTTCTCGTTAATAACATGTGTATTATTAAACATGAGTCTCGAATCAAATTTCATATCTATATGTATATAAACAAACAAAAATATATTTCCTATGATTTAGATAGTTTTATATTAATGGTTAATTATACATATTAGACATGTCCATATATTTGCATTTCTAGAATAATTTTTAAATCCTATATTCATAGGTCTATTGCCAATTATATTTCATTAACATTATTAGTATTTGGATTTGAAGTTATATATAGATGTATAATGAAATTAGTTAAAACATTTTTATGAGAAGTGGGATTTACATGCATAAGCATGCTCGTTATATATAATGGTGGATATTTATTTTGTTTTAAGGTTATATTATGATATAGAGATGCCTATATAGATTGCATGAAGACTATGAGATTGATTCCTTCTTTATTACCATTAAGAAATAATCTAACCTGTGGGGAGTTTATAAGCTTCATTCTAATTACTATCATTGTAAATACATAAATTTTAATAGTGATATTGAGTTAATTTTGATAGAGGAGTTCACTTATGAGTACCTTGGGAATGATAATAAAATGGTATCTCACATTATTAGTCATGTGATGAGTTAACTCCCATGTCTTATATTTAGAGGAATATTGGGAAATGAAAATATATGAAGAGATCCATTTGTTCCTAGTTTACACTTAGAGAGGAGCTCAAAAGTTTAATGTCCTTATAATGTTTGTGTGACCATTTTGAAATGGTAGTAGTGCTTAGATTAATTTGATTTGTTTGTTTAGCATTCATGTTGGATATTGTGTTATTTTTGTTTAAATTTTAAATTTTATATATTGATTTGTTAAGGAACTTGGGTACTAATTAGTTAGTCTTTTTTTAGGAAGATCAATCATCCTTAGTATTTATCATGTAGGTTATCACTTTATTTTACGTCTTGTTGCCTAAATATTTGTTTAAAATTGTTTAATAATTTGGGGAAAAAATGTATTTAGGGGGTAGAAATCTCTGTCTTGACACAAGTTGACCCCATTATATTTGATTATTTATTTAGTGTAGGTTATTGAGATTCTAGAGGCAAATAAAGTATACTAGTATACTATTCCCATGTTGGTTTAATTACATCTTGTATGTGTTCATTTAGAGTTTGAATTTAAGTAGATGGTGTTTCACATTTGTAGTCCAATGGGTTGATTGTAAATTTTAGTTCTTAGAGATGGTAATTAACTTGATATGACTTACCTTGAAAACAAAATCCATATAGGAGCTTATGTACTTGATAGCTTTAATGGTGGTTGTATTATTTAAAGATATCAATGTATAATAGAATCTAAATTGTCAAAGATGTGTATGTAACATTTAATGCATTGATTATAAATTTAAGCTAGCATTTGATTAATATAGTTATTTTAGTAGTGATTTGTAAATAGTTGAATCTTTGATTTGAAACCCTTGTTGAGGAGGAAAATGAAACATCAGTTACGTGGATAAAGTTATCATTCTGTTAAATAAATATTATGATTTCTTATATTCATAATTGGATGATAGCATTAGTGATAAGAACACATTAGTTGAATAAGTAAAATAATGTTAAGAATATTATGTGGAAAGAAAATATTGGTAATGTCAGACTTGAAATATAGTGAGTTTAACTCACCTTGACATTGTGAAATTATTGATTAATCCTAATATGAAGTAAGAGCCATATAAATAGCATTGAATCAAACACATAATCAAAATTAATGAGTAAAGCTAATATATTCTAACCCAGAATATCACTAAGTGTCTTGATGTAAACTTAATGACTCACATAGATTAATCATTGTAGGAACCCTTTTTGGATAGGTTGATTGTGGTAAGTCTTGAGGCATCCCTTAAAATCTTGTTAAAAAGGTTAAATGAAATTAGACTTAATCTCCCACCTTAAAATCATAGTTAGAAACATCATTCTCTAAGATCATTTGTTAATGGATAGATGATTGTGTGTAATTTTATATCATTTAGTGAAAGTTTACTCTAAGATTTTCCTATTAGAAAATCAACCAATTTGACTCATAAATTGGAATTGATTAATAATGAACTTAAATCTTTTTCGAAACAAAAACTTGTAAGATCTATAAATATAATTTTTGAATTAGGTTCTATAATCATAAATTCTATACCATATTCTAATAATCTTTTGTGGATCTATTTTTGGGGACATTTATCAAGATTTCTACACTTGTTTCCCTTTTCTCAGCTTGTGAAGTCAAATTATGTTTCCAAAAATAGTTAGGACCTTGAAGATAGATCAGAGTTTATTTGTGATTCTCTTTACCTTTAAAATTATATAGGAGCCTTTAATTCCAAATTATATGTCCATTTTATCTTTTTAAAGACCCATTTCCAAATTAGATTTTTTGAAAAATTTATATTGTTCTTGGTTTTAGTTTGTGAGGTCATTTTGGAAAGGGGGTTGAATTAACCACCCAACTTAACATGTATTCAATATGGAAATTAAAACATCTTACCTTGTGTTTCATATTTATGTTTAACCTTTTTTATTTAATTTTCAACCTCATTTGGTATTTTTGGTGAGTCCTCATTGTACCATTTCATTGGTGGTTTCCTAGGAGAATGAGGTTCCTGTTGGTAATTCTAGTTTGGTTTAGACATTTTGTTTTACATTGTTATTACATTAGGTATATTTTATGGATATTTTGAGTTGTTCTTATATTGAAGAATTGATTTACAACTTTGGTTAAATTATAATATTTTTGGGATATTTTATCCAAAGTCATTTTGTGAGCCCATGGTGCATTTGTGCTTTCATGGTTTTTAGCATCACCCTTTTCACTTAATCAACTCTTCACAATTTATAATGTTATGATCTCATTATGTGTTTATTTTCATGCCATTATATCCATTATGTGATCATATTTTATTTATTTAAAATTTGGGATCATTAGGAGCATAATACAGTTTCACCAAGTTTAAATAACCCTTTTTATTATGGACTCTGAGTTTTGGACCTTCGATGTTGGCTTGTAGTTATTTAATCTATTATATATGTGTCTTATCCTTTAGTGCATTCTATTTGTTGAAAATTTTTAAGGTATATCTCTAGTGTGTTGTAACTAACAAGTGTTTTTGAAAAGAAAACTTATTCACATTAATTGTTATTTACCAGTTATTATCCCTTCTATAACCATATGTAATTATTGACTCTTCTATATTTATTTATGGTAGTGTGGTTAAGTGAAGTTTAAAAAAAAATGGTGTGGTTTTGTGTGTTCCTAAGATGTAAAATTTTGGCATTACACCATCTTAGTCATTTTTTAGTAAGTTCTCATTTACATTATTTATTATTATTATTAGAAAGGTCAAATTTAGTCAAATATTTAACAAATAAATGGCTATATTTCATATTTATACTCAATTTTAATATACTCAGATCTTTAACAACATAGTATTTACAAACATAATGTCCTAAAAAGTTAAAACATTTGGTGAACCTGACTTTCTTTGAATATTGCTGAAAACCTAACCCTAGATGCTAGTAGGGTTTGTATCCTTCTTTTTCATATTTTCATTAGCTATGTTAATATTTTCAAATTTCATATATTTTGTTTTAGTATCCCTATTTCACTTTTTTTACTATATTCCATCGGAAAAATTATCTCTCTTCCATTAAGAATAAGTGATGGGCTTAATGGCAATCCTATTGAGCACACTCAAATTCTTTCTATTCAAGCTTATACCATGGACAAGGGACCATTTGAAACTCCTGTCATTGATCATTCATACCTTGATTATTTGGATTTAAATGATAATGCATCCAAAGGTAAGAAATATAATCAAGATCAAGATGATACACAAGGTGGGAATTAGGATACTCTCCCCTCACATAACAATGGAAAACTAATTATAAATAAGGATGAGATTCTATAGAGTTTCAAAGATAGACTTTTAGAATAACCCCATGATCATGCATAGATTTTACAAGCCATAATGGAAATA
Source organism: Torreya grandis (assembly GCA_037957365.1). Lineage (NCBI taxonomy): Eukaryota > Viridiplantae > Streptophyta > Pinopsida > Cupressales > Taxaceae > Torreya > Torreya grandis. Next base: position 8,318,508 of record JARHVA010000023.1, read on the forward strand.
AAAAACAAATCAAATAATGTTCAATCTTCTAACCCCGTAGATAATAACTTTATGTGACTCACCTTGATGTGGTTTGACATAGATGGCATGTATACATTTGTAGTCCAATGGGTCAATTGTAAATTTCAGTTCCTAGAGATGGTCATTAACTTGATGTGACTTAACTTGAAAAAAAATACATATAGGAGCTTATGTACTTGATAGATTTAATGGTGGTTGTATTATTTAAATATATAAATGTATAATATAATCTAAATTGTCAATGATGTGTTTATAATGTTTAATGCATTTATGATAAATGTAAGCTAGAACTTGATTAATATAATTACTTTAGTAGTGATTTGTAAATGGTTTAATCTTTGATTTGAGAACCTTATTGAGGAAGAAAATTAAACATCAGTTAAGTGGATGAAGTTATCATTTTGTTAAATTAATATTGTGATTTCTTATATTCATAATTAGATGATAGTGTTAGTGATAAGAACACATTTTTGAATAAGTAAAATAATGTTAAGAATATTATATGGTAATAAAATATTGGTAATTTCAGACTTGAAATATAGTGAGTTTAACTCATCTTGACATTGTGAAATTATTGATTAATCCTAATAAGAAGTAAGAGGCATACAAATAGCATTGGGTCAAACACACAGTCAAAATTAAAAATTAAAATAATATATTCTAACCTAGATTATCACTAAGTGTCTTGATATAAACTTAATGACTCACATAGATTAATCATTGTAGGAAACCTTTTTGGATAGTTTTATTGTGGTGAGTCTTGAGGCATCCCTTAATATCTTGTTAAAAAGGTGAAATGAAATGAGACTTAATCTCCTACCTTAAAAGCATAGTTAGATAAATCACTCTTTGGGATCATTTGTCATTGGATGAAGGATTGTGTACAATATTATATGATTTAGTGCAAGTTTACTCTAAGATTTTCCTATCATAAAATCAACCAATTTGACGTAGAAATTAGAATCAATTAATAATGAACTTAAGTCATTTATAAAATAAAAACTTGTAAGCTTTAGAAATATCATTTATGAATCATGTTATATAATCATAAATTCTATATCCTATTCTGATAATATTTGGTGGATATAGTTTTGGGGACATTTGGCAATCTTTCTACACTTGTTTTACTTTTCTCATCTTGTAATGTCAATTTCAAATTATGTTACCAAAAATAGTTAGAAGGTAATTAAAGATATACAAAAGTTTATTAGAGATTATATTTACCTTTTAAATTATATAGGATCCTTTACTTTCAAACTTTATGTCCATTTTGTCTTTTTAAAGACGCATTTCCAAATCAGATTATTTCAAAAATTTATATTGTTCTTGGTTTTAGTCTGTGAGCTCATTTGGGAAAGGGGGTTGCATTAATCACCCAACTTAAAATTTATTAAATATGGAAATTAAAACCTCTTACCTTGAGTTTAATATTTATGTTTAACATTTTTTATTTACTTTTCAACCTCATTTAGTATTTTTGGTGAGTCCTCCTTGTACCTTATTCATTAGTGGTTTCCTGAGAAAACCATATTCTTGTTAGTAATTCCAATTTGGTTTAGGCATTTTGTTTTACATTGTTATTACATTAAGTATATTTTATGGATATTTTGAGTTTTCCTCATCTTGATTAATTGATTTAAAACTTTGGTTAATTTTTAATATTTTTTGGATATTTTATCCAAAGTCATTTTGTGAGCCCATGGTGCATTTGTGATTTCATGGTTTTCAGCGTTACACTTTTCACTTAATCAACCCTTCACCATTTCTAATTACATGATCTCATTCTATGTTTATTGTCATGTCATTAAATCCATTATGTGATTGTAGTTTATTTGTTTAAAATTTGGACTCATTAGGAGTGTAATATAGTTTCACTAAGTTTTAATAACCCTTTTTATTATGGAGTTTGAATTATAGACCTTTGGTGTTGGCTTGTAGTTATTCAATCTTTTAGATATGTGTCTTATCCTTTATTACATTCTCTTTGTCACAAAAGGTTAAGGTATAGCTCTAGGGTGTTATAACTGAGAATTATTTTTGAAAATCAAACTCATTCATAGGAATTGTTATTTACCAGTTATTATCCCTTCTATAACCATATATAATTACTAACTCTTATATATTTATTTATGATAGTGTGGTTGAGTGAAGTTTTTTAAAAAAATGTAGTTTTGTGTTTTCCTAGGATGTAAATTTTGGGCATTACACCATCTCAATAATTTTACAATAAGTTCTTATTTATATTATTTATTGTTATTTTTAGAAAGGTCAAAGCTAGTCAAATATTTAACAAATCAATGGATATATTTATATCTCAATTTAATATACTCAACTCTTTAACAACATATTATTTACAAACACTAAGTCCTAAAAGGTTATAACATTTGGTGAACCTGACTTTCTTTAAATATTGTTAAAACCCTAACCCTAGGTGCTTCTAGGGTTTATATCCTTCTTTTTCCCATTTTAATTAGCTATGTTAAGCTTTTAAAATTTCATACATTTTGTTTTATCAACCTTATTTCACTTTTTTTACTATATTCCATCTAAAAAAATTCTCTCTCTTCCATTAAGAATAAGTGTTAGGATTAGTGGCAATCCTATTGAGCACACTCAAATTCCTTATATTTGAGCTTATACCATGGACAAGGGACCATTTTAAACTCCTGTCATTGATCATTCACACCTTGAATATGTGGTATTTAATGATAATGCATCCAAAGGTAATCAATATAATCATGATCAAGATAATACACAAGGTGGGAATTAGGACACTCTCCCCCACTTAAAAATGAAAACCTAATTGTCAATAAGGATGAGATTTTATATAGTTTCAAAGATAGACTTTAGGAATAACCCCATGATCATGCACACATTTTACAATCCATAATGGAAATAAAAAAAATTAAATAATGTTTAATCTTCTAATCCCCTAGATAATAACATTATTACACATAATTTGGAGCTAACTCAATTAGCACAACAACCAATTGTAACTCAACAAAATTTAGTGATAGCTACACCTCCTATGGTTATTTCCTCCACTTGAGATGTATAATCCCTTATGGAGGAGGTTCATAATATATAGGCTAAGGTTTGACATCTTAAGCAAGGATCTACTAGGCCATCACATGCCTTGTATTCTCATAATCTTTTACATACACTTTTGGCACATCACATAGTGGCAACTCCTTTGACATATAGACTCATATCACCTAAACATTCATTTTATAATGGTAAGGGTGACATAGAGCACCATCTCTAAGATTTCCACAGAACATGTTTAGACCACATGTCCAATGATTGGCTCCTCACCAAGTTGTTCCCACATAATTTAAAGGATTATGCCTTACAATGGTTTTATTATCTACTGAATCAGTCTATCAACACATTTAATCCATTAGTAGATATGTTTTTAGCACAATTCTCAATAAACATCAGTGATAAGATCTCATATGCTCAAGTAGAACATATAAACACTATAATTTTTTACCCTTAGGGATGATTAATTAGGTGTCATAGGTTCTATTTATTTAAATCTCCTAAATAAAGCCTATCCTAAGGTTTAGATTATTTACCATTTACTAGTTTGGTAAATAGCCTTTAATTTTACTCATTTACCATTCCTAACCTCATAAAAACATTTATAACATAGGAATCTATCCCCATAACTAACTTACCTTGATGTAGAGTTGTTACCAAAAACTCCACCTATTATCAAACTATTCTCACCCATGGTTGAAAAAAGGCCCTATTTTGGGTGAATTGGTGATGATTCACCCACAATCGGCATCGATTCTCTAGATCAGTGTTGATCCATAAGTATGCAACCTACCTTTGCATTCTAGAACTATAAAATGAGATCCTCAAATCACTAATAGAATTATTGGATATTTTGGTGACATTCCTAATGATACTCTATTGGATTTTTGTCACATTCAAATCATATCCTTTGTCCTACCTAAACAACTACCTATGCCTATGGAGGAATTGCATTCTACTCATAAGAGAATTAAAAGTAAGTACCATATTCTATTTTATCATTATCTATTAATTAGAATTTCATTTATCCATCTATTTAATCATTAAAATACTATTATCACCCCTTTATATATATTTATTGACTTGTTAGTAAATCTATCTCATTTTTACTCTTTTTTTATTAAACTTAGCCATAAGAGAGAATCAATCTTGATTCATTTTAGATTGGCACCAATTTTTCCAATTGACACTGATCCTATCAAGATCAACATCAAACCACTATGTTTAATACAGAGTATCTGAGACCTTATCCTAAGATTATGTTATAAATATTGTGTTGATTGCTTTTATTTAAACATGTCCTGCTTCTTGTAGATGATTCTACCTAGTTTATTTCATAACGTGACCAACATCATTGAGCTCCCCATAGTTTCCTAACCTTTATTTGTGGACTAGAGAGACATAGCCTTTGTGTTATCCCTCTATGCCATAATTTATTCACCCTCTTATGAATTCATTGAATAATAATTAGTTGTTATTCAAGATGATTTATATTTTTCTTCCACTTATTAGGAAGAATATTTAATTTACATTGCTAAATTAATTGAGGAAGAAAATCTGAATTAGCTTTATTATCACATCAGTTATGTATTTATAATTTCATATGCTTTTTATTCAATTAATTACATAAATAGTGGACTAACATCCTTATAAGGAATTTTACCACTTCTTGGAACTAATCTTTGGTCAGGTAGTCCACCCATCTCTTTTATTAATTTATTATTGTCAAGTATTCACATATGTGTAGGTTAGCCTTCCCAAATAAAAAAGAGTTCTCACTATTGATGGATTCAAATTATTGCACAATGTCTTTTGATCCAAAAGTATCCACATAAACCTTGTTTTATTTTAGTTTTAAGTAAGAGACATTTTAATTTAAAAAGAAAATGAAAAACTACTTAAACATTCTAGCATACCCAGTGGGACCCCTAAGGTCTCACTCTTCTTTTTAAAATTCATTTCTAAGTTTATTTACCTTTCTACCTTTTATTTTATTTTTTGAATTCATCTAAAGAAAATCAAAATTAAAATTTCCCTTTTTTAAAGGTTAAATAATCTGCATCCATTTTGCCTACTTAGTTTACTCATATAGATAATCTAGGTAGTGAATTTATATTAGTTATCACCTTTATCACACACAAACCAAATCATGTTTATAAAAAACTCATCAAAACATTTGACTTAAGGGAACTGATAGTGATTTCATCACCTTGTGGTAACCTTCTTCCCAATGATCCCACTTGGATTTTACTACCAAGGGGAGGACCAAGTTAGTTCTCTAGATGAGTATAAACTCTAGTCTATCGATATATGCTATATAATCACCTAAAATACTTACACTATGGTATGTTAAGTGAGGGGGTATGACCCAACACAAATCCATGTATTGGTACTAATACAAAAATCCATGAGTGCTAAAACAAAACTTGAGACCATCCTTACATCACCATTTCTTAGGATCCTTAGTATCCTTCTTCTTCCTTTTTTCACACTTTAAAGTTAAAAAGTATAACATTTTTAGGAATGAGTTTAGTGTGTGCATATTTTCATCCTCACTTAAAATGAGATAATCAAAAATAATCTTTCACATGTTTTTTTGTTATTTCTTGATTTTTTTCCTTTTTTATCACTACATGGTTTTAATGCAATAATAATCATAAAATAAAATCAAACCCCCATCTTCATCTTCATCCATGGAAAATTCACTTAGTCCTCCTCCTTTCCTTGAGTCCACGAGGGAGGGCATCCATTAGTATTACACTGAAGGTGATCCTAAATTCACCACCATATTAGATAGAAATACCATAGCTCTTAACCATTATCTCACCTCTAGATATATATGTATCTTGTTATCCCCCCATATGTATTTCTCTCAGCATACATATGACATTCCCTTTTAAGAGGGTGAAGTATTTACCACTACCATGGTATTTTCCTATAATAATCCTCCTCCCACTAGTTATGATACCACAATGACACAACCCTTAAGTAACCCACCTCTAATAACATCTAATGATCCATCACCAACCACTACTCAAACTTAGAACATTACCACTCCTTATCCTATATCTACCTAACTAGTTACTACATCACTTTAGAACCTAGTCATATCAATCTTAATAATGCTTCTACTAATTCAAACTAGTATACCCTTAAGTACCTAAAAGTAACTATTACAACAAGCCCTTATAAGTCAGCTACCTCAATATTATTTACCCTTAACTACCCAATATGTAACACCTACATAGGCTTTTGGGCCTATGTATATCCCTTTATAAGATCCATAGTATATCATCGATTCTCAACTCATTATAACCATCTTGATCGATTATCCCTTATCTCAAGATTTTTTAATATCACTACTTACATACCAACTCCTACAATAAACTTTTTTGGGTTGAATCCCTCAACATAGCATCCAACTTGATCTCATGAGCATATTCATGAATAGGATGTCTAACTTGGAAGCCTCTTCCTCTGGGTAGAAGAACATGTTCACCTATGAGTAGATATGTAATGAGCCCAATAACCCAATAGTTCTTGTCAGACCTTATCCTCTATAATGGGAAATCCCTAAGTTTACCAAGTTCTAGAGTAAGGAGGACACACAAAAATGTTTGTGATCATTTAGACATACTTTCTACCTCATATCATATGATGATGTGTTCCTTCTTAGGACATCCCTATCTCACTAGTTGAAGCTACCATAGATTGGTATAGTTCAATCCCCCAACATTCCCTCTTCTCATTTGGGTAGCTAGCTTAAATATTCCTAGAACATGCTTCCATCAATTTAGTAAGAAAAGTTGCCATTATAAACCTTTATGCCATCCAATAGTTTGACAATGAGTCTATTGCCAACTTTGTAGCTAGATGGAGAAGTTTAATCAATCAAATCACCTTCTCTCTATTACAACTCAAGTTAATTGAGTTATTTACAAGAGCATGTGCCAAACACATCTCATCAACATTACAAGTACACTATTTTAGAACCTTCAATGAGGCCTTTTCAATGGTCCATAAGCTTGAAATTAGAGCCTTTGAGGAAGGAAAGGTTAAACTATAAAATAAAAATTTAAATCAGAACCCTCTAAAGGGACTAATAATAATAACAACAAAACTAAATGGGTTACCATCATCATAGTTGTAAAGTCAGCACCACCTCAAGATAAAAACCAATCCAAGCCTTCCACTTCATAGGCATAGTCTTAGAAGCTATTAACATAGTTTCCCCCATGACAATATACCCCTCTAGGAGAATCCTATGCATCTATTTTAGATAAACTCCTAAAATATTATCTTTATGAAATCCTTCACGTAATACCTCTTAATGAGTCTCATCCTAAACCTAGTTGGTTTAGGGAAAATAACTTTTGTAATTTTCACTGTGTAATAGGCCATGATGTCAATAGATGTCACTATTTCAAAGGCTTAGTAAAAAATATTATAGGTCAGGGAGAATTACAATTAGATAATCCTAATGCACTTGTAAACCAATCCATAGATATATTTAGGCAACCATTCCCAAACCATGCTTCCATATCAAATTCCATACACGCTAAATTAGGTTCTACATCAAAACATAAGACTCACATAATTAAAACCATCCATGACTGGATTCTACATAAAGAAGTTATTGATGCCCCTATCCCTAATCTCATCATGGGAGACACTTTTAAACCATCTTAACCAAGTGAAGACATCCCAAAATCTTCCTCTAATTTGTCAGATCTCATTATTTTGGATCCACTAGAAGAATCCATATCTAAAATCACTCAAGAACTAAGAGAGGAAAATATTATTGAAGAAAAAGTTTATGCAGACATTCCCTAATATTCTATTCCTTACATCATTTTCATACTTGTATCTTGCATACATGTTCCCTATAACCTATTCTCCCCAAGGAAACTGGTGTGTTACCTCAAACTATCTCTAGATCAATTCCCCCCATTGCTAAGGAAACACTAAATTATAAAGAGAATAAGGGGAAAGATGTAAATAATAGAAAAAAATATTATATTCCCAAGGTAAAAATATCTACAACATCTATTAGGATTTAAATCCCTAAAGAGGATATCCCCACAAATCATAAGTAGATGTAAAAAGGAAAAACACTACTACCCCCTATTTGGACTAGAGCATCTATACTAGGGCCTCATCCTTCAGCTAAACTGAAAGCTACTATTATAGAGTCTACCACTAAAACACATGTACCATCACAATGAAATATCCCCACTATGATCATGGTAATCCACAATACATTAAATCCCTATTATCCATAGGTTTTAGGTGTTAAGACTTACCCTCAACATAAAGTACCTATAGTAGGGACTATATAAGAAATTAGCTTAAGAGACCAACATTCAAGGTCACATAACTATCCTCCACTAGTGCCTCAAAGGATGGAAAAGCTAAGTCAAGACCCATTGAAGGAATATTATTATAATATCTTCAATCAACTTATCTAGACCTCCTTAATCATGTTACCACCTGAAAAGCTTATCAACCCTCATATTCAAAAGCCATCATGGTATAGATAAAATAGGACATGCACATACCATAAAATAGAAGGACATAACATAGAAATATGTAATGCATTTAAGGTTGTAGTCTAAAATTTGTTAGATGAAGATGATCTCTTAATAGAATAATCAGATCATGACCATCCCCTATAGTTACATCCATTTTAGAAAGTAACATGTTAAAACAAGATATAAAAGAGGATAGAACCTCTAATTAGGTTAAATGATACTCTTCCCCATAGATAAGGATGAATTTGAGAGCATAGTGAATCCCCCTATATCCAGATAACTATGGTTCATATAGCCTCACAATCCCAAGCATAGGGTCATTAGACCCATAATCATGAGAAAGCTAAAGTGACTATTGATAAATCACTGACTCTTGTCATAAATAATCTAAAAACATCTACCCCTAAGCCTAAAGTCTCAATTTTAGTAAAGTCACAAAATAATAATGCTTTAGAACTCATACAAATATCCATTCTAAAGTAACTGCATCAACTGTCGATCAACATGTCCTTATACAAACTTGTCCTAAACTCTCTACATCATCATGAAGCCATGATAGAAGCCTTACAAGCTATAAAAATATAAACATATAAGCCCCAATCATTTTCAAATTTCATTACATCACTTCAAAAACACTTATCCATAATATTTCATGATTCAGAGATACCACCTTTACATCTAGATTACCAAGATCCTACCTTTTTTATCACTACCTAGATAGATCAAACTTAAATTAAAATAGTCATGATAGATAATGATGCTAGTATATGTAGACACCTAAAATTGGTAACCAATGGATTTATACCTAAATTTAGAGAAATTTTTACCAACCTTTGAACATTTAGCCTAAGAATTTCTAAATGTCTCAAATTTGGCTTCATAACATGCAATTAAATCAATTTGGCCCAAAAATAAATTAAATAAGACAAATACACAAATCATTTAATTTAGATCCTTCAAAAAATGTTCAAATGCTTAAAATGAATTAGTTAACATTAAAATCCTAATTAGAGTCCTAATTGACTTCATCCTTGAGCAATTAAATGAATTATCAAACAGGAAAATTCAAATTCAAAAGAATATCCTAGGAATGAATCATTGCCTTTTGCAAGTTGTCCAAAATGTAAAATATATCAAAGCACACCTATTCCATGATAATAATGAGGTTTTTACACCTTTTAAATCTATTGGGGTTAACTAATCAAACCTAGGTTAGGATTTAACTCATTCCAAGTTTAATTAAAAGACTATAAATGCAAGCCTAGAGCCCTTCATTTAGAGAGATTGGACCATAGTAAAGTTATAATGAAGGATTTAGGGCATGAACAAAATACATAGATTTATAATGCCAAAAATATAAGCCAGTCCACTATGATCTATTAATCCATATCAAACCAACCAAACATGATGCCAAGAGGAGATGGAAATAACCAAGCCCCATTGATGAAGAGTTCTTGAGCACAATTTGAGCAAGCCAAATGAAGAGACCTCATATAACATTCAATGAATTGGTAAGTAATTTGTATAATTTCTTTCCATTTTTAGTTGTGCTTTGTTTATTTATGTTTCTTCACCATGCTCCTCCATTTGATCTAGGCAAGGTAGTGTTATGCATGTTAGTGTGTTATGTTTTCATTTTGATCTAGCCTATTTAAGCCTAGATTTTGACTCCACATTTGGACAAAAAACATAAAAAAAATTCCCTTTCCTAGTTAGACCTATTTAGAACATGTTTGGACATTAGAGTTTGGCATCTTGTTTCTAGGTCACTTTACTTGACCTTGTTTGTGTAAAACATTTAACATTAGACATTTGATGTTATACTATTTAAACCATATCTTTGCATATACCTTTTAGAGATACAACTCCACCCTTAACCAAGTTAGATAGAGTTGAACCCTTTATTTTTTTAGACATAGTTTTTTAGAGTTTGTAGAACTCTAATCCTATCTTGTTGTAAAACATTTGTCATAGATTTGACCATGACACACTACACATGTAGTGGAACTATGTATAATATAGGATATAGAAATGCTAGCATGGAAGAGGACTTTCCTCAAGACCCTTATGGAGATGATATTGTTTGGTAGATAGATTCCTATCCACCATAAAAACTCAAACATGGGAATAGAGTCAAGATCCTTTGGCCAATTATTTGGTTAGCATGCCTCCTTACATGAATCAAGACTAAGAATAGATAGATAAATATTTTGATATCATACCTATGGTTATAGAAAATGTCCAAAAATAACCTTATTATAGTATAATTTCATCAAACTATGAGTTAGGACATGACAACTTGTCAAATCTAGTAAGAGGACCTTATAACATGTCTTATTAGAATAACAATCAAGCCTCTTATAGCAACCCTAATGCCATAGTACCAATTCCATTTCAAAATCCATGTATTATTGTCACACAAAGGAGCCTCATGGAGGACCATTTCATTCAAATGCATATAGTATACTAGACATATCGAGATCTAACACATAACTTTAACAATATGACCATGTTGAACAAGCCTCATGTTGATTTATCTCCTTCAAAAAAAGTTTTAATGGAATTGATTGGTCAAGAAAATTAGGGTCTGGACCAATTTACACAATAGATTTTAGTGGAAAACATGTTTAATACCCCAATTATCAAGGAAGTGTCTTCTACTTCTATGTAGAATAGTGAGAAAAAAGAGCAGATAATGTGCAAATAATGTCCAATTTAGACCAAAGTGGTGTTAAAACATAAATGACGAGTTAACAATAAAATGTGCCTTTAACTAACACCATTAGTGGTTCGTAAAATCAAGGATTAGGAATTTATACTTCCCAACCTCAAATGAATACCCCTAACCCTTAACTAGTTGTTTCTACTCATTTTTGCTTGTTTACATTTAGAGGAAAGAAGAAACTAAAGTTAAATGGTCAGGGGTTAGATGATACTCAGATGAAGTTGCGCACTATATCCAGACATTGTAAGAGCTCATCTTTGGCTGTGGAGGAAGACACCTGTAGAAGAAAGAGACTTAAACATAGAAAAATGTTAGATAAAGATAAGGTGGACTGCCAAGTGATATGCTCGGTTCTAGAAGCGCAAAGACTTCCTTGAGGGATGACAGTACACTTTTTGATTAAAAAGAGTGTCAAATAAAGAAATAATAATGACTTAAAGAAAGAGAAATTGATAATGCGTACTTGATTCTTGCAATCTGTCTGTCACAGTCACTGATGCCAATTATTCTGTCATCGCCAGTTGGTCAAAGTTACCAATGTCAGTTATGCTACCAACGTCGGTAGGAGAAATGGGCCTTGATGCCGATGCCGGTAGGGGCAATGGGCCTTAGATGGGTTTCAAGGAAAGTCTATGGTTGATAGAGGAGTCTGGAAGGAGTCTGTGAGTTTAATGGTTTGTGCAGGGTTACAGGGCAGTGAATATGGTCTAGAAAAGGGCTAAGGTAGAGGACAGGGGTGGAAAGAGAATAAGAATGAGAGGAAGTCTCCAAGAAGAAAGTTGGGTTGTCTATCAATAGTACTCAAGAATATTCAATGGACTAATCACCAATATATTATAAAAATACTAAAATATAAACCAGAATAATACTTAGCTCTTGGTGGAGAACCAGAAGTGTAGAAGACTTGTTCCATTATGGCTGATGTAGGAGACCTCATGCAATGTTTCAATCTAGTGTGGAGTGAATTTTTCAAAGTTTCTTAGCCTAGAGAGTGATGATATAATGTTGATGCCTCATCCTAAAGCCTACCTTTGATGTTTCAGATTCTGGGAGAGAAAGAATTCAGATCTGGGAGCAAGAGAATTCACATTCGGGTTGCCAGCCGAGGTTAGAATTTAGTTTTAAGCAACTGATGTTGGTGATACCACCAGCGTCGACCAATAGTTGATCGACGTCGGCAGCTAGAGAATGGGTAAAAAGGCTATTTTTAGCCTTTTGCCCATTCTTCCATCTGCCAAGTTTTGTTATTGTTGTTGAATGGTCCAAAGATAGATTTAATGGGCACGAGAGTTAGTGGGAGAGTTGAAATAGGTCTTAGGTAATTAGGATTAGTCATAGGGTGATAAATGGTCTAAGGGTGAGGAATCCAAGGTGAGGTGTCTAAAGGGGATGATTAATTTAAAATAAGAATTTTAAATTAATAAAGTATAGGTTAGGCATGTGAAAGTTAGAAAGGGACCAAGGGGGGGTTGACACTATTTTGGTGTCTACATTTGCCCCTTTTTGTCTTGTTGGTTGTTCTTGACGAACTGTAAGACAAAAATAGGAGTAAGTTGCCCCAGGTATGGGATGAAGTCAATTTTGTCCTGTTGGTTGTTCTGACGAACTGCAAGACAAAAATAGGAGTAAGTTGTCCTAGGTATGGGATGAAGTGTAGGTCACTCTGGGTAAGGGATGAGGTATTCCCCCTCAAAGTGGGAGTTGAGGGAAGGTAACCTGATATCAAGTGCCAATTTGATAGGCAGTGAATGGGTATGGTGAAGTTGGAGTGTGAATGCTACAATAGTTGGGATTGCATGTATATCACTTCACATGATAGATAGGTCAAATTGTCACAGTCAAAGGTCAAGGAGTGTTAAAATCAAAATAACTGGGCCCCAGCATTTAGTCATAGCTGATTGGGTTAAACAATCAAAGTTGTAGCTCTAATGGTCATCATGTTCCAAGTATCTCAGGCTCAGGAAGTGCTCTTGGAAAACACAAAAATGTCACAAATATTAAGGATCAATTGGAGCGTGATCTAAAAACATGTGTGAGGGTCATAATGAGGGTTGCATACAATTTGCTAACTATTCGTGAGGTAGCATATATGCAATCAAAACAACCAAGGCAAAGTTGTCTCAGAAGTGGTCATGGTCTGAGGAGATAGTCACGATCTCCAAGGTCATTGGTTGAGTCAGGCTGAGTCATGGTATGATCTCAAGTGGCATGTGTTGTGGTCAAGGAGATGCATGTGATCTCCAATGTGCCCCATGAGAAGTTTAGGTAACTCATTTAGTGTCAGGGTTGATTGTTTGGTCATGATTTTGGGTTGGTATAGATAGTTGGTCTATTAGATGGATGGATGAAGGAATGGCTGAGCTAATCTCAAAAGACCCCATGTTAACTGAGTGCTGCCTACATAGCCCCTATTTGAAGGGCCTCAAGCCAATGTAGTTCTCCCAAGAAGGGAGGAGGAGTCAAAGAGGTCAATAGTTAGTTTGGTCATGTTAATGGTTGAGCACTTCCCATATGTTTGATGGTACATGCTTGAAATGATGAGTGTATGATGATGTTACAGCCTTTTCCATATTATGTGATGGTGTATTCTGTAATCTAAGTGATGTGGGGTTTTCATCCCTAGAAATTTTCCATATTAGTGATGGTGTATGCTAAAAATGAAATGAGTGATGATGTTATAGCCTTTTCCATATTGTGTGATGGTGTATTCTATAACATTGGTTGGGTGGTTTTTCATCCCTAGAAATTGTCCATAGTAGTGATGGTGTATGCTAAAAATGAAATGAGTATATTTATGCTTCAGCAAGTTCCATATTGGTGATGGTGTATGCTTGACATAAATTGTGTTTGGTTGACAGTTTCCATGTGTATTGGTTTCCATAGAAACGAGTGTGAATGGGGTATGATATGTTAGTGATCTAAAAATGTTTTGGTTTGGTTTGGTTTGGTCAGGTTTGATTGGGTTTGGTTGTATGATGAAGATGCATAAGAAGTGAAAGGTGCGTTGCTCTTTCATTGGCAAGGATCATAATGGTATCATAGATAGGTTTGTTGCAAACAAAAGCCCCATTCATGCATTATGTCATTGACCATTGTTTGTGTTAGAGAAGTATTCAAATCACTTGATGTTAAGTGAGCTCAAAATCCCTTGGGTATGTCGAGGTAATAGGTTTTATTATGTGAGGTGTGAGGATAGCGTAAACCTTTTTAGCAAGGATAACTTTGCCCCTTTTATAGGTGACCCTGAGAATGACTATAGGCAAGTCCATGACTTAATAGTTTGTCAGTCAATTTTTTTTATTTTTTTTTGGTAGACTGATCAATGCGGGAAGTCTATGTGGGGATGTTGTTTTGTTTTGTGGTCATATGTGAAGCTGATCGATGCGGGAAGCGTCTAAGAGAGCACTATTTGGAGCAAGATTTGGGCATAGCCATCCTTCGAGGGAGTGGTCTATATTTTACTTTGTGTGGTTGAATGTCTCTGAATAGTTGTCCTTCAAGGGAGCAGTCTATTAATTATAGTAATTATGCAGCTATCCTTCAAGGGAGCAGTCTACATTTATAATTTTATGACCTTTGAATAGGCATCCCAATTTTATATGTTTTTTGGACTGAAGTTTTAGTCATGGACTAGACTATAGAGGTTTAAGGGTTTCCCTTTTTAGCAGGACAAAGCATTAATGCAAAAAGGATTAACTAATGTTTGTAAGAAAAGAAGGGAATAAGAATGAGGATGATAGGGGTTGCTCAAGGGATGAGCTCAAGTTAAATATCAAGTGAATGAGTACTTGATTAATATTAGAATGGTCATAGATGTAAGGCATTAAGGGGCTTAGGTTCTGGTCAGCCTTCAAGAGAAGATAGACAATAAGTCACTGATCCATACTTGTGTGTTATGATATAAGGTCCAAGCCAATTAGGAGCAAACTTGCCTCATTTACTTCTTTCTATATTGGTCACGTGTTGGTTTTATTTGAGGACAAGATCTCTGATTTTGAAATCTCATTCTCTCAGACTTTTGTTATAGGCACGTTGGATGTGATTTTGGTAGATATAGAGATGGTTGAGGGCAGCAAGGCGACGTTCGTCAAGTAACTCAAGTTGAGCCAACTGATCTTGATGAAAGTCATTGTTAGAAAGGATGTCATGTAAGGAGATGCATAAAGATGGTATCTATACTTCAAGAGGCAAAATTGCCTCAGTTCCATACACTAGAGAGAAAGGTGTAGCACTTGTAGGGGTTCAAATGCTAGTGCGGTAGGCCCACAAAGTGAAGGGAATGTGAATGTGCCAATCCCTTCCAGTATCATTGACCACCTTCATTAGAATTTTGGTTAAGATTTTGTTGGAAGCCTTGGCCTACCCATTTGCTTATGGGTAGTAAGGCGAGGAGAAGCTGAGCTTGATGCCAAATGAGTCACAAACTTTTTGGATAGTTTTGTTTTCGAAAGATTTGCCATTATCAGTGATGATTTTGTGAGGTACATCAAAACGACAGATGATATGGGTGTTGATGAAGTTGATTTTTTTGGCTTTAGTGGAAATGAGAGGAATAGCTTCCACCCATTTAGTGAAGTATTCGGTTGTGGTGATAATGGATTGATGCCGAAGAGATGAATGAGGGTTAATCTCATCGATTAGATCTAAGCCCCATTGTGAAAAAGGCTAGAAATCCTTAGCGACTTATAGAGCATGGCTAGGGATGTGAAGTAAGTTAGCGTATTGTTGGCATTTGATACAATGCCAAACATAGTCACTACAGTCTTGGTGAAGAGTGGGCCAATAATAGCCCAGATAAAGGATGTGCTTTGCAACTGAGTTACCACTAAAATGCCCTCCACAAATCCCATCATGGACTTGTTTGATAGCGTGAGATGTTTCAATGGAGGTTAGACATTGAAGAAGGAGGCCATCAAAACCTCATTTATAGAGAAGACCCTCTAGCATAGTATATCGAGCTATGCTTTTGATAAAAGCCCATTGCGCATTGCTAGAGAGATTAGGGGGACAATAGAATAAGTTAAGTAGTCCACAAGTTATTTATACCAAACATCCTGTGGACTAGAGTCAATGGTACTGACGAGGTTGATGTTAGTGGAGATATATGAAGGTAACGCCAAATGATGTACCGTAACATAAATTCTCAAGGAAGATGATGAGGATGGAATGCATGAGGCAAGAGAAGCCATAGATTCAGTAAACTTATTCATAGATTAAGGAATAGTTTGCAAGAGGTAATGGTCAAAAGATTCTAGCAAGGTGTCAACATGGTGTTTGTACTTTTGCAAAACTTCATTTTTACAAAGATATGAACTGTTGATTTGATTGATGACTAGTTGTGAGTCGCCAAAGATGTTTATGGTCTTGATGCCTAGGAAAAGGGTGGTTTGAAGTCCCAAAATTAAGGCTTCATATTTAGCCATGTTGTTGGTACATTCAAAGTCAAGTTTGAAAGATAGGGGCATGGGCTCCCCCTCATGAGGGATGAGAATGACCCCCGCACCCCCACCGTGTTGACATTTAGACCCGTCAAAGAACATTGTCATTTGATAGAAAATGTCATCGGTGGATAATGTGGCGATGGATTCGTCAAGGAATTCACAGTGAAAGGGTTGGTTGTCAGGTAGAGGGGCATATGCTAGTTGGTCAATGATTGTTTGCCCCTTTATAGATTTTTGTTAGATGAATTCTAAATTGAACTCAGCAAGAAGCATGAGCCAATGAGCCATATGTTGGTTTTGGTATGGCTTGGAATGCATGCATTTGAGGGGGTCAATATGGGTGATGACATAAGTCTTGTGATTGAGAAGATAATGATAGAGTTTGGTAGTGGTAAAGACTAATGCCAAATAGAGTTTTTTAGTATCAGTATACCGAGTTTCATAGTCAATGAGCATTTGGCTTATATAATAAACTGCTTGCTCACGATGTTGTTCATATTGGTGCATGATCATGGCACCTAAAGAATGATTTATTGCTAAAATGTAAAGGTAGAAGGGTTGGTCATCTTTAGGTGGAATAAGGACTGGTGGAGAGACAAGATAATGTTTAAGATCCTCAAAAGCCTCTTGGCAATCCTTATCCCAATTAAAGGAGACGTCCTTCTTAAGGAGGTGATGAAAGGGTTGACACCGGTCAAAAAGTTGTGAGATGAAGTGATGAATAGATTGAAGCTTCCCTTATAGGCTGCGAAGTTGCTTTAGATTGGTAGGTGGCGGCATCTTGAGTATAGCTCTTATCTTAGCGAGATCAATCTCAATGCCACAAAGGGAAATGATGAAGCCTAAAAGCTTCCCAGAGAGAACCCCAAAGACGCATTTCTTGGGGTTGAGTTGAGTGTTGTATCGGAGGAGGCAAGTAAATATGATTTTGAGAATAGTTAAATGGTCACGGTGGAGTTTAGATTTGCCTAGTAGGTCATCCACATAGTCCTCCATGATTTTGTGGAGGAGATCATGAAAGATGTAGGTCATGGTGCATTGATATGTGGTGTCTATGTTTTTTTGGCCAAAAGGCATGACCTTATAGCAAAAAGTCCCGTATGGGGTGATGAAGGTGGTCTTGTGTTGATATTCTAGTGTAATTAAGATTTGGTTGTATCCTAAAAATCCATCCATGAGTGATAGCATCTCATGACCGGCTATAAGATCAACAAGTTGGTTGATGTTGGGTAGAAGAAAATCATCCTTTGGGCAAGCCAGGTTAAGGTCATAATAATCAGTACAAATTCAGATCCCCCCAGTTGCTTTGGTGATAGGGACAATGTTTGACACCCATTGTGGATAATCAATGGGTTAGATAAAGGAGACGGAGAGAAGATGTTGAAGCTCCTCTTTGACAAGGAGGGTGATGTGAGGATGTATCTTGTGAAGCTTTTACCTGACAGGCTTAGCCTCTGGGTTTGTGATGATGTTATGGATGACGATGATAGGGTCGATGTCGGGCATATCGCTGTAGGTCCAAGCAAAGGCTTTACTATGATCTGAAAGGAATTTGGTATAGTCAATTTGTTCCTGGGCATCCAAAGATTGACCAATCTTTAAAATGTGAGGAACATCAGAAGATGGAAGGTTAATGTCAATGGTTGATTCATTTAACATAACCTATGTTTTTGAAGGAAGGGATCATTGGATGAAAGAGTTGTCTACACCCATGTAGGTGAGAATGGCATCATCATCCACACATTGGATGGTGTTGATGGTAGAAGATTTATCATCTATCATGTTTGGATAAATGAGAGGGAGAGACCTAGATACCTTACCTAGTTGATAGGTTAGGGGTTCCAAGTGAATGGAGTTTATGTAAAAAAAACTAGGAGGGATGGAAACCACTGACTCCATAGGTGAAGATAGGGGAATAGGCGAGTTAGGAGGTGATTTTTCTATGATAGGTTTAGGGTGAAGGTTTTTAGAAGTTGTAGTAGGTTCTTCAAAACCCAGACCATGTCACTTCTTGGCATTCTTTATGGCCTCATCATTTGGTGGTTCGACGAGCTGGTGGGAGCCTTTTTCATAGCACCCAAAGCCAAAGCCCTTCCATGCACACCTATAAAGATAGGTATGAGCAAATTTTGGGTTGCCAAGAAAAGAGAAGTTAGATGTAAATGGTTGGGGTGATGAAAGAGGATTCCCATCATTGGGAGCTCCATCTAGCCCTCTATAGATGAGATTTGTTTAAAGATTGGGAGGACCATAAGGGATGACAATTTTCATATGATGGTCATAGCTAAGATTGTGATGAAGTTATCCATACTCTTGAGGAGTCTGGAATATGTCCAAGGTGAGTAAACAATACTCCCCAAGTGAAAGACGTTGGAAGGTATCTTCCATAGGATCTTTTGTTGTCACTTGAGGAGGTAGTGTAGGTGTAACCATCGTTTGCATACTTGTTGAAGCTTCCGTGGGTGGAGGCGGTGTTTAGGTCAATGTCTTGAAAGGAATGAGAACATCGTTGGGTCGATAAGTTGTGTTGCATGTCTTGAAATGGGAGGGGTCTACGGGAATGACATGGACTTGACCGTCGTGTTCAAATTTGACACAATAGTGTAATGTAGAAGGGACATAGGCCATGGCACAGATCCAAGGTCATCCTAATAACATGTTGTATTGGAACTCTCCCTCGATGATGTAGAAGAGCTCTGGGATTGTTTGTGGTCCAACACGAATATGTAAGATGATGGTGCCAATGATAGTGGCGGTGAAGTCATTAAAAGATCAAAGAATTGCGTCAGTTTTAGAGATACAATTCTTTGGGAGGGCTAATTGGTCATAGGCATGGGTGGAAATGATATTGATGCTAGCGCCCCCATCAATCATAACTCACTTAATGCAATTTTGATCAATTTAGGCTGTGATGAAAAGGGCAGCATCCTGATCTTCCAAGTTAGAGGTAGGAATTTCAGAATCACTAAAGGTAATAGAGGCGACGGTGGGTAATGATTGGACTAAGGTAGCTAGTGGTTGGGGGTCCTCAGGTTGGACCTTCGCTACCTATAAAGCTTTGATTAAAGCTTTATGATGTTGTGGAGAGCTTTGAATGAGGTCATATAAAGTCATCTTCATGGGATTTTGGTGAAGCTGTTTCACCATAGAATCAAGGATTGCCTCTGAAGAAGTGGGTTGGGATGTACCCAAGATAGAAATCTTGGGTTTGGGTGGTTGAGCAGGTTTGACAAATGGGTAGGTCTAAGGGATAACAACTTTCTATTTAGCTTTATCCTTTAAAGTTTGTGACCTAGTGGCCACATTGATGGTGTTAATCTCAAATAAAGGGGGTGAAGGAGGTAAAGGGACCATAGTCTGATGATGGGATTCTGATGAAGGTGAAGAGGTTTGAGAGACATGAGATGGTGTTAGAGATTTGTTGACAGTATCCTCAATAAGAAGGGTGTCTTTTTCCAAGTAATGGCGAATGAAAACCTTGAGGGCACAACAATTTTCAGTGTCATGCCTAGGTGAGCGATGATATAGGCAAATTTTAGTGTCATCGAACCAAGACAGTTTTGGTCTGAGAGGTTGAAATGGTTTAATAGGTGGAAGAGTGATGTTAGAAGTTTGCAAAAGTCGGCATAGTATCAAAGCATATGAACCCACTAAGGGGTCCGTGCTTATTGATGCACTAGGTGTTGATGACTTTTGTTTGGGAGTTGAGGGAGATTTCTGTACCACCTTTTGGGTTGGTGGTGTGGCCACTCGTGTAGACGACACTTTCTTCATGAGGGGTGCCAAATTTTTCAGAAGAGGTATGTTTTTGGTGGGTAAAGGGAGTAATAGAGGCAACTTGTTTTTTTTAGGTGTTAGAGTAGGGAGCACTCTAATTAAGGTAGAAGGATGAGGGCCCAAAATAGAGGGCAATGGTGATGGTGGAGGAGGAGTTCTACGACGTGGTTTAGTGGCCTTTTTTAATATGGCATGAGGACCACTAGTATGGGGGGCAAAGTTCAAGTCGACCTTCACTTGTGGGTGAGTGAGGTTAGATATGGGGCAAACACCAAGGGATTTAACCAATTTTGGTATGATGGATGTTTGTGAGGGTTTACGTTCAGATGCAGATGGTTGAGCTTCTAAATATTTGGAAGTAGAAGCCTAGTCCTCGTTGGAGACTTTGGGAGATTTTGTCGAAGGAGGGTCATTAGTAAAAGATGAAGTGGGATGTGTAAGATAAGGAGCTTTAAGTCACTCCCACAATGCCTCATGCTCTAAGTTACTTGAATGGAGAAATCTTAAGTTCTTAGCCAATCGAGAGAATGGTTTGGAAGATGTTAGACGAGGCTTTATAATTGGTTTTTTAGAAGATTTGGGTGGTTGCGAGAGTGGAAATGTGTTAGATGTGGCAATCTCAGGCCAAAGGTGAGAGAGAGCCATTACTAGATCATCTTCGGTTGAAGTAGGTGAAGAGACAAGTTCTTCTCTCAGTGGAGAAGGAATTGGAGAATGGGGTTCTTCAAGAGAAAAGAGCATAGGGATGATCATGCCTTCTACTTGTGGTTGAAGAGTAGGAAAGGTATGGTCCTCCATTGGTAGTAGGAAGGATGAAGGTGGGGCTAGTGGCATTGGTATGGTTAAAGCGTCCTCCAATATAGGAGGGATAGATGGAGGACTATTAGGAGAAAAAGGCTCTTCTTCTTGTGGTGGAGGGATAGGTTGACTAACCTATTTGGTTTGTGGAAGAGGTTGGTTAGGGACAAAAGGCAAAACCATACTAACTATGCTTATATTACGCTCTTGGGGGTCTTTGGCTGTGGTCTGAATGTTGTTTTGGCTAGGGGGATGGTTAGGAAAAGGTTTTATAAAGATGTCTATGTTTTGGTTAGGTGGCACATTTGGGTTATCCAAGACAAGATCACCTTTGTCTAGCATGTCTTGGAAAATGTTCTTGAAGGTTTTACAATTGTTTGTGTCATGGCATTTGACACGGTGATAATTAAAGAAGTCATTCTCCCTATACCATGCAAGGATGGCACGTGAGGGATCAAATTGAGGTGGTGGTCAAATTTGGGGGAGGTTGAGGACTCCCTATTTGACTAGTTTCTCCAACACGGATGCGTATGATTCTCCTATTAGAGTATATTGATGTTATATGTATCATTGTTGGAATTGTTGTGTAATGCTTTAAGACGTGGAAGGTTTGGATTGGTTAGTTGCGGTCGATGATGATGATCTAAGTAACACAGCATTTGCCGATCCCTTAGACTTGGGATTGGAAGAAAAAGATTTGGATGAAGGGTCATTTGATTTTCCATTAGTATTTTTACTACACAGTTTGACTTTATTTTCTTCAATAGCATAGAGTTCAAGCTTCCTAGCCATGGTGAAAGCTTCGTCAAATGTGTGGAATGTTTGGACCGGCAAAGTAGATGAGATGTGTTTGGCACATGCTTATGAAAAGAGCTCAATGAGCTTAGGTTGAGGTAAAGAAAAGGAAAGTTGGTTGATTAAACCTCTCCAATGGGCAACAAAATTGGCTATTGATTCATTATCGAATTGTCTGATAGAATATAGGTCTGTGATGGAGAAATTTTTAGTTATGTTAATTGAAAAGTGGTCAATAAATAGTTGAGCTAGCTATGTGAAGGTAAATAGAGAGTGACTGGTAATAGAACTATACCAATCGAGGGCAACACCAGAAAGTGACATGGGAAATGTGCATAGTAATAATGCATCATCATGTGTTATAAGGTAACAAGCATGTCTAAATGCTCATAGATGTTGTTGTGGGTCCTCTTTACTCTAAAAGCAAGTAAACTTGGGAAGTTCCCACTGACTAGGATATGGTCAAATTAGGACTGAAGGATGAATAGGTTCATTACATATTTGTTCATATGAGAGAACATTTCTTGAACCCGAAACGGATGTCTCAAGATTAGACACCTTATCCATCAACATCTTGATTAGATTAGTTGATGGATTTACAGGTGGGGTGCCCCCTAGGTTGTAAGGCATTTGTAAGGTGTTAGGTGGAGCATATGACATAGTTGGTTGTGTTTGTATAGGCGCAACATATTGGTAACTAGTCATAGGGACTGATGTTGAAGTCAAGGGTGGTTGTCTCATGAAGCTAGAGGGCACAACTTGACTTGATATCACCAAAGGTGGTTGGATGGTGGCAACACTAGCCAAAGGATAAGTAGTCACTCTTGTATTTATGGGTGCAAGAGTAGGTGGGATGGAGACAATTAAGTTCTAGAATGGTGTAGGACTTTGTTGAATGGTTTGTGGTTGAGGGGGTATAGAAACCCCAATAGAGGTAGGTCCAAAAATAGAAGGAAAGGCCACACTTTGAATATTGGTCATGGTCAGGTTGTTAGTTGAGGAAATAGCCTAGGTGACCATGGGTTGGGTTACAGAGGCTATTGATATGATTGTCGTTTAAACTAAGGAAGTTGGCATCCCATAAACTGGGTTGCTTAAAGGATCTCATGTTTGACTTCTCGCAAGATAGTGCTAAAGAGCCTTGACATTGAGGTCAAGGAACCTTTCAAATTCTTGATCCCCTTTGAGAACAATTGGATGTTGAGTTGGGGTTGGTTGGATAGGAGTACGTTTAGTTTCTAAAATATACTCCATTTGGAGACTTGATATAGAAGGTGAAGGCAGGAGTGGTTGTTGCCTTGCATGGTCAACAAGAGTTTTAGCTTGACTACGTGTCAAAAACATTCAAGGCCAAATAGGTTCAAGTTCTAAAAACTATATGTTTCAACCTCAAAAAACTAGAATTTGTTTTTAACAGCAAAAAGGTCAAGTTTTTAGCTTAATGTTTGAGAAGAAAATTTTTTGACAGTGACCGACATCGGTATAAAAACTAATGTCGGTGAAGTAAGTTTGCCAATGTCGGTCAGATAATTGATGTTAGTGAAGATCAGTTGTCGACATTAGTGGAAAAATTGATGTCAGTTACTGTGTATTTCCAAAAACTCAAAAAACTTAAAGTTTTTGGAAGAAAGAAGAAAGTTCTGAGTTGTTTTTGGAGCTCAAAATAATGCATCCTTACTAGCTCAAAAAATTAGATAAAAATAGAAAATAGATGAAGACAAGTAGCCTCTAAATGTTAAATTCCTAAGAATAAATTTTAGAGTCATGGTGGCTTATGCTTTAGAAGAGTGTGTTTGGGAAGTTGGGCTTTTAGAACATGTACTAAAAGAAGCAGTCTAGGGTTGGTTTTGGGTTGAGTTTTGGTGCTCAAAATCTATATTAGGTTTTGTACATGGATTGGTGCTAGGAGCTTGCTCCCCTCACTTCACGAGCCTAGGGACAAGTTGGGTCACTTAGCCAATATATACTTTCCCTAGAGTTTATACTCTGCCAGAGAACAAAGTGGGTTCTCCCCTTGGTAGTGAAGTCCAAGTAGGATTACCAGGAAGGGTAAGGTATCTACTAGGTGATGAAATCCTAGTCAGACCTTGTCTCAGGTATGTTTAGATTTTTGATTTTATGAATGTGGTTAGGTTGTGTAACATATGTGCACTATGATTTATTCATAATGCATTTTTAATTACTAGATGAGAAGGCTAAATATGCATTCAAGCAAGAATGAAATGCAATAGATTTTAACCCAAATTGAAATGTTTTTGTTTGGATGCAAATAATTAGGAAAAGGTTAAGAGCATGAATTTCACTACTCTAAGATGTAGAAAAGAAGTGACAAGAAGAAAAAGTTCTTTTTAACTTGTGTTAATGGTGTCTTTTCGAAAGGGAAAGAAAGAAGAAGGATGCAAGAAGAGAAATTTTCCTAATACACCTATTTGAAAGTTTGTTTTAGAATAAATGAACCCAAGGAAAACTCCAGGGTCCCACCGAGCGTGCCAAAATGTTTCTACTCATTTTCGCTTGTTTACATTCAGAGGAAAGAAGAAACTAAAGTTAAATGGTCAAGGGTTAGATGATACCTAGATGAAGCTACACACCATATCCAGATGTTGTAGGAGCTCCTCTTTGGCTGTGGAGGAAGACACCTATAGAAGAAAGAGACTAAAACACTGAAAAATGTTAGATAAAGATAAAGTGGACTACCAAGCAATATGCTTAGTCCCAGAAGTGCAAAGACTTCTTTGAGGGATGACAGTCCACTTTTTGATAAAAAAGAGTGTCAGATAAAGAAATAATAATGACTTAAAGAAAGAGAAATTGATAACACGTACCTGATTCTTGCAATCTATTTGTCACAGTCATCGATGCTGGTTATTCTACCGTCACTGATTGGTCAATGTTGCTAACGTCAGTTATGATGCTGATGTCAGTAGGGGAAATGGGCCTTGATGCCGATGTCAGTAGGGGCAATGGGCCTTAGATGGGTTTTAGGGAAAGTCTGTGGTTGACAGAGGAGTCTGGAAGGAGTCTATGAGTTTAATGGTTTGTGCAGGGTTGCAGGGTAGTGAATATGGTCTAGAAAAGGGCTAAGGTAGAGGACAGAGGTGGAAAGAGAATAAGAATGAGAGGAAGGCTCTGGGAAGAAAGTTGGGTTGTCTATTAATATTACTCAAGAATATTCAATGGACTAATCACCAATACATTCTAAAAATATTGAAATATAAACTAGAATAATACTTAGCTTTTGGTGGAGAACCAGAAGTGTAGAAGACTTGTTCCGTTATGGCTGATGTAGGAGACCTCGTGCAACATTTCAATCTGGTGTGGAGTGAATTTTGTAGAGTTTCTTAGCCTAGAGAGTGATGATAGAATGTTGATGCCTCATCTTAAAGCCTACCTTTGATGTTTCAGAGTCTGGGAGAGAAAGAATTTGGATTCAGGAGCAAAAGAATTCATATTCAGGTCACCAGCCAAGGTTAGAATTTAGTTTTAAGCAACTGATGTCAGCAATATTGTCAATGTCAGCTGACGGTTGACCAACGTTAGCGGCTAGAGAATGGGTAAAAAGGCTATTTTTAGCCTTTTGCCCATTCTTCCATCTGCCAAGTTTTGTTGTTGTTTTTGAACGGTCCAAAGATGGATTTAATGGGAGTGAGAGTTAGTGGGAGAGTTGAAATAGGTCTTAGGTAATTATGATTAGTCATAGGGTGATAAATGGTCTAAGGGTGAGGAATCCAAGGTGAGGTGTCTAAACAGGATGATTAATTTAAAATAAGAATTTTAAATTAATAAAGTATAGGTTAGGCATGTGAAAGTTAGAAAGGGACCAAGGGGGGGTTGACACTATTTTGGTGTCTACACTAGTTACTTCTTCAAGTACCCAACAAGGACTAAGTAGTCAACCAATGACAAGTATCACACCATAATAAAATGTGACAAATTTTAATCTACCCCAATAGGTGATGAGTAATATTCCACAATAGTAAGCACCATCAAAAATACCAATGAAATAAAGGTAAAACATATTTCCACCTCAAGAGGGTGTAACCAATGTTCCACCTCATTAGGTAGTGATGAACATACCTCTTTCATCATAGACTAACATACCAATCTAAAATTAAAGGATGTTTATATAACAATATACTAGTATTAGTTAGTGATAGATTTCAAATATCCAACATGTATTTGCTTCCCAATAGGGATTTATGCAACCAATAGGTTCTAATGTTCCACTAGTACCTATTAGGCAATAATTACCTTTCATGCAAAATGTACCACAAGTTCACAAATAAGGTCTTGGTTCTCAAGTTCCCCTCAATTATCAAGGTATGAATAGTCAAAAACATGTCCCTATTTAACCTCAATAGGAATAGTACGACCATATTCCTCAATAAAAACCATAATATTACCAACATTAGGCCTACATACCCAATCCTAACTAGAATATCACACTGTAGTACATGCAATTTCAATAATCACACCCTAATCCATGCATACATATTCTTGCTCCATTCCCTAGATAATCTAACATTCCCTATTAAATACCACCATCATACCCCAGTCAAAGTAATTCACTTGTGACCACTCAACCATCACCTTAGGCCAATATTCCCACAAATTTCCTTTAACAAGAGATATAATAGATGAAGTATGTAATTACCACCACCCATGATAGGAAACAAGTCAAAATTTTCAAGTTGGATGATGTGTATTCTTACCCTTTTAACATGGAGTCCTTATAGATACCATTTCCACCAGGGTACAAGTCACCAAACTTTAATAAATATAAGGGAGAAGGTGACCCCAAGGCATATTTGACAAAATTATTTGTTGCATGCCAACAGGTGGCTTATGGTGACATATACCTTTTACTATCATTTCCAAGAAGTCTAATAGGACAAGCCTTGAAATGGTTCTTGAAATTACCAAAAAAATTAGTTTATATTTTGATAATCTTTCAAACAAGTTCATGAAAAACTTCTCTTACAATCTCGAGCATAATATTTCATTGGTAGGATTGACACAAGAAAAAAAAAGTCAAAGAAAGCTTTGTAAGCTACCTATAGTGATGTAAATCCTTTATAAGCTAGTTTAACCATGATTTACTAGATAAAAACTTAGTCATTATATTTACCAAGAATTTACATAGTGAGATATTTTACTATCTAGAGTTGTAGTGTGCACATACCTTCAAGGAAATCATTGACAAAGATTTAGTGATCAAAAGAGCCCTTAATAACAAAGGGATCATTAAATTAACCTTGTCAAATTAGAATAATGGCCAAAATCAAAACCAAAATAGTAGCCAAAATCAACATCTAGTCTAAGTGCAAGTGTCCTAACTAGCATAGGCCAATAACAGTGATAGACCAATGTAGTTAAATTGTAATAAAAATATTTTTGGGAATGAATTAACAGATTAAAAAATGAACAAATGGAAAAACACCATTTAATCAGCCTATGCCACCTTTCCAACTTATTCCTAACTAACAACCTCCTTAGCATCTATAACATGTGTAATAAGCACAATAACCTAGACTAGTGCAACAAATGCAATAAATGTAACAACCTATACCTTTTTAAAACCCTCTTTCTCTAAGGATAAACTTTCCTACTCATCATTCTTTTATTAACCTTAGATAGACTATTAAATTAGTATTTTGTAAGCTCATAATAACTAGCTTGATTAAATTACCTATTCAAAAAGAGCAAGTTTATGAGGGCATTGACATGACAGACTGGTATAAGCCAATTGAATCTATGATTTTCATAGGGTCAATGGCCATAATTTAAAGTGTTGTGTGAAAATTAGACATGTAATTCACAATATGTTGGAAAATGAATAGATCACATTAGATTGTGGAGCTTACACATCCAATCAGAGTTTCAACATTTATCAAAATCCTTTTCCCCAACATAAAAAACAAAAATAACTGCTAGTGCAACATCAATAATAGTAGTATCAACAACCAAGGATAAACCAATAGACTCAAAAAAATCAATAGGAGAACCAATAACACCAAAACAATGGACAAAACCAAGGTCAAAATGGTAATAACCAATAGACCTACCATGCAGTTGCACATGACTATAACTTAGTTATATGCCATATTGTAGGAGGTCACATTACCACCATTTCAATCAATCTAATATAAATAATCAATTATATAATACCATTTCTAGTCATACCCAATCAACCAAATCATTTTGGTAATCCTTCCTTGACCTAAGACTGTGCACAAGTGAACCAATAAGCAAGGATTCCCATGTTAGGACCTTATACTGATAACTCATTATTGTCCCATGACCATGCATAAGTACATTCACAATCAAGACTTATCTTATATGGTCCCCCTCCACCATCATTTTGTAGTAATACTGGTCTTGTATCTAATCCCAATTGTGTAATCATAACCTGGTGGTCGAAGATACTATACTAGGCCCACAACCATCTACCACTTCACCCATCATCCAAGCAACCACTCTACCTTATAATAATCCATTTACCACTATCCAAGAAAAGACATTTAACATTGTGGAATAATTTTAAAGACACTAGCACAAATCTTAATTTTATATTTGTTGCCTATGTCAACCATCAACAAAAACATCTTAAAAGAGTTTCTTGGTCAATCCAAAGTTCCTAATGACATATCCCTTGATAAATTTCAAGCTTTGGTTGGACACCCAGCTTCATCCCAACAAGTAACCTTCAACCAAATTGATATGTCATCCCTTGGCCTACTACATAATAATTCATTGTACATCCAAGTTTACATAAAGTGGGATAGAGTGAAACATGTCCTTATAGACAATGGAACAATTTTAAACATAGTGTCTCTAAAGATCATAGATATTATTGGGTACACAACATCAGATTTCTAAGAAAAAATAATAACCATCAAAGCCTATGATGATGAAGAATAAGAATCACAAATCACTATTAGTTTCCTAGTTATCATTAGGCCCTTGACCCATATATACATTACCATGTGTTGGATCTTAATTTATCATACAATATGCTTTTGGGTAGACCTTGGTTATATGAGATTCATGTAATCCCATTGACATTGCTCCAGTGTATCAAGTTCTCCCATTTAGGGTTGGAGGTTAATATTCTAGGAGATTTCCATCCATATGAGCATTGTAAACATCTAGAGGTTGAGTTCAAAAGCTACAACTACCATTTTGGAATGAATCTAGTTTTCAAGTAGGACAAGGGGAAAACAATACTTATTGTTTTACCAAAGGCCAACTGCATTAACCCTGATACCCTTGATTCACATTCTCACATGTCACCTCCTAAAATTTCCATTCATTATACCATCTCAGCTAATGGCCTAGGACAATACTTGATCCATGACACCTTTCACATTGCAAAGCTCCTATACAACCCTAAGTCTTTGGAAGACCTAAAGCCAAACCACTTCACATGGAATGGCAAAGAAAGGGAAAATGAAAGCTTCATAATCTAGGACCTATCACTTTCATATCGACATTTGGCTAAGAACATAACCCTCTTGAAGGTGATGAATCATGGTTGTATAATGACAAGCTAGCCATCTATTATAAAAATGCAAAGTATCTTATTTGTAATAGGATCATGGAATATCAAGACAATGAAAGAGGAGGGCTTGGACTAGTTCAACAAGGAATAATTGAACTAATTTCTATGACTAAGTACAAAGGAACCTACGGACTTGGATTTAAACCACTTGGGGGTAACCCCACATATCTTATTTGAGTTCCATCACCAATGACTAGTGACAAAGATGTTGACAATGAAGTAGAGTCTAATCATATCCAATTTGATGACTTAGCTAAAACCAATCTATTTGAAAATAATTCCATTTGTACCCTTCAACTATTCATTCCTCATAATCCACTATAATTATATTATCCCCAACTTATAGACTGGGACCAATAATAATCCAACATGCCAATTGATGAGTTTCAAAATAGTGAATCTTTCTATGATTTGCTAGGCCTTAGGGATAATGTTCTGTTCAGTGACCATAAATCAAGGTTCTTAATTAAGTTATATCTTGATGCTTATTTTGGATATTAGGTGAACACCCTTATCCAAAATCAATTAAATAAAACATTGAGGTCCCAAAGTGAAAACCTTGTTGAGGTGCTTTTGGACTAGGGAAATAGTAAAGATAAAGACTAGTCTAGTGGTGAAAACCTATTTTAGACACCATTAGATGTGGGTGTTTAACCTTCTTCAAATTTAGACTAGGAAACCACCAATGATGAACTTGTTTATGGGTAAGATTTTAGCTTTGAAGAACTATAGTATTTTGATCAAATCATCTAGATAAACAACAATGACAAAATTATCTATGGATCTAAATTTGGTCTTGAGGAACAATAATCCTTTGATCGAATTGTATAGGAATTTCTAACTATTTTTGTTACATGGCAATATCTCCCCTTGGGGGATTTTAATTCATCATGTCTATGAGAAATTGAAGAACAGTTCCTAACAGAGGATTCTACTATTATAAACTAGTTCAAATATTTTCTAACTATTCTTGAAGATGGTTCAACCCTTCTAGTGGAAGACATAATAAAAGTAAATATTAGAACTCCACAAGACCAAAAATGGATAAAATTAGGCATGTAACTCACTAAGGAGGAGCATGAAGTATTTAAATACCTTCTAAAAGAGTTTGTAGATATATTCTCATGGGCCTATTTGGACATGCCTATTTTAGACCCTTCCTTGGTTCTTCATCACCTTGTGGTACATCTTGATGCCAAACCCATTAAACAAAAGTTACAAAAAATACATCCTTGCAATGTTGTATTGGTAAAAAAAGAGTTGTATTAGAAGTGAGATGTATTAGGCCAATCAACTATTCTGAATGTATTTCAAATGTTGTGCCAGTTAGAAAAAAGATAGAAAGAATAAGAATTTTCACTAATTTTGGGACATAAATAAAGCTTTCCCTAAGGATGAATTTCCACTACAAAACATTGACATGATTATTGACTCCACAATGGGTTATGATATTCTTTCACTAATGGATGGATTCTTAGGCTACAATCAAATCCAAATCATGCTTGAAATCCAACACAAAATATTGTTCACCATTTTTATGGGGAACATTATGTTATTAGCTCATGCCAATTGGTCTTAAGAATGTAGGGGCCACCTATCAAATATCCATGACATTCATATTTCACAATATGATGTATGACACTATTGAAGACTACATCAATGACATATTAAGTAAATCAAAGACCAAGGTTGATCATTTAGTAGTATTAAGAAGGATATTTGAGTGAATACATGAGTACAAAGTCAAGCTCAGCCCTAAGAAGTGTGTGTTTGGCATAACATCAAGCAAGTTTCTTGGCTTCATTGTGTCTTGTATAGGCATTGAATTTGATCCAGCCAAAGTATGAGCCATAATATATATGCCACCACCAACCTATTTGAATCATCTCCATAGTTTGTAGGGCAAGATCCTATCCATTAGATGCTTCATATCTTAATTAGATGATAAGTGTCATCCATTTACACACTTAATAAATAAGGGTGTAACATTTTTTGTGAATGATGATTGTTAGAAATATTTTCAATAGCTAAAGGACTATCTAGAGAATTCACCAATTTTATTGCCTCCCACATTGATAAAACCATTATTGTTATATATGTCAGTTACTAACAATGCCTTGGGATCACTTCTATCTCAACATGATGACAATGGAAAATATCATGTAGTGTACTATCTAAGTCGTATGTTGGTCTCATATGAACATAATTATACACCCATTGAACAATATTATCTCACCATGGTCTTCACAGCTCAAAAATTATGACATTACATGTTGAATAATAAGACTATGGTCATTTCAAAAGTAGATCCACTCAAGTATGTACTATCTAATATATATTTATAAGGTCATATGGCCAAATAGATCATGCTTATTAATGAGTTTGAGATAGAATATTTGAACTAAAAAGCCATCAAGGTGCAAGTTAGTATAGATCAACTTTTTGATGCACCCCTTACTGATATAGAGCCACTGACATTCTAATTTCCTAACAAATCCATCATGACTATCATTAAAAAACCTCTTGAGGAGTATCCCTAAAAGATGTATTTTGATAGATCTTTCAAAACACATGGATCAGGGGAAGGCCTTTTGTTTATAACACCATAGGGGGATCTAGTCCCTAAATCACACAAAATCATCTTTCCTTTTACCAAAAACATGGATGAATATGAATCACTCATTACAGGTCTTCGAAAGGTAGTACAATAGAACATATGTGATATAAAGGTTTTATGGTGATTATCAATTAATCATCAATCATGTTATAGACCATTCTTATACCAAAGATGACAAGCATATAAGGCTATGGTTGACACTCTCAAGCAAAAAATTACTGATATTCAATTTGAACATATACCAAGGGAAAGCAATAGAATAATAGATGTTATGGATACCATTAGATATTTGATTCAACATATAGACACAACTAATGAATATCAATTTCTCATTGAAAATCTAATAGTGTCAGGTCATGAACCTTCAACTATAACAATGATCTATGATATTATTGGTCCTAACTCTACTTAGTATTCAGACCTATATGCCTATCTTCATGACAAAATACAACCACAATACTTAACTTGGAAACAAACCAAAAACTTCATTCACAATTGCCAACACTATACCTTACTCAGACCAACCCTATACCACCATATTTTTTTTATGGAACTTTGCTTCAATGTTTAACTTTGGTAGAATTTACACTTGTATTATGGGAAGTTCAGAAAGGTGTATGTGGAGCCCAAACTAAATGGTAAGTCTTATCCAAAAATCTCTTATGTACTAGGTATTATTGGCACACAATGGATATAGATGCA
The DNA here is from genome assembly GCA_037957365.1 of Torreya grandis. Lineage (NCBI taxonomy): Eukaryota > Viridiplantae > Streptophyta > Pinopsida > Cupressales > Taxaceae > Torreya > Torreya grandis. Next base: position 8,351,518 of record JARHVA010000023.1, read on the forward strand.
ATTAAATATGTCAAGAGATGTGATAAATGTCAATAGCATACTGATCTAATTCATGCCCTAGCCAAGAGTCCAAAACCAATGCTAACACCATGGCCATTTTCTAAATAGAGCATCGATCTTATTGAGAAGATAAACCCCACCTCATTAAATGGCCATAAGCATATCCTTACCACCATAAAATATTTTACTAAGTGGGTTGAAGCTATACCCTTCACTTACATGACTAGAAATAAAATTTCCAAATTCATCTTCAACCATCTCATTTACCACTATAATATCCCTTCTGACATTATATCTGATATCATGTATCATTCAAGAACAAGGATGTAAAAAAGTTATGTGTTGAGTAAAAAATCAAACAACATTTCTCCATAGTATACCCTCAAGCTAATGACTAGGCAAAATCATCAAACAAAACCATTGTCAACATCCTCAAAATGATTGTCAATTATGTTAGTCATGATTGGCACCTTTAGATATTTCATGCCCTTTAGGTATACCATACCAATCACCACACTCCCATAGGTGCCACTCCATACTTGTTTATGACACTAAGGCTATCCTTCCCATTGAGGTCAAGTTTCCTTCATTATGCATCTCTTTGAAACATGTCTTGGATGATGACGACTATCAAGTAGCTCACCTATAAGAGATATAGATACTTGATGAAAAATGTATGGATGTAGTAAACAATCTACAAGATTTTTAGAAATGACTTTGTGGACACTAGAATCAGTGAATGAAACATAGAGAATTTAAGCTTGGTGATCTTGTCCTTAAATAAAGCCAAAAAAATACCATAGTTGATAAAAATCATAAAGGTAAGTTCAAACCCAACTAGGTAAGCCCTTTCATCATTGTTGAAAACTATGGTGTTGGTGCATACAGGCTTACCACACTAGACATGGAAAAACTTGAGGAGCTGATGAACATTATCCACCTCAAACATTACTTCAATTAAGTGATTTTGTGTATCATCTATGAGGACCATTTCAAGTTGTATCATATTATCAACATTCTTCTTTATACATTACCATCATACCATTCTATCAACATATCACTTTGACATTCAAACCAATATATTCTACCATATCTTTTCTATTGACCAAACATGTTTTGAATCATATATACTTAACCCATTTGATTTTAGTTCATCTATTGGTTTCATATTTTTAGCATGAAGAATCAGATCAGTTTCAGTAGTTGTTTCAAGTATTCTAGTTAGAGGCAATATTTTAGAGTAGTATGATAGAAGTTTTGGTAGTTGCATCCTTCATTTCTTGTTCCTTTCTAATCATATTTTTTTATGTGAGCCTAGTTATATCTATATATATGGGTAAATTAGTGTCTCACTATGATCTGTAAATTGAAAATACAAGTGTAGTACATTTGAAAATCACTTATTCATGTTTAAGAGATCCTTCAAATTCTCACTTTCTTGTGTTTAATTTTTCATAAAGAAATTAAAATCAGAGTTAAAATGAAGATCAGAATGCAATAATAATTAGAGAAAATCAAAGATATCACCAGCAAATTGATAACGGAGTTCAGCTTCAATATCCTATGTCTCCGGGTCTGTTCAAAGTGAGGACCATTCTCATTAATTTTGTGCAACAAATGGCTTCCAAAACCTTTACAAGTCTTAAATTCACCTTCTCTAATCTCTATTTGCCTACAAATATTTCTCTTAGACCTAAAAACAAAAGCCCAAGGCCGTACAAATAAAAACAAGGCTCTAATCCTCTTAATTCTCTTTACACAGTCAGATTTCTATGTCAATACAAGTAAAAATTACTCCCTTTTATAACACTTCAATCACTGTGGCTGAAGTGGTCAAGACCTTAGCCTTTTAGGCACCAGGTCTCAAGTTCCAAACTCTCTTCCTCCATTCTAGGTGCCTAAGGAAGTGGGCAAGGGCATCCTTCCTCCATGAGCACGCTTTGACCAAGGAATTAGTCCCACATTTGCTAGGAAAGGTTGTTTTAATGCTTAAAATAGCAATTTTGTTGAAGTTTTCAAATAACAAGGATTTGGGTGCCAACTTCGGCTGCCACCTAGCCTATTCAAATGCCTAAAAATGAGGGATGTGCTTAGTGTTTGTGGTGTGGAGGTTTGGCGCCTATTTTGATTTGAAAATGTCAAATATCATGTGCATCAAATAAAATACCTAAAAAAAAATTTCCCCTAATTATTTGCCATGTGTCAAATGGAGATTGGTCCACTTGGCATTTCTCAACTATGCCACATCACTTTTGACATCCTTGTCACATGATTTCTTCAACTGGTTATGTCTTGAGCATTTAGACTCCATTTTTCAAGCCACAAAAAGTTTTAGAAAGCTCTCAACAAATACTACAATGTGCAAATGATTTGAATTGAATTTGAAAACTTTGAAAAATAGAATGGTACATGGATCCACCTAGATCATTCCTCCCCACTGGGAACTTTTGGACTTGAAATTAATTGGTAATGAGGTGAGGGTATTTTTCCCTCACCTTTCTGACTTCCATCCATCTAGCCATGCTTGGGTGCATCCCTTTGAGACCAACACAAAGATATTCAACATTACCTCTTCACAAAGTCCACATAATCCTGTCAAGTATAATATCTTCTTGTAATTTTGTTAGATATTCAGGAGAAAAATCATCAACGGAAGGAATGGATACACTTTCATCATGATCAATGATCATTGGAGGCTCATACAATTTCAAATTTTCCACATTTACAACTAAATAAATCTGCATGTAAGATGGTAAATCTAATTGGAAAGCATTTGTGCCAATTTTTTCCATTATTTGAAAAGGACCATACCAAATTGGTTTCAACTTTTTACCTTCACCTATCAGTCTTTCCTTACTAATGTGAAGCCATACCATATCACCTACAAAAAATTGGTGATCAATATGATGTTTGTCATGCCTAGCTTTGTACTTGGCTTGACTTTTCTCCAATTAAGTACGGATAGTTTGATGAATGAGTTGTATTTTTTCAATGAACTTCTTAGCTTGAATGGCTTCTTTTGGTTCACTAACAGCTATATCATGTCCATAGAAAACATCTAGAGGAGATTTAGGTAAGTATCCATAACAAACTTCAAATGGAGATTTCACAGTAGAAGAATGAAGTGCTTGATTACATGCATGTTGTATGTAACACAATTGTTCATCCCATAACTTTGGATTTTTATTGCTATAACCCCTAAGCAAATGTACCACAGTACAGTTCACAACCTCTATTTGTCTGTCGATTTATGGATGAAATGCAGTGCTCTTTTTTAATTTACTGTCCATTAGTCCCCACAAAGTTGACCAAAACTCCCCAATAAATCAAGTATCCCGATAAAAAATAATTGAAGTAGGAAAACCAAAATGAACCCATACATGTTTAAATAACAAATATGCAGTGCCTTCACCAGTAATTTGCTTAGTGCAAGGAATCAAAACACACATTTTTCTAAATCTATCCACAACTACATATAAATAGTCATGTTTTCTTTGTGTCATAGGCAATCCCCCCACAAAATCCATAGAGATACTTTCCTAGGGGCGAGTAAGAATAGGTTGAGGAGTGTAAAGTCCCAATTTCTTGTTACTAGGTTTACTTGTGGCCCAAAGAGTACATCCCCTTATATATTTAGCAACATTTTCCTACATATGAGGCCAATAACAATACATCTTCAAATGTGCAACCATTTTAGCAACTCCAAAATGACCAAAAATAAGAGAAGTATGTGCTTCTCTAATCATGTGCACCCTCTCATTTTGAGGAATACATAGTTTTCCCAAATGATACAAAAGATCATTGTGTACATGATAGTCTAATTCTTCTACTTGTCTACTACTCATCAAGTCTTTATAAACATCCTGAAAATCAAGATCATTAACATATTTTTCTTTATAACTTTCATGAGACAAAGAACCATATTGTAAAAGAATAGATGCAACAACTATAGGAGGCCTAGATAGCATATCTACAACCTTATTATGAATACCTTTTTTATACTTAATCACAAGATGAAATTGTTGTAAGAAACCCATCCAATGAAAATGTCTAGATTGTTGTAGTTTGGTTTGTGATTGAAGATACTGCAAGGGCTGATGATCTATATGTATTATTGTCTCTTTGCCCATTAAGTAATTTTTCCATTTTTTAACACTTTGAACCAATGCATACAATTCCTTATCATAAGTTGGATATTTTCTTACTGCACTTGTAAAGGTTTCAGAATGATAACAAACTGGTTTCTTACCTTGCATTAAAATAGCTCCCATAGCATACTCACTTGCATCTATCTCGATCTCAAATGGTTATTGTATATTAGGAAGTGCCAAGACTAGAGTAGTACTTATCTTTTCTTTCAAAGTATCAAAGTCTTTTTGATGTTTGCCTCCCCACTGAAAGACCTATTTCACACTTGTCAAAGAATGCAAAGGCGATGCAATATATGAAAATTGAGCAATAAACTTTCACCAAAACTATACTGCACCAAGAAAAATTCTAACCTCAGTTGTGTTAGTGGGTGTAGGCCAATTAACAATGACTGCCACTTTTGCAAGATCAATTTTCAATTTACGATGTCCTACAATGTAACCCAAGTATATCAAAGAGGTCTTGCCAAATTCACATTTTGACATTTTTAGATAAGTTTTTCCCTTCATAATGCATCCATGACTTTCTTAATGTGGATCACATGCTCTTCCCATGACTTGCTGAAAATCAATATATCATCTAAGTAAAATATAACAAAATCATCAAGGAACTATCTAAAAACATCATTCATCAATCTCATGAATGTAGTCGGGGCATTACACAACTCGAAAGGCATAACAAGCCATTCAAACAATCCCTATTTTGTCTTAAAGGCAGTTTTCCATACATCACCTTCATTAATTCTTACTTGATGATATCCACTTCTCAAATCTAGATTAGTGAAATAAATGGCATGTTTTAATTGATCCAACAAATCATCTATACAAGGAAGAGGGTAACGATTCTTAATAGTAATTTTGTTTAAAGCACAAAAATAAACACATTCGCCAAGTGCCATCTTTCTTTGGCACCAAAATAATTGGCGAACCAATAGGAGATGAACTTGGATGAATAACACCTCTATCCAATAGATCCATTACCTATTTCTTGATTTCCTCATTTTCCACCACTAATAACCTGTACATGCCAAAGTTAGGGAGAGGAGAATCTTGCAATAGCTGAATTTCATGTTGAACTCCCCTTTTGGGAGGTAAGCCCTTAGGATCCTGAAATACATCATCGTAAGTAGAAATGATTTCAACCAATTCATTCTTGTGTCTAGGATCACACTTTTCCAAAGCTTGAGAATACTCTTTTTCCTTAGACTTAATCAACATGAAACAAAAAGTCTTGCTTGAATTAACTAGTCTTTTCATTTGTCCTATTGTAACCAAGGAAATAATTGTTCTAATGTGATGTGCTCTAACTATATATTCAATGCCATCCTTAATAAGAAAGTACTTATTCTCCTCTCTATAGAAGATTGCTTTTCTATCATAAAGATATGGGCTTCCCAAAACAATCCCACATATGTCCAATAGAACAACATCCAACTCAACCTCATCTATGAACTTAGATGTGATGGCAAACCTTAGCCTACAAGTTTATGAGACTTGTAGCTTCGCATTGTCACACACCCAACCTAGTGGATAAGGCTTCAGATGGGGATTGGTTTGTAAGCCTAACTTCTTAACAACCTATTTAGAAATTTAATTTGCTTGTGAATGACTATCAAATAGAGTGTCAATCTTAGTATGCTTTGAAACAACTCTAATGTGGAACAATTCATTTCTTTTCTTATCAACATGCACAAAATTCTGTCTAGAAGAAGATGCATCATTAGATGACTTAGTGCTAGAAACTAAAAGAGAAAAATCATTATGTAAGCCCATAGTTGTGATCTTAGTTTCATCACCTGAATTTGATCCTAAGTCCTGAACCATAGCATTAGCCTTCTTTTCTTTCTTTTGAAACCTCTTAGGCCTTAACTCGGGATGTAGTTTCCAACATTTAGACTCATCATGATTTTTCTTACAATGATTACAAATTGGTTTTATTTCTTCTTTTTTAATAGTAAAAGTGGATTTATGTTTACCTTTTCCTACTGAACTTTCCCCTTTGGATTGTTTAACATTAGATTGCTTACTTTTAGGAAAAGATTCTTTTGATTGTTTTCCTCTAGTCTCTAAATGAGTGGCTTGAACACATACTACATCTAAATTAGTGGGATTGAACATAAGAATCATATGTCTTAAGTAACTATGCAACACACCTATATATTTTAGCAGTGTTTCTTGTGTGTATAGAGGAACATTCAAAAGTAAAGCTTTTTTCCTAAAATCTTGTGTATAATCTTGAACACTTTGGCCTTTTCCTTGTCTAAAACTTTACCAATCCATCATGGCTTGTTGCATATAGCATAGAGGATAGAATTGCTTTTTGAGTTCTTCAATAAATTCATTTCACGTAGAAATTGATTTACCTTTTTGAAGCTCAGCTTCTTTCAACTTACTCTCCCACCAGATGAGAGTTGTACCTCCCATATGAAGAGTAGCCAAATGAATTTTTGACTCATCCCCTACAATCTTTTGAACCCTGCAATAAACTTCAATCTGCTTGACCTAATTATCCAAATTTTTAGCATTAACTTCACCATTAAACATTGGTAATTCAAACTTAATATCCAATTTTAGTGAAGTGAGAGATTCCATAGTTTTTTTATCATCATCCGATGGAGAAGGTTTTTTGGTTTCTTTACCATTTGATTCTTGTGAATCACCTTTTTTTTCATTCTCAGATTTCCTTTATTTGTCATGGTATAGTTCCTCAACCATGCTTCTCATGTCCATGAAAGCTCGATAGAAAGCTTGTTCAAATTCTATCTCTTCTTTGGCCATCCTTAAAGCACGCCTTGAACCAATCTCTAGATTATACTCAATGAGTTTTCCTTCACCCTTTTGAGATTTAGACCTTGTCAACATACACTAACAATCACAATTAAATAATAACTACTATGATACCAAAAATCTGATCTGTAAACTGAAAATATAAGTGTAGTACATTCAAAAATCACTTGTTCATGTTTAAGAGATCCTTCAAATTCTCACTTTCTTGTGTTTAATTTTGCATAAAGAAATTAAAATCAAAATTAAAATGAAGATCAAAATGCAATAATGATTAGATAAAATCAAAGATATCACCAGCAAATTGATAACGAAGTTCAGCTTCAATAGCCTACGTCTCTGAGTCCGTTCAAAGTGAGGACCATTCTCATTAATTTTGTGTAACAAATGGCTTCCAAAACCTTTACAAGTCTTCAATTCACCTTCTCTGATCTCTATTTGCCTACAAATATTTCTCTTAGACCCGAAAACAAAAGCCCAAGGCCATATAAAGCAAAAACAAGGCTCTAATCCTTTTAATTATCTTTACACACTCAGATTTTCATGTCAATATAATTAAAAATTACTTCCTTTTATAACACTTCAACCACCGTGACTAAAGTGGTCAAGACCTTAGCCTTTTAGGCACCAGGTCTCAAGTTCCAAACTCTCTTCCTCCATTCTAGGTCCCTAGGGAAGTGGGCAAGGGCGTCCTTCCTCCATGAGTGCACTTTGACCAAGGAATTAGTCCCACATTTGCTAGGAAAGGTTGTTTTAATGTTTAAAATAGCAATTTTGTTGAAGTTTTCAAATAACAAGGATTTGGGCACCAACTTTGGCCACCACCTAGCCTATTCAAACACCTAGGAATGAGGGATGCACTTAGTGTTTGTGGCATGGAGGTTTGGCACCTATTTTGATTTAAAATTTTCAAATATCATGTGCATCAAATAAAACACCTAACAATTTTTATTTTCCTCCTAATTATTTTCCATGTGTCAAATGGAGATTGGTCTACTTAGCATTTCTCAACTGTGCCATGTCACTTTTGACATCCCTGTTGCATGATTTCTTCAACTGGCTATATCTTGAGCATTCACACTCCATTTTTCAAACCATAAAAAGCATTAGAAAGCTCTTGATGAGTACTAAAATGATAAAATTATTTGAGCTAAATTTGAAGACTTTGAAAAATAGAATGGTACATGGATCCACCTAGATCACACTAGTCATGCTACTAATTATAACTTCTTATGAGAAAATTAGTATTATGGATATGATTTATTATATCCTAATTAGAACTACCTATGGGAAAACTAGGGGTGACATGTGTTTATTTTTCCTTTACATACCAACTAGCCAATCCTATGTCATACTATTCCATTATGCCAACTGTGCCTATTTTGTTTGAATTGGCTACTACACTAGTCAGATTCCTCTATTGTAAGGTGGAACTACTATGACCTAGGGCCATTTTGGGACTATGTGGGTCATGCTTAATTTATGTTGAGGTCAACTCAATCCCCTTTTTTTATATTCTCTCATCATTTTATGAGCGACCTTTCAAGTTAGAATGCTCTCACTTTTTTATGAGCTTGTACCATTTAGTGTCTCATCATTCTTGATTGAGTTAAGATACTTGAAAACTTTCAAAAGCATTTTTAAAATCATTTAGGAAAACCAAAAACATTAACCACTTCATTAACTTAAGGATTTTGGGAGCCCTCACCAAGTCATAAGAAATCACTTTTTCGTTAGTTTCCCCATCATTTTTGGCTTTGTCTCACACACTTTTCATTTGAAATTCCATTCTTATTCTTCTAACACATCCATCATGTTTGTTTTTCAATCATCATCATTTTTCTTCTATCTCAATTCTTGGGAGAACTACATTTAACATGATTTTTTTATTAGATCATTACATCCTTGGAACTATGTAGGCAACATCTAATTATCTAGTGCATATGGAGACAACTCAGCCATCCCATTCTTTTTCTTCTATTCCCACATTTTGTTTATTTGTTAAGTTCTCTCTTATTTTCTAGGGGAACTATTCTTCATCTTGTTTGTGTCACATTATTTGTACTAACATCGTGACTAACTATTGTTTATTTGTTTGTTTGTTTTGTTTTCTTTATGTTATATTTGTTTGTTTGTTTATTTATGTGCATGTTTATTTACTTTTAGTACTATTTCCTTTGATTTAATCTATGTGTGTTAATTAGGTTATTCTTTGCACACTATTATTGAGTTAATCCATATTCAAATTTTCACATTATCATCATGGTTTTTATCACTATAACATTATTTTCCATTGAGTATTAAATCATAGGAGTCAGCCCTTATGTATATTTCAGCCAAGTCCTCATGGTGTTATACCATGATGCCTACCATTAAGTGCTACAACAAAAACCAGCTTCAAAAAGTCTACATAATAATGGTAATATCAACATTTCCTTACCACCAACACTAGCAATAATCCTCATCATATCCAAATCATATCCCAAATAGAGTAATTAGACAATGAAATAATTTCAACCTTTATTAGTTTTGATGAACATCTCCCTACTAGTAGGCTATTCTAATTCATCTTTATCCTTTGTATCAAGTTATCATCATCATGTTTTCAATCATAAACCATCAATCTTGTTTTCCATAATTAGGGTACAATGCTTATAACTACATTTATACAAACTATTGTACACCATCCCACCTTCATTCTCAATGATTATAACTACCTTTGGGAAAATCATTATGTTATCATACTATGTTCTGCACTATTGGGGTATAATGCTTATAATTGACTTTAGAAAAACCATTGTACATCATCCCACCTGCATTCTTAGTTATTTTGACTACTTTTGGGAAAATCACTGTGTTGTCACCCCATCATTTTCATTTTTTTCGTCCATTCATTTCCTTATTTTGAGGGACCATTTGCCAACCCCTTTTTACCATTCGCTCCCTTGAGGGAGAATCTATAGTTCATCCATTGACATTGAATTCATAAGCACAATAGAATAGTTTTATTCTTTAAAAATATGTTACTTTGCTTACAATTTGTAATGCCTTCCCAAATAGGGGTAAACTATAGACACCTAAAATTGTCCACCAATGTATTTATACCTAACTTTAGATTAATTATTACCAACCTTTAAACATCTAGCTTAATAATTTATAAATGTCTTGAATTTGGCTCCATAACATGTAATTAAATCAATTTGGCCCAAAAATCAATTTGATAAGATAAATACATAAATCAATTAATTCAAATCTAGTAACAAATGTTCAAATTCCTAAAAGGAATTAATTAACATGAAAATCCTAATAAAATTCCTAATTGATCTCATCCTTGAGTAATTAAATTAATTATCAAAAAGGAAAATTTAAATTCAAAACAATATCCTAGGACTGAATCATTAGATTTTACAAGTTGTCCAAAATGCAAAATATCTCAAATCACACCTATTCCATGCTAATCATGAGGTTTGGACACCTTTAAGCTCTACTAGGGTTAACTAAGAAACCTAGGCTAGGATTTAACTCATTCCAAGTTGATTTCATAGCCTATAAATGTAATCCTATAGCCCTTCATTTAGGGAGCTTGTAATATAGTAAAGTTATAATGCAGGATTTGAGGAATGAAAAAAAATACATAGAGTTATAATGCCAAAATTCCAAGCCATGCCACTTTGAGATATTAATCCATATCAAACCAACCATGCATGATGCTAAGAGGAAATGGAGATAGTCAAGCCCCATTTATGAAGACTTCTTGACCACAATCTAAGCAAGCCAAATGAAGAGACCACATGGAACATGTAAGGAATTGGTAAATAATTTGTGTAAGTTCTTTCTTTTTTTAGTTGTGATTTGTTCATTTATGTTTCTTCACTATGATCCTCCCTTTGATCTAGGAAAGGTAGTGTTATCCATGTTAGTATGTCATGTTTTCATTTTGAGTTAATTTAATTATGAATTTGACATATGATCTAACCATCATCCTTGGATTCCTTGATCACAGTATAAACATCATTTATTCCTATGAATTTAAACAACTACAACTACTTGAAATAATGGTAGTCTATGTTAGGTTGTGGAGCTAAAAGCTTCAACTATTTGTAGACATGGAGGATTTCATGAGTGTCACAGTCACCGACGTTGGTTAGGCTGACTGACATCGATCAGAAGTGAATAGAAGGGCAACTGACATCGATAGGAGGTCGGCCGACATCAGTCATCTCCAAGCAGATAGGGACTGATGTCGGTCGCTTGTGTGGTTCCAAAACTGTTCATTGCATGAATAGTTAGTTCGTTGAACCGAGTGTTTGCATGTAAAAGGCTATTTTTGGTCTTGAGTTGTGAGTCTAATTATTGTAAATTAGAAGTCTAAGTTATTTTTCAAGTGTGGGATCTATTTATAGACCCATTTGCATGTATTGTAAAGTGTACTAGATAGCCATTGTGCTAGTTAGAGTTGAACAAGTGTAGCTCCTTCTAGTTCTAGAGATGTGCAAATAAAGGAAGGCAAGGAAGATCCTTCCAAGTGTAAGATCATTTGAATTGTAGGTTGTTGCAAGTTTATGGAGAATATCTACATGGTAAGTAAGATCATTTGAGTTGCAGGTTGTTACAAGCTTATGGGAGATCTACTTGAAGTACTTTGAGTACTTGTGTATTGGCAGGGTTATTACTAACTGGTTGGAGGTGAACACCAATTCTGTGTGTGAGTTGTGTGTTAGGACCATTTTTGGTAGGAGGGTGAACTCTTGATTGAGAATTACTGGGAGCCCTTGAGGTGTGGGAAGCCTCACAGAGGTGGAAGAAGAAGTGGCATCTTCTTTATTGTATTTTCTTTCTAGATGAGTATTAATACAAGATTGTGTATTGTCTCATATTCTATGTCATTTGTGAATTCTAGTTACTTATTGCTTCTGGTTAATTCTGCATGTTTAGTTGTTAATATAAGGTAATCATATTGTGCTCTTTCTGAGGAGCAAGATCCTAACAAGTAGGATCAGATCTGTTTGTTGTTCTTGATTCCCCATCAACTGGTATCAGAGCTTTTGGTTGGATTACTAATAGGTGTTTCAAATCTGGTTAGTGTGTGTTGATTATAGGTTACTCATAGGGGTTTCTATTTGAGTGGGAGTATAGTAATGGTAGAAGAAAGTAAGCTACAAATGGAAAAGTTTAATGGCAAGAACTATCAATTATGGAGGATGCAGATTGAAGATTATCTATATCAAAAATATTTGTACTTATTGTTGGGTGGGGTTGCATGCAAGCCCACAGATATAAAGGATGAAGAATGGGAGGTTCTTGATTGGAAGGCTCTAGGATCTATAAGGTTGAGCCTTGCATCATCTGTGATTTCCAACTTATCTCAGACTAAGACAACAGTAGAGTTGATGGAATCTTTGGAAATTTTATATGAAAAACCCTCAGCTTCGAATAAGGTATTTCTTATGAAGCAATTATTTAATTTGCAAATGTTGGATGGTGGATCTGTTCATAATCATCTTAGTGATTTCCATGGTTTGGTAAACCAGTTAAATTTAGTCAATATTGTTTTTGATGATGAAATTAAGGCTCTCTTAATCTTATGCTCATTACCTGAAAGTTGGGAGAGTTTGGTAATGGCAGTTAGTAATACTGTGTCTACTTCAAAAATCTTAAAAGTGGATGATGTTGTGAGTGTAATCTTGAATGAAGAAATTTGTAGGAAAAACACAGGTGAATCATCAAGGAATGCTTTGAGTTTGGAAAGCAGGGGAAGGCAAAGAGAGAAGATCAAGCATGGGAGATCAAAGTCCAAGATAGGCAGGAGATCCAAGTCCAGGTATGGCAGAATAACCTACTGGAAATGTGGAAAGCAAGGGCACTTAAAGAGAGATTGTTGGTCAGATGAAGATCAGCATGAAGGACATGAAGAAGTAGATGTTGCAAATTTCATTACATAGGATGCTCTGGTATGTTCTTTGGATAAAGTAGAATCTTGGATTTTAGATTCTGGTGCCTCTTTTCATGCATCTCCAAATAGGAAATTTTTTCATGAGTATGTCCAGGGAGACTTTGGAGAAATTTATTTAGGGGATGGTAAGCCTTGTCAAATGGTTGGCAAAGGGAAAGTGAAGCTGAAATTGCAGACAAGGAACACATGGGTGTTGAAGGAGGTCATGCATATCCCAATCCTGAAGCGGAATTTGATTTCTATTGAAAAGTTGGGTGATGAGGGTTACACAATAACTCTCATAGTAGACTCTTGGAAGGTTACCAAGGGTGCACTTGTTGTAGCAAGAGGTAAGAAATTAGATACGCTTGTAGCGGAATGAGCAGAAGATACACAGGATCCATAGGATCAATCCAGGAGAAAGAACCCACAACAAATAACCTGCAAATATTTCCAGAGAATAAATAAATTTGTCACACCTAGAAAATAGGTGATAATCCACAAATTTCTCTATATCCTCTTAATAATCTCTCATTAATTTCTCATATAATGCAAAGTATTTATAATACAAATAGTTTGTTTCATGTTAACAAACTATTTGTAATGATTACAAAATAGAGAAAACAAACTATTTGTTTTCTCATACTACGAACAAATATATTGTTGAGAAATTCTCAACAATAAAATAAATTAACCGAGGTAAATAAATTTTACCCTCGATAATAAATAACTTACCCTATTAACCCTAGGTAATCTAAAATATGCATTATTCCAACACCCTCCCTTAAGTGAAACATAGGGAGAATGACAAACAAGGATGGGTCCCGGCTACTAGGCCTGATAAGGTACCCATGTACAAACCAATCAAAATATATGAAGAATAAAGGAAGGAAGGAATTCATGGTAAATCCCCCCCCAAGGACAAATTCCTTCACCCCAAGCATCGCTCACAACTGAAGATAACGAGGAGAAGCCAAAGGTTTAGTGAAGATGTCTACAATCTGCTCAGTTGTAGGCACAAACTCCAAAGAAAGAACTCCATCCTGAATAAGATGTCAAATGAAGTACATGTGAATCTCAATGTGTTTTGTCCACTGATGCTCAATAGGATTGCGTGAAATAGCAATCGCACTTTGGTTATCACACCAAAGAGTAGTAGGACCCTGCTGTGTGAAGCCAAACTCTCCAAGCAACTGTCGAAGCCAAAGTATCTCCTGACTAGCTTTGACAGCACCTCGATACTCAGCCTCAGTAGAGGATAATGCAATAGCAGTCTACTTTTTACATGCCCAAGCAACTGGACCTGAACCAAGTGTGAAAGCAAATCCATAAGTGGACTTGCGAGTGTCAACGTCACTAGCCCAATCAGAGTCAGTGTATCCAATAAGCTGTGTAGAATTATGTGGTGTGTAATGTATACCAAAGTGAGTGGTGCCCCGAATGTAATGCAAAATACACTTGGCTACTTGCCAATGACTCTCATGAGGCTCATGTGAGAACCAAGAGACAAGGTTCACAACAAATGTAATGTCAGGACGGGTATGAGTTAGGTATAAAAGACTACCTACAAATTGCCGATACAAAGTGGAATCAACAAGAGGAGTCATACAAGTGGCAGACAACACAATACCTGACTGATATGGAGTGGGTGTAGGCTTACAATTAGCCATGCCAAATTGATGAAGAAGATATGTCGCATACTTCTGTTGTCCAATAAAAATGACCTCAGAAGATTGAAAAACTTGAAGACCAAGAAAATAATGTAGAAGTCCCAGATCTGTCATATCAAACCTATCTGCCAACTTGTCCTTGATGTCATGTATCAAGGAATCTGAACTGCCAGTGAGGATGAGATCATCAACATACAAAACCAAAATGACAAGCTCCTCACCTTGCTTTAAGATGTATACATTGTGATCTGACTCACAACGAATAAAACCAGAACTCAAAAGAAAACTATCCATCTTCTCATACCAAGCTCGAAGAGCTTGTTTTAGGCCATAAAGAGAATGATGGAGTCTACAAACCAATGATGAGTCCTGCATAAATCCTGGAGGCTGCTCCATATAGATCTCCTCATGGAGATCACCACGCAAGAAAGCACTCTTCACATCCATCTGAAAAACAGACCAAGAATGTGAAGCAGCAAGAGAGAGTACAAGCCGAATAGAATCCATCTTAGCTACAGGGGCAAAGGTCTCAGAGTAATCAACCCCTTCAACCTATGAAAAACCCTTAGCTACTAATCTAGCTTTGTACTTATCTACTAATCCATCTGTAGCATATTTGGTCCTATAGACCCATTTACATTTTACAAGTTTTCTTCCCTTAGGAAGAGGGACAAGATCCCAAGTATCATTCTTCATCAATGAAGAATACTCATCATACATAGCAACATCCCACTTGGATATACCAGTAGCCTCATAAAACAACACTGGATCATCTGTACAAGCTTGTCCCAAAAGAGCAACAACAGCTGTTTGTGAGTGAGTGCGACGAGAATCAAATGGATTACCAACAAAAGAACTAGCTGCCTGTAGAGTGCTCTTTGCCCACTTAGGCAAAGGTGGTGAAGAAGATGTCTGTGGTGGATGAATAAGTGCAACATCATCATCATCAACAATAGAAATCAAATCCTCACTATCCTCAGTAGAAGGAAGGGGAGAAGAAGAACTAGATGTACACTCTTGTGGAGTGGGTAGCTCATCAACCTGAACATCCCGTCAAAAAAACACATCATGTGTGACAGGATCAAAAAGACGGTAGGCTTTTATATCTTCACAATAGCCAAAAAAAATGAGTGGTTGGCTTTTCTTCTCCAATGATTTACGTTTGTCATCAGGAACGAATGCCCATGCTTGACTCCCAAAGATGTGAAAATCTGAAATATCAGGCTTGATCCCAGACCAAGCTTCTTCGGGTGTCATATTTTGCACGGCTTTGTGAGGCATACAATTTTGAATGTAGTTTGCACAATTTACAGCTTCAGCCCAATATTGTGGACCCAAATTTTTAGAGTGAATCATACAATTAGCCATCTCTTTCAATGTTCGATTCTTCTTCTCTGCTACACCATTTTGTTGAGGAGTGTGTGGGACAGTAAATTGATGCTGTATCCCATGCTCATTACAAAAATCATAGAAAGCATTACTGTCATATTCCCCCCCCCCATTTTTAGTGTGTATCTTCTTAAGAGGAAGAGATGATTGTTTTTCAACAAAGGCTTTGAAAGCCTTAAAAGTCTCAAAAACTTCACTTTTCAACTTGAGAAAATATACCCAAGTTTTACAAGTGAAATCATCAATGAATATGAGTGCATATTTAGCCCCTGAAAAAGAACGGTTGGAAAAGTCATCAAATCACTATGAACCAACTCTAAGGGTGCATTTTCACGTGTGGCCTTACCAACTGGAAATGGATCCTGGTGTTGTTTACCAACTAGACAACCAGGACATACCCCATCAATACATGAGACCTTAGGAAGGCCTTTTACAAGATGTTTTGTACTCATTTGTTGCATATATCCATAACTCAAATGTCCCAATCTCTCATGACACAATTTGTTGAGATTATTACCATGTGCTATAAGTGAAGAACCAAAAGACATAAAAGACTCAAACTTATCAAAAGTATAGAGTCTTGTAGTATGGTCTGCTGTACCTGTAGCAACTATCTCACTAGGATCATTACATTCTCTTATTACAACATTATGTGAATTAAACTCCATAATTTTACCAGTAACAAAATTACATATTTGATATATAAAGAGAAGATTAGAAGAGATTTGAGGTACAAGCAATACATTGTTAAAACATCCATCTTGTTTATCAACAGTACCTGATCCCAAGACTTTAATCTGTGAGGAGTTACCCATAACAATATGTGATGTACTGCAATCTATAAGGGAAGACAATAGATCCTTAGAATGTGTGAGATGGTGAGAAGTACCTGAGTCAAAAATCCACTAATCTTGACAGTAAGATATAGCCCAAGCTGAAAGTGCTTTCCCTTTTCCTGTAGAAGTAGAAGGAGATGGAGACGGAATGGAAATTTTGTGTTGTCTGACCGCTACCTCTAATGCTTCCATCTTCTTAAAACATCTACTTTCATCATGATTAGGACCACCACAAAAATTACATGGACTAAATGTTTTCTTCTTTTGCTTAAAGGACTTTTTGGTCTTAGTAGATTTAGAATGATGAGGTGATTGGGGGGTGGACTCTGGAGGGTTATTTGAAGGTGCTTGCTTTTTAGACTTAGGTGAAGGTTTTCATTTAGAAGAATTAACAACTAGAGCATGACTAGGACCAGGTAGAGCATCTAAGGCCATTAATTTTGTTTGCTCCCTAGTCAATCTTTCACAAAAAACTTCAAAGGAAGGCCATTTGAATTCATCACCTAATGTATCCATCATAGTATAAAAAATAGAGGAAAAAACACTATATGGTCCTTTCAACTTTGAAAAAATCATGAAAATGCACTCCTGATCACTTTTATCCTTATCACCAGCTTTCAATTGTGACCTTATAAATTTGAATTTTGCTAAGAATTCATCTATTGAAGGGAAATCTGATGGAGAGAGAGTACTCAATTCTGCATCTAATTGCAAAATTTTAAACTCATTAACTTTGCCAAATAGGTTTTTAAATTTTTCCCATACCTCTTTTGGCATAGTAGCATCTGCAATGTGAAATTGAAGATTATCTGAGACGTTGAGGCAAATCAATCCAAGAGCCTCATCCTGCTTACATCCATATGCATATTTGTCTTTTTCAGTGGTGAATGCTGCAGGTGTCATCTCAGAAAAAATTCTCCATAAGCCCTTTGATTGAAGGAGTTGTTGCATTTTTGGCTTTCAAACATGGTAATTTGTAGAATTTAGAGGTTCAAACAATCGAGATTCCATTCTCGAGGAAGATGATGAAGTTGACTAGAACAATCTAGACATTTGTTTTTCCTCAAAAAACACCCCTCCCGTTACAATTTAACGTCTCCCGATGAAAAAAAAATTAGCCTTGAATTATACAAAATTAAAAAATGGCTTTATGCAAAAAAAATGTAGGGGTATTTGACCCCAAGACCTCCTCCCTACAAATTTTAACAAAATATCTCTAGCCGTTTTAGCACAGTCAAATTTGAACTTTCAAAGCTAGAGACTTGCATTTAAACCACTAAAAAATAAAATAATTAATTAAAAAAAGGCCAAAAATGACTCACATGTGAGATATCGGCTGAATAATATTTTTCTTTATCAAAAATAAACTCTTTTTCCAGCAAGGCGTGGTGGTCAGGGAAATATTTGAGAAAAATAGCCAAGAAAAAAACACCTTTCAGCAATGCAGAATGGCTCCACTTGATCTGCCAAAAAGGACTATACGGCCTCCTCCAAATCGGTCCTTCTCAGCATGAAATGAAATATTTTTAAGTTTTATATCACATTAAATTCTCATATTTTGATTTTATATAGAATAAGGCATTAAAAAATGAGAAATCTGTACGGCTATACAGCAGGCAAAAAAATAGTTTTTAATTTCCTGTTGTTGGCTTCCAAAACATTGTACAGCCTGATCCAAATTCATCAAAATTTATATGGATATAAATATATAAGAGTCATATTTCATTAACAGGTCTCATATTTGAAAAATGTCAACCGTACGATCTGCCACATCAGAAAAATGGACAGGTACTGCAGTCTGCCAACAGTGTACCAACAGGGACCAGTCTGCAAGTTTTTGAATGAAAGAGCTATACCTCATGATCCAAATGCGAAAATTTAAATTTAAATGGATTCCTGACTTGATTTCCTACACCTCCATGAAAAAAATCTGATTTTTGAAATCTGTACGGTCATTTAATGATCATAAAGTACAGAATTTTTCAAAAAAAAACTAGTAAATAAGAACCAAAATTTGAGAGAATTAAAAATATCTGTAACACATCAATAAAATAATATTTTTGAATGTGTTAAAAGATGAAAAATTTCAGGGAAGAGGATCTTCAACTGGAACTCCAAGCTCTGATACCATGAAGGAATGAGCAGGAGATACACAGGATCCACAGGATCAATCCAGGAGAAAGAACCCACAACAAATAACTTGCAAATATTTCCAGAGAATAAATAAATTTGTAACACCTAGAAAATAGGTGATAATCCACAAATTTCTCTATATCCTCTTAATAATATCTCATTAATTTCTCATATAATGCAAAGTATTTATAATACAAATAGTTTGTTTCATGTTAACAAACTATTTGTAATGATTACAAAATAGAGAAAACAAACTATTTGTTTTCTCATACTACGAACAAATATATTGTTGAGAAATTCTCAACAATAAAATAAATTAACCAAGGTAAATAAATTTTACCCTCGATAATAAATAACTTACCCTATTAACCCTAGGTAAGCTAAAATATGCATTATTCCAACAATGCTTTATCTATCTACTTGTATTACTGATTCTCTTTTTGGTTTATCTACTTCAACTGTAGATTCAAAGATGTGGCTTAATAGGCTTGGTCACATGAATAAGAAGGGGATGCATGTTCTTGAGTCAAAGGGTATGCTTTCAGATTTGAAAAGCATGGATTGAGATTTTTGTATGCAGAAGAAGAAAGTGACGTTTCTTGAGAAATCTGATGTTAGTGACAAGAACAGGAAAGCCTTGGTTTTCAAGGAGAAAATGACAGATAGAGATCAACACAAGGGGCTGAAGAATTTTGAGCAGAGCAAGTTTGATATGGACAAGGGTTTGATCCAAAAGGAGCTCACAGGTAAAGGTCATCGCTCACAAGTAAAACACAGAGACCAACATTGGTTAGAAAACTGGGGTCAACATCCAGACAGGGACCAACATTGGCTATGTGCAGCTTGACATCAGTGACTCAAGATAGATAAACACCGGCATCAGTCAGGGGGAACAGACGTCGGCGATGAGGTAGTTGCATGGAACTGACATCGGTCAGATGCAGACTGAGATGTGACTAGCATCAGTCACTGAGATAGATTTTGGTGATAGCAAGCTGTCAAGGAGTCTCAAGCACCCATATGGAGGACTTAAAGGGTAAGTAAGCCTCAAATTCATCATTTCCCTTCTTTACACTACTTGTTGCTCACTGATGGTCAAGAACCAAGAAGTTATTAAAGAAGCAGAGCAGGTAGATCCAGGAAATAGTGGGAGCTTGGCATGGATGAAGGATGTGATTCCTTGGAGAAGAACCAAATGGGAGTTTTTGGGTGGAGTTGCCAACTGAAAGAAAGCACTGAGAGATGAATGGATGTTCAAGATAAAGAAGAGCGGGAATGGACATGTGAGACAGAAGGCCAGGGTATATGGTCTTGTGTAAGCTGTAGGACAATGGAGGTTTGACCATTGTGTTTCTCTTTACTAGGTTGGATAATATTAGCTACATTATCCTATTACTGTATTGTGTGCTTGTTGCAGGGTTACACATATAAGGAGTTGCTGAACTAAAGGTAAAGCTAGTTCAGAGGTGTGTCATGAATCTGGGAGCAGTAAGATTCTTTTGCATGAGTGTGTTTTAGGGACATGGAAGGTCACAGGTTGACTTTGTCTTTAGATGATTGTGTGAAATTGGTTAGCACGCCGATGGTTGGACAGTTTTATGAACAGTGTCTTGATTCACATAATGAGGTTAAGTGCATGGTATGTACTAGACCTAAGTTTGCCCAAGCAGTGGGTGTTGTCAAAAAGTTTGGAACCAATCCAGGAAAGAAGCACTGGAGGGCAGTTCAGTGGATTCTCAGGTATCTGAGAGGGACCAGTAGTAGGTGCACATGCTAAGCAAGGTCAAGTTGTTTTCTACATGGGTTTATAGATGCAGATGTGGCAGGTGATTTGGATGATATAAGGTGCACCACAGTATTTGTGGTGGTTGGTCTTCAAGAGTGATCTTGAAGAGGGATACAAAGCCAAGGGAACAAACTAGATGATGTATAGGTACAAGTATAGTTACAGCTATTTATCTCCAAATGGGAGATTGTTAGGTTATGGAGCTAAAAGCATCAACTATTTGTAGACATGGAGGAGTTGCTGAGTGTCACAGTCATCGGCATTAGTTAGGCCGACCGATGTCAGTCAGGGTGAACAAAAGGGCAACCAACATCGGCAGGAGGTCGGCCAACGTTGGTCATCTCCAGGCAGACAGGGACCGATGTCGATCACCTGTCTAGTTCCATAACTATTCATTGCATGAACAGTTAGTTCATTGAACCGAGTGTTTGCATGTAAAAGGTTATTTTTGGTCTTGAGTTGCAAGTCTAATTATTTTAAATTAGAAGTCTAAGTTATTGTTTAAGTGTGGGATCTATTTATAGACCCATTGGCATGTATTGTAAAGTGTGCTAGATAGCCATTGTGCTAGTTAGAGTTGAGCAAGTGTAGCTCCTTCTAGTTCCACAGATGTGCAAATAGAGGAAGGCAAGGAAGATCCTTCCAAGTGTAAGATCATTTGAATTGCAGGTTGTTGCAAGTTCATGGAGAAGATCTACATGGTAAGTAAGATCATTTGAGTTGCAGGTTGTTTCAAGCTTATGGGAGATCTACTTGAAGTACTTTGAGTACTTGTGTACTGGCAGGGTTATTACTGACTGGTTAGAGGTGAACACCAATTCTGTGTGTGAGTTTGTGTTGGGACCATTTTTGATAGGAGAGTGAACTCTTGATTGAGAATTACTGGGAGCCCTTGAGGTGTGGGAAGCCTCACAGAGGTGGAAGAAGAAGTGGCATCTTCTTTATTGTATTTTCTTTTTGGATGAGTATTAATACAAGATTGTGTATTGTCTCTCATATTCTGTGTCATTTGTGAATTCTAGTTACTTATTGCTTCTGGTTAATTCTGCATGTTTAGTTGCTAATACAAGGTAATCATATTGTGCTCTTTTTGAGGAGCAAGATCCTAACAAGTGGGATCAGAGCTATTTGTTGTTCTTGATTCCCCATCAGTCTAATCACCCACCATTCTAAGATCTTTCAATGGTATCATTTCCCCTATGTTAAGAATGGTAGTACTTCACATATACTTAGGTACTCAAGTTCTCCCTGAATTATTCTATGTTATTGAAGGAGAATTTTAGTATAATATTATCCTAAGATGGCCATGGATATGTGCTATGTACTACATTTCATCTACATTACATCAATGCATTAAATTTGAATGAGGGAAAAATACACAATATCCTAGATGATCCCCATCCCTTCAAAATGTGCAACCTTACCTTTCAACCCAATGAGATCCTAATTCCATTACAATGTGTTACCCCATCATTATCCAATGAAGCATCCACTAGCACAACCATCCCTCCATCGAGAATAGGTAAGGAATCCATCGATTTTACCTTCCAACAACTTTAAATCATAGAATACCAATTACTAACACTTAATACCCTCCCTACTTTGCAAGAATATGGATGTCCTAATAAATAACCATCTTATTGTCTAAATCTAGGGGAAACTATTCCCTTTGGTCCACCATTCCCTTACACCCATTTGATTTATGGGGGAATTGACTATCCTTCTTTAAGCTCTTCTAAATAACTTTATGCTAGACCATTTACATCTAAATTTTCATCTCTTGATAAACCCCATTTCATAGAAACATACCTAGAATAGTGCACCTAGAAAGGTTTTAGTATGAAACATTATGAACAGGGCCCACACAAGGTTATATTAGGGGAGTTTAGAAAACCCCATTAGAAACACAACCTTGGATTCAATAAAAATCCCAAATCCTCCCTGAATCTCACTCTTCCCCCCATCATTGAAGAGGATACACCATCCTCACCATCTAACACCCTTTCCTTGACTAACAACATCATATCCATTCAGTCTAACTTTTTTTAGTTAATTCTATTTTAGTAGAGCTTCTCATCTATCAATGTGATGGTAAGGTCTTAACCATTCCTCTTTCTTACCCTGACATGATAGGGTAGGACTCTCCCACCATCCTTATTCTTTAGTTCTAGGATGATGAGTTCATCTTAACTCATTTAGGCACTAAGAACTCCCATCTGCATAAAGCCCTTCCATTAGAAACCTCTACTCTCCTAAATGAAGCCATTATTGATGTTAACATAAGATCCCTAAATACCACATGAATAATTAATATCCATAAATCCTTGTATCCTTAGGAATACAAAGATTTCACTACATTTATAATAGATCATGGTGAGGCATTCACTTGGTCCTATAGTGATATGCCTAATATCGATCCCACCATCATCATCTATAATATTGTTACACTTCTTGATGTTAATCTTATCAAGAAGAATCTTCAAAAATGCATCTTCATATTTTACTTTTGGTCAAAGAAGATTTACAGTGCCTCCTATCCATTAATTTTATCCAACCCATTGATTACCCTCAATGGGTATCTAACATCATCTCTGTATTAAAGCCTATAGGGGGACTTTGCCTCTGTACTAATTTTTGAGACCTCAATCTCACTTGTTGAAAGGATGACTTCCCTCTCCTTAATATTGATCAATTAATTGATTTTACTGCTAGCCATGAAATTTTGTCACTAATGGATGGTTTTTCTAGATATAATCAGATCCTTATCACACCATAAGACCAACATAAGACCTCATTTATTACTCCATGGGGAACTTTATGTTATTGCATTATGCCTTTTGGCCTAAATAATGCAAGATCTATCTATAAAAGAGCCATGAGCTACATTTTACATGATATTATCTATAATATTATGGAAGATTATTTATATAACCTCCCTGGTAAATCAAAGTTACAAAAATATCACATTTCTAATCTAAAGGTTATTTTCGATCACTTAATTCAATTTTGCATCCATCTAAATTCTAAGAAATGCATTTGTGGAGTATTGATGGGTAAACTCATAAGATTTATTATCTCCATCCATGGGATAGAATTCAACCCTACCAAAATAAAATCCATTCTATAAATGCCACCTCCATCCAATCTTAATCAGCTTCATAGTTTGTAAGGTAAATTGTAATCTATCATTTTATCTCCTAGTTATCTGATTGTTGTCAACCTTTCCATCAACTTTTAAGGAAGGATATCCATTTTAAGTGGGATATTGGTTATCAATAATATTTTGAAGCTCTTAAGAGTTACCTTCTCTCACCACTAGTTCTCAACCCTTCGAAATAATGACAACCATTCTTGTATATTTCTGCTACTAGCCATGCCCTTGGAGCTATGATATCCCATCATGATGAGCAGCATAAAGAACAAGTAGTGTACTGTATCAGTCATACACTTGTTAAATATGAGATGAATTATTCTCATAGTAAAATGTTTTTCTTAGATCTTGTCTTCATCACTACTAATATGTGACATTATCTACTCAATCATAAAACCTACATCATCACAAGCATTGATCCTGTGAAAGTTATGCACTCCAAGCCTTATCAAAATTAGCAAATGGCCAAATGGCTTATGATTTTTGTAGAATTTAATCTAGATTTTATCCATCAGAAGTTAGTTAAAGGTCAAATTATTACTAATTATCTTATTGAGCCCCCGCTTTTGATAATCAACTCGTTAACTATGAATTCTCAAAAAAATCTATAGCCTCCATGTCTCACCATATTCACAATATCAAATGACTCTTTTATTTGATTGATCTAAATATGAATGTGGTGGGGGAGATATAATGATCCTAATTCCTCCTAGGGGATCACCTATACCTCTATCCTCTAAACTTGATTTTGATTGCATTAATAATATGGTAGAGTATGAGGCTTTAATTATAGGTCTCCAAGCCACCTTAGATTTAGGTATTAAAATGATCAATATTTATGATGATTCCTAGCTCATGGTTAACTAATTCAAAGGCATGTATGAATGTAATAATGAAAATCTTCAAAAGTATAAGACATTAGTTGATCATTTGTTATCCACTTTTGATCATTTTATGATCTAAGCCACCCCTTGATCAAATAACAAATTTGTGGATAATAGGGCCTCCCTAGCATCTTTTATCTCATCCTCATCTTAGGACTCAAAGTTGTTTTACCTCATTCATAGGATTAATCAACCTTACTTTACCAAAATTTATCTCTTGTCCATCCATAATATGGAGGAAAATCCATTAGATCTTTAGTGTCCATAGATATTTAATTATCTATCTAGGGGGATTACTCCTTTGGATCTATCTAAAAATACTAAATGAGCCTTTCAACATCATGTCACCCATTTTATCATACTAAGAGGTGTACTTTATAATAATGTTTTTGATAACATCTTCTTCATTTTCTCCAAAATCATGAAGCTATACTTGTTATCAAGGAAGCTCATGATGGATCATGTGGTGGACACTTTAATGGTCATAATATATCTAAAAGAATCTTATAGTTGGAATATTATTAGCCAACTTTAAATCAATATTGTTATTAGTAATTTAATAAGTGTGACAACTATTAGCAACATGCCAGCTTATCCCATATCCCTAGCCAAGCATTGTAAGTCACTCAAGACTTTTGGCCTTTCTCCCAATGGGGAATTAAGCTTATAGGTCAAATCAATCCTAAATCATACCAACATCATGGGTTTATCATTACCACCATTGAGTTTTTTACTAAGTGGGTGGAAGCTACCCCTTATCTCAACTAAAGCATATAAAATCATTAAATTCATTACTCAACATATCATTCACTTTGACATCCCTCATAAGATCATAAAAAATAATGGGAAATATTTTAAGAATAAAAATATTTAATATTTCTATGATTCTTTTATCATTAAGCTCAACTTTTCCTCACCTTACTATCCTCAAGCTAATGGTCGATCTAAGGCATCCAAAAGACTCTAGTTAAAATACAACCAAAGTCATCAATGAAGTAGGCAAAAACTGACATTTGCATGTTCCCTATGCCTTATGGTCTTATTAAACTATTATTCAAACCCATATAGGTGCTACACCTTTCTCCCTAGTCTATGGTACTGATGGTGTACTTCTTCTCAAAGTTTATATTCCATCCCATTTCATATCCCTAAAAGATATCACTTTTAGGGATGACTTTCATAAGGAAAAATTAGCCCATCTTAAACTCTTAGATGAGAATCACTCAGCTTCCCTTAACCATTTACATGTATATCATGTATGAATTAAATGTGCCTATAATAAACATTTAAAACAACATTAATTTAACATTGGTGACCTTTTTTTAAATAAAATACACATGTAACTAATAAGGAAAAAATTAAAAGGGGAAAATTTTCTTTGAATTGGCTCAGACCATATATCATCACCCGTAAGTATGGATTGGGAGCATACCGATTAGCCTCTCTTGATGGAAAATCTTAGCACAAGCCTCTTAATACCTTGCATATGTGTCCTTTCTACTGTTAATCAATCTTATTCACTTTGGTCAGCCTAGTTTAGTTTTTAGGTTTCATATCCATATTACTATTATATCAAATAATGACATTTAGAAACATGTGGTTATCTAGAAGCATTTCCTATTATTAACCTTAAATATGAATACCCCATCTCTATACATAGCATGCTCTAATTGGATAATCTTCACCTATAATAAGAAGAATCTCTAGATCATTATTCCCTAAAATCCTTCCTTATCCCTCATTCATTTTGAAAATTAATGGGTTTTATCTTGTGTTTCAATACTTTGGGAAATTATCCTAGGATACTTAAGGCCAATCCATAAAACCAAAATAAAACTAGGATCAAAATCAAAATTAAATCATCTATAAAATCAAAATCAAAGTAATATTAATAGACTTCTACCTTGAAGGACAACTATGTAAATCCATAACATTTGAAAAATTATATAAAACATCAAAAGCACAGACTACTCCCTCAAAATACAACTATTTCAAAAAGCATATCTTAAAATATAGACTAATCCCTTGAAGTATGGATATCATGCATAAAGTATCCCTTGAAATATTCCTACATCGATCAGTTTTATTTAATTTAGTAGAGTTCCCACATTGATTAGTCTACATGGATTGGAACACAAGGATTCTAGGTTAACTCTTAGTTTTGGTTATGTAAGATGGAAACATCTTATTCTTAGTACCCATTTTTTATCAGATCTTAAAAAAAGTCAATAAGAGCCTAAACTTAGTTGACCTAAATTTGTTAATAATTTTATTATTATTGGGTTAAGGATGCATATGCATCACTTTTAAGTGGTTTTCCTTTGATCATGATATGAGCCAATAAACAATTATTAAGCCTTTTGTAAATTATTTACAAAATTGTCCACATAAATTAGTAAATCTCTAAAACATGTAAATCAAAAATTTATTATTTGTATCCATCATAATCATAATCCATAGCCATTAATCATGATTCATAGTCCATAATAAAAAAATCCAAATTTTAAATCCATAATCCATAAATGCATTGCATAAAATCTACTAATCCATAATCAAATAATAAAATCACCATCCATAAATCCATAACTAAATCTATAAATAATACATAATGAATGATCTAATTAACTCATAATCACATAATCATAATCAAATCCATTTTAATCATAAGTATTTTTAAGCATTAATCCATCACATCCATATCCATAATCCATGAATAATCAATAATATAAACATGATCGATAAAACATTTCATAACATTGAAATACATAATCATCTAATTACATCACATAAAAATTCATAATCATGGTAATCTAATCTAATCCATAACATTAAACCATCACATATAAAAACCCATAATCTAATCACATCTCATATGAATCTATAATCCATAATATACATAAACACAACAATCTATGAGCTCTAACAAACTATAATCCATCACATAATCCATAAATAATGTAAACATCCATCATAATCTATGACATCCATAAGCATAATAATCCATCTATAAGCATAATAAATCCATATATCCATCCATAATAACATAATCCATAAACATGAAATATATATATATATATACACATATATATATATACATATATATATATAAACATATATATATACATATATATATATGTATATATATACATATATATATATATGTATATATATACATATATATATATAGATATATATACATACATATATATATACATATATATATACATACATATATATATACATATACATATATATATACATACATACATATATATAGACATATATATATATATACATACATATATATATATATATACATATATATATACATATATATATACATACATATATATATATACATATACATATATATATATATATATATATCAAAGATCAATGTACATCAAAGTATCTGCCATGGCTCTCTATCTAGTACAAGTGCATGTATATACATGTAGATATACTAAGTAAATTCTAATCTACTTAGATGAATAATCGGGAGATCTCCACCCTTATCTCCATCCTTGTCTCTCCTCTGAGTGACACTCCTTATGCTGACTAAATCTGTATGTGTACACCTCAAGGACCTAACCTATCTATCTATGTAAGATTCATAGCATGGAATCTCTGGTAGTTGATCTATAATAATCCACTAATAATATCTCAGCTCCACCACTAGTTCCCTATATCGATCCATGTTGACAGTCCTTACTAGCCTCATGTTAGGCCCCACCACCTTTCCAATCACTTCTACTAAGGACTCCCTTTCCTCCTCCCTCCTCCTTCATGTCTCCATCTCTACCCTATACCTATTCCACTCCTACACCACCATGTTGTGACTTAGTTTCAATCAGTCAAACCCCACATGTAAAGTATCCAACTAGGTCTACATTATATCCTACTATATTCACATAATAGTCATCACAACCTAATACTATAGCTAGTTATCCCTATAAAAATTTACATTGCTCACTCAATGTATCCCTTGTGTGATCAACTCTCCTAAATCTATCTCCTCCTCCTCTATCTCCTCCTCTCCACCCCCATCCACTCCTCCAACCACCTTGTCCCCCACCTCATCATCTGTCTCCTCCTCCATCTCCTTAGAATCAACCTCCTCTTCAGCCTCCTCCATCTCTTCAACTCCTCCTCCCTGGCATGGCTGAACCACCTTTTCTTGTCATGTTGCTCACTATTATATTGACCAAGCTATATATGCAAGATTACACCCCACATCCTCTATGTCCTCTTATACTGGTACCTTCTTCTCCTCTATCAGGATGTCTCCCATCATTATTCCAAAAAACTCCTTCTCCATCTCATCCCACATGTATATATGCAAGGCTTATGGTATATCCTATAATAACCTAAACTTTTATCACACTCAACTAAAATGGAGGTACTACCAATGATTTTTCCTCCTTCATGTAACCCAATGCTCCCTCTATACCCCCATCAGCTCTACCTCCACCTGAGGTCACTTAACAAATCATAGATAAGGCCTCTAGATGATGTTTATATCCCTCAACCCCTCTAAAACACCCTTGTAATAATATAAATCTCTAACAAATCCATCTATAAAACCTTATGTTAGATCAAACTTATACCATAAGAAGGACACACTATATTTTATCTCATACCATCATATCCATGGGCTACCAATGGGCCACACTATCTAAATGTATTCATATGCCTAACACGTTAGTATCACAATAACATCTAAAACATACCATCTCTGGGTCTTCCAACCCTAGAGCTTCCTATAAATATATGCTAGTAAGGCATATGCCCATGAATAAATAATGTAGTGCTCTAGTATATTTACAACAATATGAGTCAGGATTCATAAAAATCTCCCCCTTGAGTCTAGAAGTGCATAGCATGATATTGTTAGCATCATCATCATCATGCCTATCCCCACTATGTTAGCTCTATAAAGAGTCTCAAAGGTGAAACCACCACCAATAAATATAATCCCCTCTAGATCATCACCATATAAGCATATCAAATTTGATCTATGGACTTTCTCATCCATAGGTACTATTAGTGCTCCCTACATTGGAAGTTGTAAGATCTTATATAAACCCTCCTTAGTGATGGTCATCTTATCAGTTGATAGCCAAAAGGTCCCAGTCATGACATCTGACTACTCTATCAATGCCACCAATAATCTTGTCTTGATGGATGCATTGGTAGTGATTCACCCGTCCTAAGCCTACAATATTTAGATGGGCCTAGTTGTCATTATTCAACTAAACTCGTAGTCCCTCTGGTAGTGGTGGAACTTGATCTTGTAACTATATTAACCCCTATGTCTATCAATAAATATCCCTTATAATCTTAAAAATATCCTAAATAATCCAACTTAACTTAAAACCTAGATCTATTATAAGCCCTTTCTATTTGGTGTGAATTGGCAATGATCCCTTATGGATTGGTGCCATTCTACACCTATCGGTGCCATTCTACATTGATTAGTGCCATTATGTTGAAACAACATTGATTCCCTATGAATCATCACTAATTTTTTAGGGAATCAATGATGATTCCTTTGCACCATTACTCCATAACCCCAACCTAATCCTAGCTCTCAAAAATCCTAAAAATCATAAAAAAATCAACAAACTCAAGAAATTAATAAAATAATCAATGTACCTCTTTTTGAGAGCATCATCAACATCATAATCCTCTACTACTAGATACCATCTCACCTTGTATCACTCTCATCATTTAAACTCCCAAGCATTGTTTAGGTCTATCAAATCGCAATTGAGCCCTTTTCTATGTCAGACTTGATTATATACCCACTTTCAGATCAACACTAATCTATTTTAGATCAGTGCCATTTCAGTAGATCATCACTGATTCATCTTAGATCAACACTAATTAGACCCTTTTACACTACTTGTATCCTCACATATATTTAGTCCTATTCCTTTTCTTTATCCTAGTTCTTTTCCATATCTACCTTAGTATTCGACCTATACCATTTTAGGTTTGTGGATTTTGACCCCCTGATGGTCCCATAACATGCATAAAGCATGCACTCTTTTGGGTATCTCCCCTTTATGGGTCTCAAGAAGACATTATCCCTTAAGAACAAGTACCTATAGGTAACATGCACACTATTTATTACAATGGATAATTCAGTCTGCCAACCATATCATTTTTTCTCTTGTTTAGCTTTTGTTAATCCTACCTATTTGTAGTTGTGGCATCTGATTATAGGATTTACCATGGGGCATCTCTTCATATATTATCTTCCATCCTTCTAGTACAAAACATATATTTCATTATATTCATCCATGTTTATTTGATCTTATCTATTATTTATCCATCCCATCCATTATTCTATTTTTCAACCTATCTCCCACTCCTTATCCTTTGTTGGCTCCTAGTTTTAAGGGGATACCTCCTCATATAAACCTAGGGTAGTGTAATTTTCATAGTTTTTGTCTTGTGTCACATATTCTGTACCACTCCAAAAAAGGGGTAAATATAGACACTATAATTTCTTACCCCTAGGGATGATTAATTAGGTGTTGCAGGTCCTATTTATTTAAATCTCTTAAATAAACCCTATCCTAAGGTTTAGATTATTTACCATTTACCAGCTCAATAAATAGCCTTTAATTTTACCCCTTTACCAGTCCCAACCTCCTAAAACCATTTATAATCTAGAAATATATCCCCATAACCAATTTACCCTCATGTGGAGTCATTACCAATAACTCCAACCATTCCTAATCTATTCTCACCCATGGTTGAAATAAAGGTCCTATTTTGGGTAAGTTGGCAATGATTCACCCATAATCAATGTTGATTATTTGGATCAACATTGATCCATAAGTATTTATCCTACCTTTGCATTCCAGACCCAAAAAATGAGAGCCTCAAATCACTATTAGAATTCCTTGAGATTTTGGTGACATTCCTAATGACACTCTACTTGATTTTCATTACATTCAAATCATATCCTTTATCCAACTCACAAGTTGATCAAAGGTAAGTATTGTATTCTATTTCATCATTCTCTATCAATTATTATTTCATTTATCCAACTATTTAATCATTAAAATACTATTAACACCCCTCTATATACATTTATCAACCTATTATCAAATCTATCTCATTTCTACTCTCTATTTTATTAAACTTGGCCATACGAGAGAATTGATGTTGATTCATTTTGGATCAGCATCAATTCTATTGATCAACATTGATCTTGTTAGGATCAACATCAATCCATTATGTTTAATACATAGGATCCAAGCTTTTATCCTAAGATTCTATTTTCAATCATTTGTTAATTACTTTTATTTGAACATGGTCTTCTACTTGTAAATGACTCTACCCAATTTAGTTCATGACGTGACTAGAATAATTGATCTCCCCATAGTTTCCTAACCTTTATTTGTAGACCAAAGTGGCATATCCTTTGAGATAGCTCTCTATTCCATCATTTATTCACCCTCTTATAAAACCACTAAATAATCATTAGTTGTTATTCAAGATGATGTAGATTTTGTTTCCCTTTATTGGGAAAAATATTTCATTTACATTATTGAATTAATTGAGGAAGAAAATATAAATTATCTTTTTCTTTCATCAATTATCTATTTGTAATTTCATATGATTTTTAATCACTTAATTGTATAAATAGTGGCCTGACATCCTTATAAGGAAGTATACCACTTCCTAGAACTGATCTTTAATCAGGCAATCCACCCATCTCTTTTATTAATCTATTTTTGTCAAGTATTCACATGTGTGAAGGTTAGCTTTCCCAACCAAAAAAGATTTCTCACTAACTAAAAAATAAAAGAAAACCAACTTAAATAGAATAACTAAAATAAAAATCAAATGATCCTATTGCATAATATGTCTTACAATATAAGAATATATTGGACAAGTTGACTAGCCCCATGGTAGATAAAGAGATTCAAGACATCTTCAAATAGAGCCTACTATCAACATTACATGAAGCTATATTTTTCAAGAAGTTTCTAACTTTCACAAACTTATGCCATATAGTAAAAGAAAGAGAAGTTAAGCTTCTCTATATGGGCAAACTAAAATATACAAGTGTATTAGAATCAAATACTAAGAATTATAGTAATCTTCCATACAATGTAAGAGCCACAAAAAATAAGAGTGATCTAAATGCCATAGTTAATGTAGCTTCAGAGCCATCTCCTCGCCTAGTTTTATTAGCTCCTTCATGTAGAGTTTTCAATAACCTTCTATAATTTCCAACACGTGTTTTATATCTTCTCTTAAAATTTAATGTCATATCTCTCCCTCCCTTCTAACAAGTTGATATGACATGCCATCTTCCAAATAACTATGATTCAAATGCATTCTACGAATATGGCAGGGCATCAGGCCATATAACAAACTAATGTATTTGTTTAAAACATATAATTCAAGATTTGATAAAGGCTAACATTATTGATTTGGTAACACCGATATAGGTACCAAAAGTTTGATAAATAGAAGCTAAGGCATTGAAAATATTATCAAATCCATTTTTGAAGCATACAAAAAATAAGGTAGAGAGCACTTCAAGTGTTCACTACATGTATCAGGTACATCCACCACTTGTATAATATTACACAACTATAGAGGATGCACATCTAGTACATAATATCATTGGCATGTACCAAACTATAATTATAGATAGACCACTCATCACTTTCTTAGAGTAGTATATTTATAATGATGATTTAAATTTCTATGCACTCTTTATATGAGCCTACATAGATCATCATCATATCCAAAGTGTTATGGTGAATGATGGGTCAAGTATTAACATGTAAACTATCATACTTATATAGAATTTGAGGTATTTAAATTAGGATATATATCCTATAGATACATATATCATTGGTTTTAATGGCCATGTTTATATCTCCATTAGGGAGATTATACTTTCACAATAGGTTGGAATAACACATATGGCCACTAGATTCTTAGTAGTACCTAGTGTAGGCACATTTGACATGTTATTAGGTAGGCCATGGATACAATAGTTATGAGTCATCCCACACACCATGAAAAAATGCCTAAAATATATACATGCACATCAGGTGATCATAGTTGAGGATATTTCATATGAGTATCCTCTACCTATCCTACATGAAGTTACACTATAGTTACTAGTTGTAAAATAGTTATCCACCATAGAGTTTAGTGGAGCCACTAGTACAGGCAAGGTCTACTCTTAAAATATTTCCATGTATACATACTCTCCCATAGAGACCATTATTGGAGAGACCCTACATTAGAAATATGTTACAGATTCTAGAGGTATTCCCTATATTGACTTTATTTTTAGATCAATCTTATTGAGTTCTTAGGTTTCTTAGGATAGGGCACCTTGCCAACTACACCAAATCCTACCAGATGGGTCCTTAAAACCCCTATAGTTTATAGGACACCACAGTCA
The DNA here is from genome assembly GCA_037957365.1 of Torreya grandis. Taxonomy (NCBI): domain Eukaryota; kingdom Viridiplantae; phylum Streptophyta; class Pinopsida; order Cupressales; family Taxaceae; genus Torreya; species Torreya grandis. Next base: position 8,385,679 of record JARHVA010000023.1, read on the forward strand.
ATTTCATGGATTCCTAGCACCACTTCATAGGTAGGTCTAGACATGTGTAGTAGGTTCTTGAACCATAGTTACCCTTTCATACAACATGCATGATCAATGTTCATTTATTTGACACAAACCACATTGATAGTGAGTCTCACATGAGCTCATTCGTTATTAGTTTTCCTCTCTTCTTATACATTCTTTCCTTCTCTCTTGCTCCTTGTACATATTTTAATTTTTATGTTTCTTTTACATATCTTATATACAAAAAATATAAAAACATAATATTTTAAAAAACATAAAAAAGCCAAATATTTACTCAGGAAATTAAAAACTATATATTGTATACATTGTCATATTTACACTTATTATATTTTCCACACACTACATATGCTAGCTATCTTAGTATAGTCAATTTTTATCATACATACATGATTCACTTATTATTATTATTAAGAACTTGTAGATTTATTATAGGAATCATGTCCACTACACTAATCTATATTTGTTATTTATCTACCCACTGGGGGCATATACACCGATACATAGATTCTTCATTTGATACATTCACCTTTTTTGAATCACCCTATACACAATTTAAATTACCAAGTTACATATTTATATACTATACATCATAGCTTTAACATTTTTATGTCTTGATATTGATCATTCTACACTTAGATTCTTTGTCGTCTACCATTACTTTAGACTTAGTATATGTGCATCCTAGCTCTTACATAGATTTATAATTTATCTTCATGCATACTTTCATTTCTAGATTTCCTAGTTTAGAATTGATTGTATCTCTATAATTCTTATATTCAAGGGCATTTGTATATTCCATTTATCTTTTGGTCTATGCCACTTCTTTTCACATTATGTATGATTTGGACATATGCCCATGTCCTTGTGTGTGCCTTCTTGATTATGTATGTGGACATTTAAACATGTCCTTCTATGTGGCTCTAATCTAAATTTCTTATTGATTATGTATGTGGACATTTTAACATGTCCTTATATGTCTTATTTTCTTAGATTTAGTGACATGTGCCCATGTCCCTTGTATTTTTCCCCTTTCGCCTACTTTGTGTGCCTCATGTGTGTTATGTGTATGATGTATTGTATGCATCATGTCCATGACACTTTTTTAATTCTTGCTACACACTTATGTTTTATATGCCATGAGGGACCTCATACATCTCCCCTTACTAATTGGGTGTTGTGATGTACATCATTCCCCATCTCCCTTAGGTAGATACTCAGTTATTACTCATATTTGATGTTACATACATTGTTATATCTATTTTGACAGACTTGTAAATGTTATAAATTACATACAACACACATTATAAACTTAGACTCAAATTATATTAAATTATAATGTTATGTATGCACATTATATTAGATTATTACATATATATCATATATTCTCTAGATAGAACACAATTTACATAACTTTTTATTTTGAGGATAGTTATTGCATAGGTACAACTCCCCTTAAAACATAACGAATTCACAAGGGTTTGTCATAGGGATTAGGATATCATAATACACTCAAAATATAATTTTAAACACATAGGCTCAAATTATAGAAATTATACTTAGGTAAACATAGTGGGAAACATTGACATAAAGATTAGTTATAATTACATAAAAATTAGAGTAGTCAAACATTAACACCAAAATTGGGACACTAGTGCCACATGGTACTACTATCCAATATATGGCATTAATGTCTAGTAACCTTAGTTTTGAAAAAATAAAAATTGGTCATAAAAGTACAATTGGTATAGTCTAGGTTTATATAGATTCAATTACAAATTTACCAACTTAGCTTAAATTCATACCATTTTATCTCAAATTCATACTAGTTTACTCAGATTGGGGGCATCGTGCATGGCATGAAAATTCCCATTTTTAGTTTAGATACTCAAATATAAATTATTACAAATTAGTCCAGAACCCATATGCTCAAATTTCAAATTTGGGGGCATGTGTGAAACACATTTTTTTATATGCTCACTTATACACTAGTTGATCAGATAGAATGACAAACTCCATGTAATTATCTACATTGTATAAATCAGACATCATATTCTAGCTTACACACTAGTTTCATGGCTTTATCCATCTGTAATGGTTGGTATTCCTAAGTGCCATGAAGTCATCTAATACATCTGAGTGGTTACAAAGCTAACATTTCTAGTTAGACATTTCTAGTTACATTATGTAGTTTTAGATTTAGATGCATCTACTACACATGGGTAAGCAATGATGGATTCATAGTCTACTTAAATTCTTGATCTACCTACATGAGAGGGTTAGACAAACTATCAGTCTAATATAATCTATTCATAGGTTATGATCCACCAATAAGGGACGGGAAATGATGGAGTCAAAAAATGGATTGAGTTATTGATCCACCCACACATGAGGATTGAGAAATCCATCATATCAATCTATTGATCACTATCTACATGCACACACAGTTCATCACTAGGTTTATGCATTAGTTTGCATACCTAGTGAGGTGTATTCATTCCTTTTCTCTTTCTTATCTATATACACATAATATTTTCAAAATTTTATTGATTATTGGCACTTTGTATCTTACAGGAACCTATCAAGTCTCAATCTCTCTAAGTACATGCTTTAAGGGGTGCAGTAAGAAAGGGGTGGGTAGACCATCAGTGCTTTATAAGATTTTTGTTCCTTTTTCCACTTGCCATTTACACACTTGTCTCCTAGAACCATTACTCCTAAGATTATTATTCTCAATCCTACCTCTTCCAATATTTACTCCTTCCATTCCTCATTTTATTGCCTTAGCATCCTTTTTTATTGTTGGTTGTACTGGGTTGACTAGGTTGACCCAACACAATTTAGGGGCATTCTTTACTTTCTTGATTTGTTAACCTTTCAGCCAACATAGCATAGACCTAGTAAATTATACCTTAAAACACACTAGGTCAACCCCATATAGTCAACATTCATGGAAGGATTTAGGGAAAGACCCACCTATATATACAAGTTCATTTTTGACCATTTCATAAGAGAATAATTATTATCAAATAAGTATGAGTCAACATCTACTTATTGGCCATTCTACTTGAGTAATAAATCTTAGTTTTTTATACTTTCATTAGAGATATAGATATTGTCTTTTGGAAAAGTCTTTTAGATGCTTAGATATGTTGTGTATCCTAGAGCTGATTTACCTTGGTTATCCTTACATATCATAACAATCTCTTGTAAATCACCTTGGCCAAGGGAGAGATTGAGGCTCGGTAGGTTCATCTTCAAAGGTAAATATTCCTAACTTTAATTTTCCTTTATAAGAGTAGATAGATAATGCATTTGTATTCTTCTCTCCATTTATTTAGGATTATTTATACATTGACCTAAATATATGTCTTCTAATATATGTTTATTTTATTTTTTCTAACCCCTATTTTATGCCACAATATTTGGTGTGCATTAGATTATATTTACTTTCTTGCTATTAGAATTGAGTGAACATTTAAAAACTTTAGGACTCCATTAGGGTTATTGTGAAATTGTGTTAGATAGTAGGCTCTAGAACCCTTCCTAGTATGATGTGTTGTTACAAGTGATAAAAGTGATCCCCTAATTGGGTCTAGTAGATCCCCATATTGGTCATGCTCCCACTTAACAAGTGTATCCCCAATTGAAAGTGTAGATGTGATCTATCTTATCTGATCAAGTATTTATTCATAGACATGATGTATTTTTTATTGCATTCATTCTAGTAAAACCAACATGAAATTACACTTTCAAGATTTGTTCACTTTTTCCTTCATTTATTTCATTTATTTTGATCATCATTTTTATCATATATTTTGACATTCTGTATCGATCTATCAACCTCACTTTTTATCTTTATACATAGGTTGCAAGAATAGGCAACTGGATTAACTAAATCAACCTAGTACAGGTTTATAACTTATTAGACATCCAATTTAGCCTACTAGGTCGACCCAATGGACCCCTTATAGTTGTATCACTTCTTAGCAGGTTCTTATATAGCTTGATCGATTTTTTTGACCTAGTTTGTAGGTTTCTCAAGCATAATTCTAGGTTCTAGACTAGAAATATTCTTCATTACATCTTTTATCCACCAAGGTTCCTCTCTACTTCTCTATTTCTTTCCTTTAAATATTTCATTTCACAATTTTTAGTCTTCAATACTGCCCTTTCATAGTAAGCTAGATTGACATTACCAACCCAATTTTATGTTCTATGTGTTATCTAAAATAATTGGATTAACATTGCCAACTTGGTTCATTTTTAGACCTTACTTCTATATTACATGTTTGAACCTATCGACCCTATTCTATATTGTGTGCATATAGTTTTCATACTATATCTTGTTTCAAAGTTGGAATCAACCTCATATCTGCTAGTAATTAGCTCACACATTTCTTTTCTTGTTGTTTACATGCTTAGAATAGTTTGCATAGTCTAATTAGGGGATTTTCAATTAATCACTTAGTTTCACTATTTATATTTTATGAAAACATGGCCTAATCACATAACATAAACAATAACTTTAACATTTTTCTACCCTAGGCCAACCTACTTAGATTTCATCACCAAGGGGAAAGTTGAATTGATGCTTTGGTCAAGTATAAAGCATGGTTAATGGTATATTCTGGTTAAGCACCTAACACCCTTATCATTGTTGTGTGTGAATTGAGGGAGTAAGCCCCAATACTAAGCTTGTATCATTGCCACTACAACCCATTTTATGTCAAACTACTTGAAACTATCCTTAGATTTTTATCTAGTACCTTACAACTAACTTCCAATCACATTAAAATCATATCTTAATAATCTAATTAACATTCAGGTTGACCAATTATTTAGCTTTACTTTTCAAGTTATTTTATTGTTCTTTATTTAATTATGTTTACAAAACCTTACATTAGCCAATGTTAGTGCAAGATTTTACTTTATGTTCTCCAATTGGATTGGTTAATGTTAATCTAATTAGCTTTCTATTCCCTTTTAGTATTTACTACTTTTCATTACTTATAAAGTTAGCTTGTTTCATTTTGTAATCTATTTTTAAGATTTTTAAGTTACCTATCTTGTGTAGTAGGTTGACCCAGTCAACCTAGTGTTTTTAATACCTTCTTTACAATGTACTGGATCAACCCATTCAACCTTGTATAGTTTTGCAGTCCCTATTTCTATACTAGATCAATAAAGTTGACCTTGTATAGTTTTAATCACCTCTTTTGACCTTTTTTTTCTCATCTCTTTTATTTTACCTTCATCATGGACTTTATGTTGGATAATGACACTAAATCACAATCAATAGACATGATGAACTTTACCAATCCTAAGAGGGTTTCCCATAGACAGAGTATGGTTCCTATTTTAGATACTAGTAACATTCATATTGCTACTCACATAATGAACTATGGGACCCCTCCTAATACCTCGTTATAGCATAGTCTTCTTTTCTTAGAAGACCAACCTGAGTTATAGTATACTCTTGAAATGATTTTCTTTATCTCTAAATTTCCTCAACATAAAGGAAAGGATCCTTATACCATTTATAACCTCATGATTAGTGGTCAAACCAAAGAGCCTCATTCACCTACTCCTACATTCCATATAATATTTGGAGGTACCACTTTCTTTGGTTCTCAACCTTTTCTTTCAATTTTGATTCTTTCTTATACCATGACTTCCTCTTCTCTAACCTCTTCTACCTCCATGCCTAGTATCTCAACTAACATGGAAGGTTCTACATCTAGTGGGCCTCTCATAAGGTCCACCATCCTTAATCTTCCACTAGTTCATTGATTTATACCCAAGGTAATCATGACTATAGTTTTTCTTCCTCTCAACCATTCACTATTCCATCTTTTGTTTCACAAGCAAATTTTCCCACTAGTGCCTCAAATTTTCACACTTTTTCTCAAACTCATATCAACACTAATAGTTGTACCCAAACAACTAATACCAACTCAAATAATAATTCCAATGCTTCTAACATTAATATAACACACCAAATTTTGTTACAAACTCTAAACCAAATGAATACCTTGCAAACTCATAACATGAACCAAATGATGAGAATGCAAAACCATACCCTTAACCTTCAATCTCATCTGCAACCAATAGCTTAGGGCACACATAATCAAAATTTTCCCCCTCCTCTTTAATATTCTCAAATAAATCTCATTATTCAATATCCTTTAGTCAATAAACCCATTAAACATCTACAAAATGAACCTCTTACTACTCAAATTGCCAATATTGATATAGGAGTTATAATACCTATAATTTATTATAATGGGTTAACTGATCCTATCCTTCACCATAAAACATTTGGAAATATTTACAAGGATTGGGTCAAATTAATTACCCTTTTTGCTACCAAAATCCTAGCCAAAACCTTCATGGTTGATGCCTTGGATTAGTACAATCAACTTAGAGCTCATTCCATTTCTATTTTAGAGGAATTAGTAAATGCTTTAGTTCAATAATTCCAAACTAATGATCTTCCTAAAAACACTTTGGCCCATTTTATAAATTTCAATTAACATGACAATGAAAATGCCCAAGATTTTGTTAAGGGATGAAATAATTTATCAAACAAATGTGAACATAACATGGTGGATGACAATATTTTTCATCTCTTTACAAATGCTCTATTTTATTAACTATAATATCAAGTCCATACTCTCTCCACATACCTTGGAGGAGGCTATTAACCAAGATAAAATATAATATTACCTAATGCATAAATTTGAGCCACCCCATCCTCTTGTAGGTCCTTGTTTATTACTAAAGAACAAAAACCACAATATTACTAATGATGGTTTTATTGATTCATATGACACAATTCATAATATTCATGTTATCATTCATAACCCTACTTCAGGACTAGCTTCTTCTTATCAATAATATACCAATCCTCATTTTTCTTCATTTAATAACACCAATGTTCACAAACCTTTATCCTCAGCTAAATTGGTTAAGCATCTACCCAAGCCTCTTCCACAATAAATTGACCCTACACATCTTATGAAATATTGGTATGATCCTAAAAAGTTTTTTTGGTTTCATGCTATTTGGGGTTATTCTCATAAGACTTGTAGACAACTTCATAATTTAGCTATGGATTTTCTTCTTAGACCTAATTTTTATCATGATTATATTATCCATAAGTGTCAACAAGCCTATGAGATTGATTTCAAAGACTATAAATCAAATGACATAACTCAAGACTTGAATCAAACAAATGATCATTTGGATATCTATAAGGACCCTTGACCTAATCATCAATTGATTCAAGATACTCAAGATTATCCCACTCCTTCCACCAATAACGTAAAAAGTCTTATTGAACCAACTTTTGAAGAGAATGTGGTTATCATGACTAATATGTGAAAGGTGGTGGTTTTAATTGATTCCCAACCTATCTACACTCCTCCTTCCCTTAAGACATATCATGTTATCTAGTATCCTTCTCTAACTCATTTAAATGAGTTGAAGCAAGAATATCTTATCACTTTTGATGATCCAATTTATTATTCTCCCTTATATAACACATCCCATTCTATTTATAACATTCTTCCATCATCTTCCAATACTAATGATAATAAATATTCTACTAACACTTCTTCTAATTCTCAAAATCAACTTAAACTGATTAGTTCAACATCTCAACATGATTTACCACCTTGTTTTAAATATTCTTCTTCTTACCAATAAAAATTCTAATTCTCTTTGGCTCTTCCTTCTAAGGACCTCCTTAACCATTATGCATGTATATCTAATAACCTTCTTATGGGATATCATGAGTGGGATCCCATTATGAATCTCATTAATATCCCATACCAAATTCCATTCCTTGAGCTTATGAAGAACTCTCCACATCATAAAAACCACCTCATGTAGCTCTTATTTGAGATGAATGTCCCTTGTTCTCCCCTCGCAAGATGGGAGACATCTTTGTCTAGTTCCAAAGATAGTATTTTACAATAATGTTAAGAGATGTCTATCTATGTTGATGAGACTATAGAAACTTTTCTTTATCTAATATTTCCCATAGATTCTATGATTCTTGATGAGATTCTACTTCATGTGAATGATCCTCCTTTATTCATTAGCATACAAATTAATGATATCAAAGTTAAGCAAGCCTTGATTGATGAGGGTCTTGTCACATGTGTTTCTTCTCTTTATTTAATTAAGACCTTGGGTATTTTTAATGCAATATCAAATATACATGTATCACATGCTAAAGATATGATAGAAGGAAAATGCCTCCTCTAGGTTGTGTGTTGCTTCCCATTACCATTTCACCTATTACCATTCATGTGAAGGTGATGATATTTAACTTCCCACTTTCATATAACATCTTACTTGGTAGGATGTGGACTCATTGCATGAGAGCTATCGCTTCTTCCACCTGAAAATGCATTAAATTCCCTCACAATGGAGCCATTTACAGGATTCAAGGTGACACTAATCCTTATAATTTTGAAAAATTCCAAGATTGTGGTGTCTTTAGGATTCCTACTCTTGAGTCTTTGCTAAGTGTTCAATTTTATGAGTTTGAACATATTAATTTTCATGCCAATTCAACCCATGGTTACAATGGGAATCCCAAGATCATTGGTAACATTCCTCCTAACCTTTTAGATTTTGATGATGATGAGCTCAATGAGATTAACTTAAAGATCAAAACCTATGATATTTTGCCTCATCTCATCTCATAGCTTCCTGATTCCTTTTAGCCTTATTATTAAAAACATCCTTGCGATGACATTCATGTAGTCTTGACTAAGACTAGGCATTTTATTCACCATGCTTCATCATATGACAAGGTTATCCCTAACTGTGTCACTGATCTTCACACCCTAGATTATGATGATGGTTATTCCTTAGAAGATACATTATTATGTGGTTTTATCTAGGCTCATGATGTTGAGATTGTACATTATCATTCTTCTTTACTTGAGTCTTTTCATTCATATAATAATTTTCCTTCACTTATAGTTCCTAATTTTTGCATTTTCCCCTTTATCATAGGATAAAGATAACACTGACACCTCTAGTTTTTAAGGAGCCATGTAGGAATATACTCATGGATCATGTTATGATCATACCTTACCAATTTTTTAGGTTCCCTACTCCCATTATTAGTTTACCCCTGAGATTAGTGAAACCTTCCTCAAAAGATTTTGTAGATCCATCCCCTCCCTTAGTAGATCTTGTTATAGTTGAGCCTCTTCCTAAGCCTATTATAGTTGATCTTGTTCCTTCTCTTATTATTGTTGATCTTACCCATAATTTTGATGTTATCACTCCTTCTATTGAGCCTAGTTTCATTCCTTCATCATCATCACCCTCCCATGGTGATGGTTTGCTTCCCTTGCCTAAGATGGCTCCTCTACCCACCAAATGGGTTGATGAGTGTTCTTCAGCTTCTTCCACTCCTTTTTTACCTCCTTATATGAGTGTTTATAATAAAAATACTCACAAGTGTATCTATTTATTTAATGGGATAGATAACCATTATTCCACCCATTGTTTCAAGTTGTAGTAATATCTTGACACCTTGTATCCTTTTACCCCATCATCAGACAAATCCATACCTATTTTGAAGGTACTTATTGAATATTTGCCTAAGTATGGTGAGGTATATTTTCTATATCATCTCTATAGCACCCATTAGATTTATTATTGTCACATCTTATAACATCTCAAAGATCATCTTATAGACATTACCAAACCTTCTACCACTCCTCCCATAGGTCAATCCCACAAGAAGGCTCCTCTTTATTCTCATATGGCACAACCTCTAGTGGTTCCATCTCCTCTTATGGTCCCTTCACCACCTTTTATTCCTTCACCTATGATCCCTTCACCTATTGATCCTTCTCCACTGATGATTCCTTAATCTCTTGTAGATCTTGTTTCTATGCATTCTCCTAACTAGCCTTTGCCTAATTTTCCTCCTCAGCATGATCCTTTGAGCATTCATACTTTTTAAGTTGAGGATAGTATGACATAATTATTTTACCAATATTCATTGAAGATTAATGAAACCTTAGTAGTAGTTTGACTATAACTTCATGGAGACCTATCCAATGTATTGGATAATGTGTGTGGATAGATTTAACAATATTTATGAGCACATGCATGGTGCTTTTACATTTATATATTTTTATTGGATGTGTGCTCCAATATTATTTCCATATATTATATCATTTGACACCATGTCAAATTTATGCTTATCTTATATCATGATTTTTTACTTATTGTACTATATCTTGCTTATTTTACCTTTTATATGTTCACATATGATTGTCTTTGCTTTATCATTGCTTTCCCTTTCCTTTTTCCTAGATTTTTTCTCAAAAATATCTTCTTGTATATTTATGTTTGTTTTACTTTATTATCCTTATTTTTCAAAGATAATTTATCATGATGATTTGGTTATACTTACCTTGATCCCCTTGGTTATTATCTCCCTTTACCATGTGATTAGTTAGCAAGCAATCTATCTCATTATTATTTCCTCTCACCAGTCCATTTTAGATCTCCTTTTTCCCTCTTCATTTTTTCCACAAACTCAGTATATATGTGGTTGTGAATTGAGATCACATTGAATTGAGATCACATGCTAGTTCATTGCCAAGCCTAAGTGTCCTAGTTAATCTTTGTATTTGGTTATTTATCTTCTTTTAGCCTTAACCTATAGCTCATTCATATATATCACTATCTCTTTCATGATTGGTCATTCAAAATCCATATGGAGGAGGACTCTTAAAAAGCCTTGAAAATAAAGTTAAAATCCAAATCATTTAAACAAAAGGAAATGATATTAAAATGCAAAATTATTCTTAAAAGTAAAATCACACTAAAAGACATGATTCAAAACACATCTCCTTATTCTAGTTAAAGATTAAACTCCATAGTTAGCCTCACAATAGTTCCAAGGTCCTTTGGGGTGTGGTAGGCTAGTAGATTAGAAGAGGAGAATAAAAAAAAAATCTAGTGATACCTACTTTCTCATGCAAGTACCCAATTTTCATAGTAGACTGATGGTTCTATAAGGGGTCCTAAAGAGTAGGGAACACATCATGGGAAGGTGGGCCTATTTTACTTTTCCTTTTACCAATATACCTTCATGAGTTGATCTTAGTAGCATGCCTATTTGCCTACAAAGCTTTTATTTATATTGAGTAGGTTTTCTTTGTATATAGATGACCACTAGTCACTTAATGTCTTCTCATGTCCTTAGTATGCCTCTTGCCTCCTAATGTCTTCTCATAAGATGCCTAAGTCTTTGATTTTTGAACTCCATTTTTCACTCCTTATATTATTTATATTTCCTCTTGAGATTTTTTTTGGTATACTCCCCTTGGGATTTCATTTGTGAGTTAGTTTGTAAGACCGTAAATATGACCTAACCATCCTCACAAATTACCATATTTTATTTCCTATTATCCACATCCTTGATTACCCAATTTTACTACTTATTCCACCATAGTGGTGTTGTCTTTATTGATTTGTAGTGTAAGACTATGGATAGGACTTGGCCCTCCTCACAAAAATTTCCAATACCCAAGTCACCATCCAAATTACATGTGTCAAATTTGAGATAAGATTCAATCGATTATGAAGTTACATGTCATTGAAAATGCTTTCCATATTTATATTTATTATGTTTTATGCTTAATTTATTTTTCTTTCACCTTTTTATCTTCTTATTTTCCAAGTGAATGTAATATTTCAACTATTTCTTAAATTTTTCATACTTCCCAGCTTGAATTAGTATGACCAATTTAAGACCAATCTTTTGAATTTTTTTATTTCATAATTCCCATTATGATTTAGTATGATTGATTTAATTAATTAATTTTTTTTCTTACCATTTTTACCCTTTTGCATACATTCCATTTTATTACTTTGTTGGCATACTTCCCAATGTGATATTTATTATGATTTTACTTATTTTAATTTGGTGAAAAAATCTTTCACATTGGTTTTTTTAAAAATCCTTTTTACCATATTATTTTTCCTTTTTTTAGTTCTTTATACTTAATCATTTTTGTTATTACACATTTCCCATCTTGAAATAGTGTGTAGTACATTTTCTTGATTGATTGTATTTTTCCAAGTCCTTTTGCCTATTTCTTTTTAACCACACATGTGTTTTACATAATGCTAGAAAAGAAACCACATCTCGTATATTTCTTATAGCATATACAATAAAAGCTAAATACATGTGCTAGAAATAAATATATCCTTAGCATCCATAACCTCAACCATAATGAACAACCAAAATGAACCATAATGAAAACATACACATCCAAAAATAATATGCCAAAATGATCTATATATATCATGAGTTTTATACAATAAATGCTACCATATACAATTCCCCAACTCTATAATTGGGTCTCATCCTATCTATCTCATAGCCTAGCCACACTGCCTACTGAGGCCTCAATCTAACTCCTCTAGATGGTATGTTGTAAGGAGGCCATATGAGATCTCAGTCCCTTTACCTATCCTTGTAGGTGTGTTTCCTACATTCGTGAATCCATCAAATAGGTTCATATCTCTATCATATGCATTACTATAGCTAGATGTGCATCTCTCTCATTTGCTAGGGCCTATCATACTTATAATTCCCTAGGACCCATTAGTGATATTGGTTGCATCCTCTCCCTCTATGCATGTATCTACCTTGCTACCTCTCTAGCTAATCTAAACTAGCTCACCTAAGCTAGGGAAGATGGTACACTCAGATCCTCTAGTGTCATGGGGTCGTATGGATATAGAGTCTTATCTAGGACATCATGAAGTAATCCCCTCACTAGGGACCCCCATCTCTCCTCATCATCACCTACACCTACAAAAGCACACAAGATGGATATTAGATCATTATCTATAATGAAATTACTTCAAAAATAAAGTAGAATAGCAAAAATAGATCCAAATATGACTAAAATATATCAAGATATATGATAATAGATAAGCCAATTCAAGGGGGAAACCTCCACAAGCTTCAATAAGAGAATAATTCATGATATGATGATAAATAGTTACCCACTACCTCCTATATATAGTCTATCTAGGCCATGGTTACTCCATAGGCTGACCTAATAACCAAATGAATGTATAGAGAAATATGAAATAACATCAAAGAGGGATAAGTAAGCCACAAGTCAGCTATTCCTATCATAATACATATGATAAGTTAGGGTCATAACATGCCCTTCCCCTTCAAACCAATGTTAGCCTCAACGTTGAATAACTTTGGATGTTGTTGCAGAAAATCTTCACCTTCCCAAGTTGCATCTTCACTACTCAGGTTCTTTAACTTGATCAGATATTCCTTAATTTCTCTAGTTCTCAACCTCTTAGTATGTGTTTAGAGGATCTTCTTTGGTTCCAAAATGACACATCCTTCTTCATCTAGTTTTGGGAGCTCTATCTGGGATAAAACTTTCTATCCAATGACCTTATTCAAATAGGAAACATGAAATACTAGGTGTATGCCAGATGTGTTAGGTTGTGGAGTTAAAAGCTTCACCAGGTTGTGAACAGGAGGAGTTGTTGAAGTGTCACAGACACCGGCATCGATCAGGCCAATCGACGTTGGTAAGATTAGATAGGAAGGGCAATCGACGTCGGTCAAGGATCAGCCAGCGTCGGTCATCTCCAGGCAGACAAGGACCGACATCGGTCTCCTGTGTGGTTTAGAACTGCCAGTTTCACAGACAGTTAGTTAACAAACTAAGTGTTTGCATGTTTAGAGCCAATTTTAGACTAGAAGCTACAAATTTAATTATTGTAATTAGGGTATAATTATTGTATGCATGAGATCTATATAATAGACTCATAGGCTGTATTGCAAAAGTGTGCTAGAGAGTAAGAGAGCTAAATAAGCTCCTTCAGAGAGAAGAGAGCAATGGTGTGTTCCTCCTAGTGCCACAGTACCAAGTGTGGGTGCTGGTTTGGAGAATCACAAGGGTTCTTCATGTATGTATGATCTTGGTCAGCAGGTGTGCAGGACCACATTTGGAGATCTATAATGGTGAGTAAGGTCTGGTAATTTGCAGGTAGCAGTAGAGAGCAAGAGATCTACTTGGAGTATAGTTGTGTACTTGGTGTACTAGCAGCATTGTTACTGACTGGTTAGAGAGGTGAACAACAACTCTGTATTGGAGTTGACTGTTGTGACCATAAGAGAGAGAGGGAAGAAGTCCTTTAGGTGTGGCAAGCCTTAGAGGTGGAAGAAGAAGTGGCATCTTCTTTATTGTATTTTCTTTTGAGTGATTATTAATAAAATTGTGTATTGTCTCTCATACCCTGTGTTGTTTCATATTTCTAGTTACTTATTCATTCTGATTAAATTCTGTGTTTAGTTGCTAATACAAAGGTAATCATATATACTCTTATTGGGGAGAGTAGGATCCTGACAGTTGGTATCAGAGCTTTTGGTTGGGTTACTAATAAGTGGTTTCAGATCTAGTTAGTGTTTGTTGATTACAGGTCACTCTCAGGGGTTTCAGATTGAGTGGGAGTATAGCAATGGCAGAAGAAAGTAAGCTACAAATGGAGAAACTGAATAGCATGAATGGTCTGATTGATGGAAAGAAAGAGCAGGTAAAGGAAGATTGTTGGTCGGTAGAAGATTAGCGTGTAGAAGTAGATGTTGCAGGGGTTGTTGCACAGGGTGCTCTGGATAAAGTAGAATCTTGGTTTATAGATTCTTTTACCTCTTTCCATGCAGCTTGAAATAGAGCATCTTTTCATGGGTATGTCTTTGGAGACTTTGGAGAGGTTTATTTAGGAGCTGGAGAGCCTTGTCAAATGATTGGCAAAGGGGAAGTAAAGCTGAAATTTTAGATAGATAACACATGGGTGTTGAATGAGGTCATGCAGGTCCTAGTCTTGGAGACGAGTCTAATTTCTTCAAGAAAGTTGGGTGATGGGAGATGCACAGTAACTCTCACAGTGGATGCACTTGAATTAGACAGTGGTAAGAAAGTAGGTATCCTTTATCTATCTACTTATATTACTGATTAACCTTTTGTTACAGAGATGTGGCTTTGTAGGCTTGGTCACATATGTAAGAGGGGAATGCATGTTCTTAAGCGAAAGACAAATATCTTTGACAAACTTAAGAACTGGAAAGCCTTGGTGTTCATGGAGGAGAGGATAGATAGAGATCAGATGAAGAGACTAAATTATTTTGAGCAGGGCTGTGTTAATTTGAACAGGGTTTTGACCCAAAAGGAGCTTGCAGGGAAAAAGTCATCACTCATAGGCAAACACAGGTATCGGCATCGGTCAAGAGGAACTGACGTCGAATAGACAGGCACCAACATCAGTCATGTGCAGATCAGTAGAGTTAGTGGTGTCAAGTAGTAGGAATCGATGTTAGTCATATAGTGACCAACATTGGCAATAGGTACACTAGCGTCAGTCAGGAAACTGACGTTGGTAGATAGGGTCAGTTACAAGGAACCGATGTCGATCGGGTGCAGATTGGAAGATGGCTGAGATTGGTCATTGGAATGGATATTGGGCAGACAGCAAGCTATCAAGGAGTCTCAAATGCCCATATGGAGGACTTAAATGGTAAGTGGACCTCATATTCATTATTCACCTTCTTACTAGTTGCTTACTGATGGTTGAGAACCAGGAAGATGTGAAGAGGCAATGCAGGTAGAATCTAGAAATAGTGGGAGCTTGGCATGGATGAGGAGTGTGAGTCCTTGGAGAAGAACCAAACAGGAGTTTGTTGGTGGAGTTGTCAACTAGAAGAAAGCACTGAAAGATGGATGGATTCCCAAGTTAAAGAAGAGAGTGGATGGATACGTGAGATGGAAGGCCAAGGTATATGGTCTTGAGGAAGCTGCAGGACAGTGGTACAAGTTTTGATAGGAGGATGACAAAGCAGGGCTTTAGTCAATGTCAGTGTAACTATTGTGTTTGTCTTTACCAGGTTGGATGATGATTGCAACATTATCTTGTTATTGTATGTGGATGGTATACTAGTTATAGGTTCAGACATACAAGGTTTTCTGAGCTAAAGGTAAAGTTAGTTCAAAGGTATGTCATGGAGAATTTGGGAGCAACAAAATTCTTTGGCATAAGAGACATGGAGATTTTGTCTCCAGTGGGAGCCGATGTGAAGAAGGTGTTGGTGAGGTTCAAGATGCAGGATGCAGAATCGGTAAGCACACCAAGGGCTGGATAGTTTAAGCAGAGCTTAGAACAGGGTTCGAAATCACATGAGGTCTGGTGTAGACCTAAGTTTTCCCAAGAAGTGGGAGTTGTCAGAGAGTTTGGAGCTAATTCATGGAAGAAGTACTAGAGGGCAGTTCAGTAGATTCTCAGGTATCTGAGAGGGACTAGCAGGAAGTTAACTTGTTATGCAGGGTCAAGGTCTTCACTACATGGAGGTGTAGGTTCGGATGTGGTAGGTTACTTGGATGATAGGAGTAGCACCACAGGGTGTGTGGTGGTTGGTCTTCAGGTTAGAGCTTGAAGAGGGATATAAGCTAGGAAATGAATTAGATGAAGGTACAAGTATAGGTACAGGTGTAGCTATTTATCTCCAAGTGGGAGATTGTTAGGTTGTGGATTTAAAAGCTTCACCAGGTTGCGAATAGGAGGAGTTGTTGAAGTGTCACAGACACCGACGTCGATTAGGCCAACCGACATCAACAAGATTAGACAGGAAGGGCAACCAACATCAGTCAAGGATCGGCCGGCATCGGTCATCTCTAGGCAGACAAAGACCGACGTCGGTCTCCTATGTGATTCAAAACTGCCAGTTTCACAGACAGTTAGTTAACGAACCGAGTGTTTGCATGTTAAGAGCTAATTTTAGACTAGAAGCTACAAATCTAATTATTATAATTAGGGTCTAATTATTATATGCATGATATCTATATAATAGACTCATAGGCTGTATTGTAAAAGTGTGCTAGAGAGTAAGAGAGCTAAATAAGCTCCTTCAAAGAGAAGAGAGCAATGGTGTGTTCCTCCTAGTGCCACAGTACCAAGTGTGGGTGCTAGTTTGGAGAATCACAAGGGTTCTTCGTGTATGTATGATCTTGGTCAGCAGGTGTGTAGGACCACGTTTGGAGATCTACACTGGTGAGTAAGGTCTGGTGATTTGCAGGTAGTAGCAGAGAGCAGGGGATCTACTTAGAGTACAGTTTTGTACTTGGTATACTGGTAGCATTGTTACTGACTGGTTGGAGAGGTGAACAACAACTCTGTATTGGAGTTGATTGTTGTGACCGTAAGAGAGAGAGGGAAGAAGTCCTTTAGGTGTGGCAAGCCTTAGAGGTGGAAGAAGAAGTGGCATCTTATTTATTGTATTTTCTTTTGAGTGATTATTAATACAATTGTGTATTGTCTCTCATACCCTATGTTGTTTCATATTTGTAGTTACTTATTCATTCTGGTTAAATTTCATGTTTAGTTGCTAATACAAAGGTAATCATATATACTCTTATTGGGGAGAGTAGGATCCTGACAAGATGAATGAGGTAACCTGAGCTTGTAAGCCGCACTTCCAATTTTTTTTAGAACTTGATAAGGGCCATAATACTTAGGAGCAAGTTTATTGTCCTTTTTCTATTACTTCAAGGACATCTACTTATAAGGCTAAAAACATATAAATACCCAATCACCCACCTTAAAATTTCACTCACTACAGTGTTAATCTGCTTGTTACTTCATCTTGTTTTGTGCCAAGGCCAAATTCTCTCTCAAACTAGCCAAAACCTCTTGTTGATGCTGAATGTGCTCCTACACATCAAGAATCATCTGTAGATCAAGAGGTGTAGATGCTTATGTGGGTTAAACTTCTATGGAACATAATCATGCAATAATTCCCTCTACCCCTTTTTTAGCATCTTGGTCATCTGATGTGAACTAATCAATTATGGAGATTTTGCCTGTAATCCATGTAGTTCAATTTTCCTACTTTTAGAATGAAAGTGCATGAATAGTTCCTAGAAGTTCATCCCAATAGCACCCAAGGTTGTGTACCATTAGACTCCCAAAATAATATATATGCTACCCATGGGAATAGAAAACATAGGAGAATCAAGATTGTACTCACCCATAACAAGATTAATACTATGGAATTTGCTTGAACAATTAATTATGCCACCATCTGCAATCATGACCTACAATTTTGGTGCTGGGTAGATGAAACAGTTCAACCAAGTGGCCAATTTATAGTTGATGAAGTTATGTGAGCTTCTTGAATCAATCAACACTATCACCTTCTATTTCTAAGGAGACCCACCACCTTAAGAGTTTGTGGAGTGCTAATACCTTCAAGTGTATGACAAGAGATTGTAGGTTGGGAATCTTTAGGTACCTCCTCCATCTCTTCTTCATCATCATCGGAGGCATCATCTTCTTATTCATTTTCATTGGATCCCTCAATGTAGAATAACTTCCTATCAGCACATCTATGTCCTATGCTCCACTTGCTATCACAATTGAAACACAATCCTTTTGCATGCTTCTCTTCAATTTGCTAAGGGGTCAATCTGGTAGGTGGAGGAATTATTGGTGTCAATATGATACTATATTTGAAGTGAGTGAATGGATGCTTCTCGTTGGCTATGAATTTTTCCTCAACTATGCATGCCATGATAATAGAATCATAAATCTTAAGTGTATTAAACATGCATACCTCATGTTGAATGTGGTCCTTGAGTCCACCCAAAAATAGGTCATTCAAGTTCTCCTCAGAACTTATCTCCACGCATAAGGATAGGTTTTGAAAATGATGAATATAATCCTTGATGAAGCTATTCTATCATAATTTTTCTAATTGGATGAAGTAATTCTCTATCACACTATTTCCATAGTGTAATTGTAGCTCCTCTGTAAAAATTGACCAGGTGACACTAAGAGCCATTTTTTTATTTTGAGCACACAACCATCGATACCAAATGAATTGATCAAGTTCAAGACACAAGGATGACATGGTAACATTTTTTCCTCCTAGGATCTGATGCAGATAACAAAAAATTCTCTATTTGGTTGATCTAATTAAGTGGATATTTTCCATCAAATTTGTGCATATCCACCTTTGGTAACAGGTTCCTTTGTGACAATGTAGTTGGATTTGAAGTAGACTGGTTAGGAGAAACACCCTTGTGGGGTTGTGAAATAGTGATATCTAGATGATTTAACTGATTATTTTTCAAATTCATCATGATATCTACCAAACTATCTTGTATGGATTTCATATTAGATTGTATGCCTTGCACCTCACTTTAAATGCCTTGCACACAATAGTCAAGCTGGCTCACTTTGTGGTCTATGTCAGAGAACCCTAGTACAAAGGATCTATTACCTCCCCCTTTTGACTCCATCTCATCCTTGTTAGGATTTTTACCTAGAGTTTTAGCACCCTTTCCTTGGCCTTGAGTTTATGGACCTGCCATAAAAGGGCTTTCCAATGTGGACCTTGATTAGCACTTTTGACCCAACTTTGACCAAGTGATTTTGGACTTATGTCAGCGTAAAATCAAAACATACAAAGAACATACCATATCCAAAATTTTATAAGATTTCCAAAATATAAATAACTCAGAAAAATTCTTTTAATTACGCACTATAGAGCAATTTTATGAAAAACCTTAAAATGGAGATAAATTTTGTAACATAGATCCAAATGAGCTAAAATTTCAATGGAAGCTTAAGTTAATGATTTCTCACTTACATTAAAAAAATTGTAGATAAATTCACAACCATGTTTTATATATATCCAAATTTAAAAAATTAGGATTTCGCCCGTAAGATTACCCAAATCACAGCTCTGATACCACTTGTAATGAAATTACTTCAACAATAAAGTAGAATAAAAGAAATAGATTAAAATATGACTGAAATATATTAGGATATATGATAATATATAATCCACTTCAAGGGGACAACCTCCACAATCTTCAATAAGAGTAGAATTCACAATATGATGATAAATAGTTACCCACTACCTCCTATATATAGTCTATCTAGGCCATGGTTACTCCATAGGCCAACCTACTAACCAAATGAATGCATAGATAAATATGAAATAGCATCAAAAATGGATAAGTAAGCCACAAGTTAGCTATTCCTATCCTAATACATGTGATAGGTTAGGGGTGTAGCATTGTCATATCTCATAATATCTATCTATCTAAACAAAACTTAAGCAACAAATTAATCATATTTTTACCTGTCTGTGTCTCAATTACTATGGTCTCACCATATATGTGACTACCTAACATAGTTTCTCCATTTATGTAGCCCCCTAACACCTCTTTTATAAGCCACCTCCTTAACTCAAACCTGATTATCATGGCTCATTTTAGTCTTAGCCTACATCTAAGTGATCTCTCTATCATCTCCTCTAGCTCACCTATGGGGTAATCTAGGATGGTAATAGTCTCCACTCTCTCCTATACCTCTTACCTCTATTGACATCATGTCTTCAGTGGTCTCTACTCATCTCAATATAGAGCTAATAGTGGTGCATCTAGTATCTCTACCTCCAGGTCCCTATCTTCTTAGCTCCTCATCATGCTTGACTAGTCCATGGTTGCTCTTGAACTGGCCTCAATGTTAGCCTCACTACTATTGTATTGAGTCCTCTCTCCCCCTATGGATCCCTCACATACTAATTCCACTACATAGGCATTAGTATTAATGATTATATATGAGGTAGGACCATTTTACCTAACACCAATGACACTAGATATGGCTCTTTCCACTAAAAGTAGTGTCTAATCACCTCTATCTTCTCTATCACTAGTGTAACTATGTGCCAACTTGACCATGTTGATGTTATGTGATTATATGGCTACCAAATGATGTCTACACATATTAATGACTACAACATTGGCATGTGGGGAATGACCTACACTACCTAGTCCTCCCTCCATCTCTACACCTAAAGTAACCTATCATCAACTACATGGGGCAACCCAGCTGATTGGTACATAGGAAATCTCTCATAGATCTAAGCTATCAACAATATGATCGACCCCATGGTCCTCTACCCTCTGACTATAATCTCATACATATCACATACTAGCTAGATCTATATGATTAAGCCTAGGTCATATAATGCTCATTCCTCTAATATCATCCTACTCAAGGTTACCATGAATAGTAGTAGTTTGTCATCTAACTTGTGACATAGCACCTATTATGTCATAAGGCTTATCATAGCCTTTTAGATATAAAAAATTTGTGATTTATAAACATCAAACATACTCACCCTCTTACCTGGTAGTATCATCTTTGAGCTTATATCCCATATGGGTAAGGTTTTCCTCTCCTCTAGACTATCTTGTAACCCTACGATCACTTGCACTCCTAATATTGGTAACCCCAAGATGGCATGGACATATTATAGTGTGATAGCCACCTCTATTGAATCCCCATCCACCTCCCATTTGAAGGTGTTAATCAATCACTCCCAATAACTAATGAAAATGACTAACAGGTTAGCACTAAGGGGGATGCAACACATCTTTGCTATCCTACTTATACCTATGGATCCTATTCTAGCCCTATCACCATAGGATATCTTATCTATTAAATTTGGTAACCATGCTACATCTATAAGTCACCAAAATATTTGTTGGCCTTGAACCCAAAAAACAACAAAGGATGTATCAGTTCTTCCATGTCATATATAGTCAAAATACATTATTTTTATATTTTTTACATTAAAAACAAGCCTACATTACCTTATTTTATTCATTTTTATCCTTCTCAATCCTTCTTGACCTTCCTTGGTCATTTCAAGCCATTTTATCCCTCTTTCATCCTTTTACATCCTTTTTCATATCTTTCTAGCTCTTTTGTCAAACTAATTTCATTGAAATGTTCTTATATTTTGGCTTGGTTGATTCAAAAATCTAAGTCAACCCCCTTATTTTCCCCTCCCTAGTGTTGAGTTTCCATTATAGACCTTTCAAACCACTTGAAAATTCTAGATCAAGCCTTCAGCCTACAAAATATATAGGTTCAACCCATACCTACTAGGTTGAAACTATGGATTCTACCTATTTTCTAGCTTACTAGGTTGACTAGGTTGACCTAGTTCTTTCTGCTTGTCAACCCCTTACATTTTCTTTAAAGAGTGCAAATTTCTTACTTTTTACCTAAATACTTTAAATCCATTTCCCATCTTCCTATTTTCTACTCATAGAATCAAATTTTGATTCATTTTGACATATAAAAATGATTAAAATTCAAAATTACTAAAAATTCACTTAATTCAATATAAATTTCAAAAACTAGTTTGAGATTCTTAGTTACATACTTGTAGTGCACTTGCTTCCACCTTTGGAGCTCCTCCTCAGCTAGCATGTTATCTCCTCACCATCCTAGCTTGTATTTCTCTCCAAACATCTTTTTCTCCTCTCTCACAAGTCAAAATAACAAATGACTTGTATTTTCCCCTATTTTAAATACTTTTCAAAATACAAATCTTTCAATTATTGTCCTACAGATTTCTTGTTTTGATTATATCTTTGTTTCTACTCATCCATTTTTTAAACCATAAAAATCATTATATTCTTAGTGATTTATAAATTATTTTCCACTATCACATGCCTATTTTCTAAAAAAAAATGATTTTTGGCTATTTTTGCACTAACTTCTATGGGTTCATCTAGTGTTTTCTGCATTGGACACCTTCATGTTTATTACAGTCTAGTTCTTTATCTATGACACTAAGGTAAGTTAAAGGTGTGTGTTTTTTAATTTTGTCCTTTTAGTTATCTTATTTTCCACTTACTACACCTTACTTAGCATCAGCATTTCATGTTATCATGTTTTATCTAGAAGCACCATCCAGTGTTACAATTACGTGACACATGATGAGCTTCAAGTGGGGAATATGTATATACATAATATTTTCAAACTTTTATTGTTTACTAAAACTTTGTATCTTGTAGGAACCTATCGAGTCTCAATCTCTCTAAGTACATGGCTTAAGGGGTGTATCAAGAAAGGGGTGGGCATACCATTGGTGTTTCATAAGATTATTATTCCTTTTGCCACTTACCATATACACACTTGTCTCCTAAAAGAATTAAAAATAATATTATTCTTCTCATTCCTACCTCATCCAATCTTTTCCTCCTTCCATTCCTCATTTTCTTTCCTTAACATCCTTTTTGACTATTAGTTGTACTAGGTTGACTAGATCAATTTAGTACAATTTAGGGGTATTCTTTACTTTCTTGGTTTGGTAGCCTTTCAGTCGACCTAACAGAGACCTAGTTAATTATCCTTAAAAACACACTAGGTCAACTAGGTCAACCCTGTATAGTTGACATTCATAAAAGGATTTAAGGCAAGATCTTCCTATATATACAAGTTCATTTCTCACCATTTCATAAGAGAATAATTATTAGTAAAGAAGTATGAGAGAACATTTGATTATTGACCATTATAATTGAGGAATAAATCTTAGGGTTCCATACTTTCTTTGAGGATAAGGATCCTATCTTGTAGAGAATTATTTTGTATACTTAGATAGGTTATGTATCTTAGAGCTAATTTATCTTGGTTATCCTTACATACCATAACAATCTCTTGTAAAGCACCTTGAACAAGGGAGAGACTGAGGCTCGATAGGTTCATCTTCAAAGGTAATTATTCATAACTTTATTTCTCCTTTGTAAGAGTATAAAGATAATGTATTTATATTCTTCTCTCCATGTATTTAGGATTTTGTATAGATTGATGTGAGTATATGTCTTCTAATACATGCTTAGTTTAGTTGGTTGTTTTATTATTTCTAACCCCTACTTTGTGCCATAATCTTTGGTGTGCACTAGATTATATTTACTTGATATTATAATAGAGTGAATATTTAAAAACCTTAGGACACCATTAGGGTTTTTGTGTTATTATGTTAGACTATAGGCTTTAGAACCCTTCCTAGCATGATGTATTGTGACAAGTGATACAAGTGATCCCTTAATTAGGTCCAAGGGATCCCCATATTGGTCATGCTCCTACTTAACAAGTGTATCCCCAATCATAAGTATAGGTGTGATCTATCTTATTTTATATAGGATTAATTCATAGACACGATGAATTTTTTATTACATACAGTATCCTTTTACTTGATTTTACTCAGTTTTACTTCTTTACTCAGTTTTGTCTTTACTTTTGATATCTCTTAAGTAAGGACTAATCCATGCAAATTTCACTTACTTGACACACATTGTATCATGCCTCACATACGCAAATCTAGACTCGCAAGATTTACCTCATAGGTAAGTTTAGATACCACTATTTTTCCTTTATCCTAGTCATTTTGCTTTACTACATTTTTATAATAAAGAGGGGGAAATATAATCACCTAAAAATTAACATTCATGTCTTGGGTGTCTAATTGAGTCAATTTACCCTTTGTATAACACTTGACCCATCTTAGGGTCCCTTTTTATCCACTTTTAGTCACATGGTAGATAAAAATAAAACCCAAGCCTATAAAACACCACATGAAACCCATAGTGTCATAATTCATTAGTGATTTAGGTCACTACACCCTATAAACATGTAATATACATATCCCTAAGAGGATTATAGTTGGCCTATACCTAATATTAAGTCACCCTCCCAAGTCATTTTTATGAGAATAACATAAACACTACTTTCACACCCTTACACTCTAAGTGGGCATTATCACAAAGAATCACACAAAAGTACCACTTCACATTGAGGGAAAGATCATAATTCTTCCAATATTATATTAAATCATCCCATACATTTAATAATCCATATCTAGAATAGGTATTCATATCTTAAGTTTCTTCTAAGGCATCCTCTAATGAATTCAAACTTAGGCATTATAGCATTCACTTACACATACACCAAACACTTAGGTGAGAGAACTACATTGGGCTTGATCCCCCCTTAGAGTATTTGTATGTAGGTAGCATGCCCACATAAGGGTGTAGATTACATGTCAAGCACATCAAACCCATTAACCCTTTTTTCTTATGGTGTTCATTAAAACCCTTACAAGCATGAAAACCTAGGGTTTTTGGAGGAAAATAGAGATATAGGAAAATTTATTGATCACATAGAGCTATAATAAGACTTGATCTACAAAACCCACAAATTTTTTAGATAGAGGACATTAGCACCAAAGGAGGACACTAGCACCATATGTCACTATTATCTAATTAGGATACTAATATCCAAGAAAGATTATGACACCTTGATCCTATTTATGACACTTAGACCAAGCTTTATCTTAGTTTTCAGCCTCCAGACCACCCATCTCAATCATTTTCGAGATAAGTTCTCATTTACATTATTTATTGTTATTTTTAAAAAGGTCAAATTTAGTCAACTATGTAATAAATCAATGGTTGTATTTACTACATATTTCTACCTAGTTTTAATATACTCATCTTTTTAACAACATAGGATTTTGAAAAACTAAATTCTAAAAGGTTAAAACACTAAGCATGATTTCCCCCAAATTGAGTAAATATAATAAAAAATGAGTGATTCTAGAAACTAAGACTATAAAATTGATGTATACTACTCTATATAAATTGAAATTTTGAAAAATAGCTAGAAATGCATATTTTTAGGAAATCATACAATAAAGCTAGGAAGGACACTATACCAATTCTCCCTTTAATGTAATCCTCCAAGATATGGCTGTAAATAATCAAACACACAAGCAAAATATTATGAATGTAGGAGTAAAGAGAAGTAGAACTCCATTGTTAAGAATAAAATCAAGCAAGTGCAAAACTAAATAATCTTGTATTTAGAATTTCCTTGATCGGATTGATCACAATAGATTTAGGAAAGGTAAATTTATAGGTAAAATATAGGCATGACCCAACATCATCATGCATGTGGAATTACATTCCCCAATGACCTAATAACTCATAACCAATCTAAATAAATTGTGTAGGAAAAAACCATTAAATAGAATAAAAAATACACCAATGCCCCACTTAAGAATAGATTAGGTGGTTAGAGAATTGGGTCCTAGAATCAAGGCCCAATGAGGTACCCAAGTACATAGAAAAGAGAGAACTAATAATCCCCACTAGAACCTAATGTTAAATTAGCTTGCAATCCAAGTAGGTCTCATAAGATGACTAATGTCAATGATGAGATCCTCTGCATTTAGACTAAAGAAGTTGCACATGCATCGAATAATATTTTTTCCATTTTTTAGAGGAAGAATAAAATGAGTGTGTTATAAGTATACCCATTACACAATGGATGATGAAGGTAGTAGGATGAAGGTCTCTGAAAGTGATCAGAATCTAATGTATGCCATAGGTATGTAAAGATCATGCACATGAACTAAAGGTAATGCCATTGATGTAGACATGACAAAAGAAGGAATGAACCATTCATTGAATGTATGTCCATATGAAGTGAAGATCATGACTCAATAACCATAAAAAATAAATTAATAGACTATAGATGAAGCACATGGGTCTAGATAATGAGTATCCACTAGAACATATGAGTCTTCAATGCTCTAAATAGGTTTACTCTCACTAAATAAAAAATACTCCTCTAAAGTACAAATATATGAAGGATATGTAATAGAAACATTTTTTAATGGAATTAATGTGGTTTGTACAAAAATACATCTCAATTTTGGTAGTAACTCATCCCATAGGGGTGGCTAAACAAGGAGAAGAGCATTTTCTAATAAAAATGTCTCATCACAAGAAATAATAGGAGAGAATATAATATTATAAGGGAGAATAGGAGGAAGAGGAGAGATAAAAATATGTATATAATAGTCTCCTAAAATATTCTAAAGAGTACTCCAAATATGGATAGGAATATTTTTGTACTCCAAATGGTGGTGTAGATCTATGGAAACATTTAGTAACAAGCATACATACATCGTGTCACATGAATTGAGTTAGTCATTGAGCTAGACTAGGTTAGTGGGTGCAACCACTTGTCCATATAAAAATGGATAGAGATCTTTTTGATTCAAAAATGTTTCATACACAAATTTCATGAAGCATAACTTGTCCTTATAAGAAGAAGGAATGGATATGAGTATTTCCTTATAGTGCATCTCTTAAGTGGATTTGATGTGAACATAAGTAACCCAAACTAAGAGTATAGACACCAAGGAAGGGCAATGAGAAATCACTACATGATGCAATCTATAATAACCCCTCGAGTTTCAAGAACAATGCACGCTCAATGTGATGGATGTCAAACTTAGCTAAAAATGCATTTATGAATGAAAAATCTATGTAGAGTTTAGTGCAAGTAATAATGCACACTCTTAGTATGGGTTATAGACTCAGTTGAGAATGGGTCCACATAAATGAGAGTAATTAGTGCACAATTACAATGCACACTTATATAATGGATATTAAAAACAACTAAAAAATGCATCAAAAAATGTGAGAAATTAGTGTAGTTGATAGTTTATAATTTTAAAAATTGAGTGTACACGAGATAAAGTAGGTCCCAAAATAACCCCCTAATACAATCAATAATAACACCCCTAAATTTATAAGTAACAATGCATACTCAAGTGATGGACATTATACTTAGTTAAGAATGTGTCCATGACCAATCAATTCTTATGATGTCAAAATAGAGAAACACAAATGATAATATAAATAAATAAAAAGGGATGCAAGGATATATCAACAATGCATCCATAAGGAGATAATAATGGTTCAAAAAAAAATCATGTGAAGGGGTTTCACCTCTTATCAAAGTAGACCTCACCCTCCAACTTCATCAAGTGAGAGTAGAAAAAATGTGATAAAATAATAATAAATTCCCTCCTTTATAATTCTTTTCTCCTTTTATAATAATCCCACTATGTGATATTATTTTATTTAAAAAATAATAAAAAATCCCTCTTTATAATGAAATCCACCTCAAAAAATTGCATCCACTATTAACGATTGTATATAAAAAAATTTGGTGGGGCTTGACCCATTAATCACCCTCCACTTAATGTCTTATAAAAATACAATATAGCCAACCCAACTATTCAAACATTTAAATATGACAATACATTCTTATGTTTTAAATGCAATGCTTAGTTTTTTAAAATAATTAATTAAATCACCTATTAAAACCATGGTTTTTTAAAACCATGAACTTTGTAAATAACCAACAAAAGATATGAGAAACGTAGGAGGATAGTGAGGAACATGTAAAATAATGGTTTTGAGACTTCAAGGCTAAATAAATTAGTTATTTTAGAGTGGATAATGGTTTTGAATAGTTGGATTAGAGGTTTCATGGTGAGAACTACCTTAAGCATGTGGCAGTGGCTCTCTACTTCAGGAGAAGGTCATGTGACACTCGGTTTGATGTTGGTGGAATGAAAATTGATGTGGAGGATAGTTTGACATGTATACATATCCTTGATGCCTCCCAAGATCAATCAAACTCCTCTCATGTTTTTAGGTTGGCATGATGTTAAGCTTTCTGTATTGAGCCCACTATGCCTACAAATGGAAAGAGGTTTTAAAAAAGTGGTGGTTTCACAATGACGATGGGTAGACTTGAAACCACTACTCCAAAGACATTCCATAGATCAAATCTGAGAGTGGTGTGGTTATCATGTAGATAATTCCACAAGAAAACCACTCAAGGCCTTTTTTTCCATGGATCCCTCCATTGAAATGACATTTTGTAGCTTTTAATGGTAGTTTGAGACCTTCAAGAAAAATTATGTAAAAAAATAAAAAACTATAGAGCCAAAGTGAATTGGAAAAAAATAGCCACATAGAGAGAGTAAATTAATACAAAACAATCCTATAGATTTGAAATAAGTAAATGTTGTTTTGAAGCAACAAGAATATGTGAAGGCCAATGCCATTGATAAGGCTAAGAGGCTTCTTATATGTAGGCACACTCATTCACTCGTAAAGGATATTACAACATATCAAACAAAAAGAGATAAAATACTCAATAAATATAAATCCTCGGCTAACAAAAAATAAACAAATATCATTTCTAATGTTAATGGCAATAGGAGAATAAGACTGTAGATAAACATGCATATATGAAAGTTTCTTCTCAACAATTTTTGTTAGAACACAAAATCTATATCTACTCAAGATTTCAAAATGAACAATAAAATGATGTTCATTTCTAGTACCCACTCTAATACCATGATAAAATCATCCAAGATCTAACTAAAAATAATTGAATAAATGAGCACAAGCTTATGAATGTTGGAGCAAAGAGAAGTATAACTCTATTATTAAGTATGAAATCAAATAAGAACACAACTAGATTATCTTTTGTTTAGAATTTCCTTGATTAGATTAATCATATTGATTACAATATCTTAGTAAAGGTATATATATAGGTGGAAGATAGACAAGACACAACATACTCATGCATGTGGGATTATCTTCCCCAATGACCTAATAACACCTAAGAAAGCTAAATAAAGTGTAGGAAAAAACCATTACATGGAATAAAAACCTACACTAACACTCTTGTCAAATATGACACTCCTATAAAAATTTATTTCTATGTATTTTCTAAGATTGAAACTATGTAATCCCTCTCAAAAAATATATGTGTACTGATCTATGAGGTCTAGTCTCTAAGACAAACTTTTGTGAATGACCCTTCTTTTGAGGTGAGTTGTTGAACCTATCTAAGAACTTAACTAAAAAAAAGCTATGTAAGAGATTTTTATGAAATAAATATTAAAATATGAGTAATAGTGATAACATGGAATAGTATGTTACCGTCATATAGATATATTTATACTTATAATAATGTGATATGATTTTAGATATAATCATTCATAACAATATTATATAGATAAATGATAGCATTTTGACAAGTAGATATATGATTAAATTATATAACACTAAATCAAACTATTTGGGGAGGAATTAATGATATCCATCATGACATTACAAGGGTTGGGTAGATGCATACTGTCTCTTATGGCATCAAAATCTGAGTAAAGAAGAAAGTAAGGAGTCATAGTATTTAACCTTTTAGGGTTTTACACAAGTAATTCATATGTTTGGTTAATGGGTTGAGATGTCTAAATTAGTTAAATAAATATACAATAATTAAGTACTATTTTTTTATGATTTTGACCTTGTTTAAATATCTATAAATATTTAAAATAGGGATAAATAGAGACTTATCTAAAAATTGAATGTCATGGATGATCTAGGTTCTAAAATTTGAGATCTAGGTAGTAGTCTATGTCATCAATAAGATTTTGTTAATCATATTGTCACTAGATAATAGTGCTCAATTTGGATAGAATCACCATCTATGTGTATTTTATTTAATGTGGTGCTAATTTCCCCTTCATGGGACTATTCCTATTTTTTAGGGAGCACCTACACCTATGTCTATATGTTTTGTTCCTATGTGACCAAAACTTGTAGCTTTGTGTTATACCTAAAATACATGATTTGATGTGAAACCCCTTATTTCTTTACAAGTATGTCATTATAAATAATTTTGTGTGTTAATAGGATGGACTAGACATCCTCAACAACCCACTGTGTAGATAGTTGCCTACATACCAATACTCTAAAAAGGGATCAAGTCTAATGTAGTTCTCCCACCTAGTACTTGATGTATGTGCAAGTGAATACTAGAATGAGAGTGGCCTTAGATGCTTTAAGTGTTATTGAGATTTTAAATGATTGAAATCCTGACTTAGGGATATTTTAGATGGTAACATGTAGAAAGTAGGGTAAAATATGGATTAAATACATTGTTTTTGCACAACTTTGTCTTTGTTTAAATAAATTTTGCATCTATTTTCCATCTAGTGAATAGAGGTGGATTAGGCTTGTATTTATAAGGTTGTATTTCTTATACAGATAGTAAAATGATCTTAGGCTGACCTTAGAAGGGGCACACATTAGAAAAACTATCTGTTAGGAAGAGTTAGGATGAAGGATACTAATGCCCAGTTAGGGACACTAGCACCATGTGTCTGTAGTGTCCCAAATGTGGTGCTAATTTCCTATTGAAAAACTTATAAGAAATTTGTATTGGGATGAAAGATGATAGTTCTAGGAATATGTTATGATTGGATGTAGGTGATTGTGGTCTACTGAATGATTAGAAATATAAGTCTAATGCTCAAGGATATGTCTGATTCTATCCTAGGGATAGGTTAACTAAAACAACACTCTTAGCATCTAATTATGACTTCTAGGTGATTACATTTTCCCCCTTTATGTAGTAATGCAACAAAGTGA
The DNA here is from genome assembly GCA_037957365.1 of Torreya grandis. Classification (NCBI taxonomy): domain Eukaryota; kingdom Viridiplantae; phylum Streptophyta; class Pinopsida; order Cupressales; family Taxaceae; genus Torreya; species Torreya grandis. The sequence goes on from JARHVA010000023.1 coordinate 8,416,959, forward strand.
AATGACTAGTATAAAGGAAAAAAGTGTACCTAGACTTACCATGGAAATGAAGCCTATGTATCTTAGTTTAAATATGCAAATATATGTCTATGTATGTGAAACATAATACAAATTAATGTAATATAATGAAAAATGAAAAAAAAATCTTCACTTAAAAGAAGATCAAAAATAAAAGAATGATGAAATGAAAGAACTAAGTAAAGCTGAGTAAAGAGAGAAGAAAGGAATGAATACACCTTGTTGAGTACATGAACCAATGCATGAAACTAGTGATAACCTATGTTTGTGAATGTGCATAGTGATCATATCATTGAGTAACTTTAATTGAGCTAATAATTTTCTCAATCCTCATACATGTGGCTCAAGAACTCAATATAGTTTTGACTCCATCATTGCCCACCCTTGCTTAGTGGATCTTGTTCTCTGTGAATAGTTTGGATAAGACTATAAGTGTGTCTAATCCTCTCATGTAGGTGGATCAATAACTCAAGTAGGACATGAATCCATAATTTACCCCTGTGTGAATTATATGCATCTATAAATGTATTGTATAAAGTGATGAAAGTATCCAACTGAGTAATTTGTGTATTTACTTTTGTGGTCACTTGGTTATATTAGGTATCTCTAAGCCACTCAAGAATGCCAACCACTATAGATGGAGTAAGGCATGAATCTATTGACAACATAGGATGTGATATAAAGTGTATAAAATGTAGAAAATGGCATGGAGTTTGTCATTCCATTTAATCAACCTGTTTGAAGCTAAGTATATGGAAACTATGTGTCACACACACACCCCTAATCTGGTATCTAAGTATACTAAATATGAGTCAAGTATGTAATAACTAGACCTATGTAACTAATCTAAATGTATAAGTGATCATGCCACACATGATGTGCCCAAATTTAAGCAAATTGTATGAATCTAAAATGAAATAATGAATTTGAGATAAATCTAAACATAATTCCCTAACTTGTGACTATGTATGTGTAAATCTATACTATATCTAGTGTACTAGTCTAAATTATATGGACTATCCTGAAGTTAAGAATACTAGATAGTATCAACCTATAGTGAATAGTAGTGCCTTATGGTACTAGTGTCCCAATCTCGGCACTAATGACTACCTGATCTAATTTCTATGTGATTTGAACTAAATGTTGAGTCTTTGTTCTATTTTGTGTCTGACCTGTGTCTGATATAAAATGTACATGTGAAAATAAATGTAGGATCTTGATCTCTATGACAAACCCCTTTGAATACCCTCTCTTTTTAAGGTAGTTATGAAACCTATGTAAGAACTACCCTCTAAATAAGTAGCTCTACAAAATGTGTTAGCTGAAGCATGTACATGATATTCTAATATAATGTAAAACATAACATTAGAATGTAAATATATCTAAACATAAGTAGGAAATGTAAGATTTAAATTGTAATTTATCATTACACAAGATTTTCAAGTTATATGTAAGTAACGTACATAACAAAAAAATCTAAGTAATTACCTAGGGGGATGGGGCATGATGTCCATAAAGTCTCCCAAGTAGGAAAGGTAGATGCATGAGAACTCTCAAGGCATCGAAATCTAGTGTGCATGTGTGTGTTATAGGAAAATACAAGTGTCATGGTGTAGAATCATGTAATGAAGCAAACACACAAGCACATGAGGCACACAAAAAATAGGCCAAGGGGCCATAATACAAGGGACATGGGAACATGTCACTAAATCTAAGAATAAAAACATACAAGGACATGTTTAAATATCCAAATACATAAAGAAAAAGTAATTTAGTGTAGATCCACATAGAATAACATGTTCAAATGTTTGCATATAGAAGCATGAAAGATCACACATAAGGGACATGGACACATGTCTAAGGCATACAAATAGAGAAGTGGAGTAGAAGCCAAAGAATAATGGCATATTCAAATGACCTTGAAATGGAAGAAGCATAAGAAACACAATCAAATCTAATCTAGGAACTAGAAATGAAAGCATGTATAACTATGTAATAAAAATATATGTAAATGCTAGGATACATATATACTAAGTCTAACTAGTGATAGTTAGCAAAAAATATGAGTACTGAAGAACTATGATCAATATTAGTATAAATCAATGTGTAAACTAGAATGTATAATAATTAAATATAAAACCTGTAATATAAATTATGTGTGATATGCCCCAAGTGGGTAAATGTACCAATGTATAAACATGGATCAAATTAAATACCCCTAATGTGTAGATGATAAATGGTTTGGATTATTGTAGTGGATCGAAGTCCTATCTAGAATCCAAAATAATTCAACAAGAACATGTGAAGCATATTTGTATGATAAAACTAATGATACTAGGATCTATAGTAATATGCAATATCTTTAAATTAGTATAAACTTAAACATAACAATGCATATAATTTGTAAAAATTTTATGTTTTTGAAATATTTGAAATATTTTGTAATTTGACATATATTAATTTAATGTTTTTTAGTATAATTTATTGTTGGAGAATTGTCAATGATGTCATGGTGATGTCATAGAGGTGTCCTTGTGAGTGGATGAAGTGCCTTGATATCTTAAGTGACAATGACAAAGTGTGCAATATGCTTATCCTAGTATGCTTGAAGTAGGCTTGGTTGATCTTTAGAGTTTGACTATTTGGAAATGTTTAGGGATAAGTATGGAGTATTGATCATGTAAAATGGGTCTTATAAGATTATTTATTTGATTTTATTAATTATATACATGAGTGGTTTTCATCTAGTTGATCATTATTTTCATCTAGACATTTTGGGTCTAGTGGTAGAAAATCTAAGTAGGTAGTTTGTTGGCATCACCATTACCATGTGTGGATGAGTCAAGGGGAGTTGGTCATATTCTTATGATCAATTTTTTTCCTATATATTATGTTATAGATCTTAGGCCATGTAACTAAGCATGAAAAAAATATATGCAAGTGCAAATTTGGGCTCCCAAGTAGTTTGATAGTGTTTTCCCATAGCTAAATTTGCATGAGGCAAGAAAGAGTCATGTAAGTAGTGGGTGATGGAATATCTCACATGTGTGGATGTTTTAAGAGAATTTGATCATATGGGTTTGTCCATTTTTGTTCTTTGTTGATATTAACTAAATTTTAGATCATGTTCTGAAGTGTGATAAAATATATGCATGTTCAAAGTTGGCCTTCCAAGCATTTTTTAACATAGTTGGCTCTATGGTAGAAGAATCTGAGTGAGAAGATTAATGACATTATATATCACAAGTATGAATATTTCAAGAGTCTATTGATATATGTTTGGATTTTCCTATATGAGGAGAACATATGGTCCAAATTTTAAATCATGAGACTAAGTGCAACAAAATTTATTGAGGTCTAAAGTTGTCATTCCATGTAGATAGTAATGGTCCCCATACTTAGTCTATTTTTCATGAAGTTAAAGATCTAGACCAGATGTAGATCCAATAGTTCATGGGTGATCATATAGTGAATATCTATGGTGTGCAGTAAGTCAAATGAGTTAAAGTGTTCATTATTTAATGAATTTAAAGATTGAGCTCCTTACAAAAGGATCAACAGAGCATGTTCATTCCAAGGTGTCAGGAAGTAATGAGATAAGGATAAGTGTTCAGAGTTTAACATCAATAAAATATAAATATCAAGTTTATTCTAATATCTAATGGTTCATGGGAGTTCATATAAATAAATATCAATGGTGCATATTGTAGATACAAAAAAATTGCATACCACAATTTTGAGTGTCGAAATACCCTTGACCACCTTGAGACCCTCTTAAGACCAATCTGACCCTTCAACCCATAACCAAACCTAACCATAGCTAGTTTAACCAAAATGACTTAATCATATATTTTACCCAATTTAACCTTTCACCCTTGACCATCAAAGGTTAGGCTTACTACCAATAGTCACCTTGATCATCAATGATCAGGGTGCACCTCCTTAACCACCAAAATGAAAACTCACCCACCTTGATTTTATAAAAATAACTTGTCCTCATCCATGTATGAGCCACTACATCAGTGAGTTATAATTAGAAATCCTAGTTAATGCCTTGTTGTAACTCTCTTACCTTGCCTATAAGAAGAGAAGATCAAAGAGGTGAAATCCATCTATAATTATTATCAAGAGCTTGTGTGTCAATAATTCTCTTTTTATAGGTCAATCCTCATCAATAATCTAGTAAACTAGCTACTACATCAGAGAGATAACTTGATACCATAGCTTTACTAAAGTTCTAAGTATTGTTACTCTACCAAAATCATGCTAGACTTCACCAATAATTTAATCACCTCAAGCATCTACTCGATCAACTTTTTTCAAGATAAATGTTTGATTTTTAGTATTTAATTACTTTGTTTGCTTTTCAATCATAACCTAGCACCTACCCAACTCCCAAAATCTCACTTTTTCACCCCATTAATTAGCCATTTATCAACCCATATCCATACATAGGAACCATTGATGGTTATTTTAACTATAAATGGTCTATCTAACCACTGATGGTTACCTCGATTATAGATGGTCATCTTAACCACTGACAGTCAGCCCAACCACTGACAGTCACTATGGAAACACATTCCAACAAGCTAGTTTCAACTACCTACCCCCAACCAAACTTGATTTTATATGTTCCTACTTGTTCACATACTCCTTTATAATTTTTTAAGGCACACCACAACCATTTAGCACCATTATTAATTAGTTTATCACTATTTTAATCATTTATAGTCTATTTATTAAAGCAATTTTTCTTGTGTTCAATTTTAGTACTTTTAATTATTGATTCAAGTACTTTCTATTCTATTTTATAAACTTAATTTTTTGAAATGTGTGGATTGAAAGCCCTTAAGGAAGCTCTTGCTTCTGAGATCTAGCTATTGCTAGGTAATCTACTCAACTATTTTTCTAACAAACAAGTTTGCTTTAGTGTTTTCTTATCTACAGGTCATTCTTCCAATCTAAATAAGAGATCTTAACAATATTCTAATTCAACATGTGCAAAACTAAACAAGTTTTTCAACCATATCTATACTTAATTTCTTCTTTCCCTTTTCCAATAATAAGTAAAAATTTACTAAAACATTCTAACATACTCAGTGGGACCCTTGTGTCTTTACTTGGGTTTTTATTTGCTTGTATTCTCTCTCTATTCTATGCTCATTAATGAAATAAAAATTTTCTTTTGGGATTAAAATTAAGTGCATACATCGACTACTTGAAATTTTATTTGATATACCTTAACTCAAAAGCAAAGTAATCTATTATAGCTTCACTCTTTGTTGCACACACTCAACCAAACCACCTTCATCAATTAAATATCAAAAAAACTTGAGACAAGGCCTGATGAGGATTTAATCACATAGTGGCGACCTTACCCTTTCCCAACAATCCTACTTAGAGGTCATTACCAAGGGGAGAACAAACTTAGCTCTCTAGTTGTGTATAATCTTTGGATATCAATAAATATTGGCTAAGCACCTGACACCCTTATCGTTATGGTGTGTGAAGTGAGGGGGTAGGAACCAATACCAAGACATGTATTGATTCCAATATATATTATTTTTTATCACCTAAACACAATCTAAAACAAACTTTAGACTTCCTCTCTAGTACCCACTCTTCAAACCAATTTTAGTCAAACAAATTTTTAAGGCATAGGCCAAAAGTGAGATTAATTAAAACTCTAGGGATTAACATATTTTTTAGATTGTGATTTTATTTCCTTGATCATTTTCTTATCTTCTCATTATTTGAGTAGTTAGTTTATTTTTGTTTTCTATCTCCCCTATCTTGTATGGTTCTCACTCACTAGCAATGAAAAGACCTTATAGAGCAAAACTCATCACGAAGCCAACTTACCTCTTCTACCTTTTCATCTATGGACTAGGTTCATGAGTGAGTAGATTTTCCTCGTCCCTTAGGAAGTCCTACTTTCCCTTGGTAGGTTCCCTTAGGAGATGAAGATTTTTCTTCTTTCATAGATATCAATCTTATGGCCTTGCAACATTATCTTAAAACCATGTCTTATCATATACTAGCTTCAACCCCACCTATAGATCCATCTTATGGCATGCCTCTCCACCTCATGGGGAGTACCTATATTTCCATAGTTACTACCCAATAGTTAACAACCCAAGCTTCCTCATCAACCAACAACCCCTTTAAGACTACCATAGAAAATCAACCAACCAAAACTACCACTACCCTTATACCTTCCACTCTTACCAACCACTCCTCCACCATGGGAGTGCCTACCTATAACACTATAAACCTTCCTTTAGCTACCCCCAATCCATCAACCACTAATTCACTTCAAATCCTTATGGTGTCCATACCCTCTACCTTGCCACTAATTAGTACAAGGGTGACTACCCTTCCATAAATCACCAACCCAACTACCACTCCTATCCAAAAATAACCCATTACACCAAACTTTGGTTACCTCCCTAACCTAAAAGGACATGTACACCTACCCACTACTGAACCACCTTTATATACCTACCCTTATGTATCCTCCACCTAACCATTGCAATCCACTTACTAATATGTGGTAGCCTCCCAACCTCCTACCCACTATCAGTATGTCTTCCAACCACTGTAGTAGTATGCATCTTATAACCTTCTAAGTACACAACACCAATAAAACCTAATGAAGATTATTATGGAAAAGATGACCACATTAGATTCATCCATTTTGGGTACCAACAACATCTTATCATATGACCAAATTTGTAATGAGCCCATCCATCTATTTGTACCTATCAAGCCATATCCTCCCTAATGGGAACTTCCCAAGTTCTCTAAATTTAAAAGTAAGGAGGAGCCCCAAAAAAACCTTAAGGAATTTAGGCATGCTCGTTATCCCATCACCTATGATGATGCCCTCCTTTAATGCACCTTCCCCATGTCTCTAGCTAGTCTGGAATTGGATTGGTATAGTGATATACCCAAGCACTCCATTTTCTCCTTCACCCAACTATATTAATCCTTCTTAGACAACTTTTAGATCAATATCTCCAAGAAATTATCTATTACCAACCTCTACTCTATCTGTAAATTTGAGGATGAATCCATTATCAATTTTGTGGCTCATTAGAGGATCCTAATTAACCAACTTTCCTTCTCTCTACCTCAACCCAAACTCATAGAGATCTTTACTCAGGCATCTATCAGACATATCTCCTCTACATTGTGTGTCCAAACATCCAAATTTTCAATGAATATTTTATCATGGCATGTAAGTTAGATAACCGATCCATTGATGAAGGAAAACTAAAGCTCAAAAATAAGAACTCAACCTATAAAACCAATTAGTCATCTTCCTCCAAATGAAACAACTAGTCTAATACCAATACCAAGAGCAAGGGAACCACAAATGTGGTTGTCTTTAAGGCCACTCCTCCACTTTCCATCAACCAACTAAGTTCCTATAATTCCTCAAAGCAAAACATGAGGAACCAAAACTAGAACAACTAGAAGCAATTCACCCCACTTGTAGAATCTTATGCTTCCATTTCAAAGAAATTATTGAAATCCAATATCATTAAACTTATTCCTATCAAACCTCCTTAGTAGTTTGATGCCTATCATCTTGCACCTAGTTGGTTTAATGAGAATGATCTATGTGCCTTTCATCAGGTAATAAGACATGACATCAGTAGGTACAACACCTTCAAGAGCCTTATCTAATCCCCCATTGATAAGGGGGAGCTTACATTCGACAACCCCAATTCACCATCTAACCAAGCCCTTGATATATTTAGGCAACCTTACCAAACCATGCTCCTACTAAAAGTTAGATTAATATGGTCAAGTGGTCTCATGATACCCACACAATTAACATGGTCCTTGATTCACTCATTAACAAATAACCTAGTACCTAATCCTTTGGTTCTCTACCTCCTTAACCTATTAAGGTAGTGGAATTACCTTCCCTTCCTTTAGAAACCCAAACTGAAGAAGTTCCATCCCTCCCCCTCTACTTATTGAGTTAGTGGAGCCACTAGCCTCCCTTTCAACTAAAATATCAGAACAACCAACCATTGCTACCTTATCTTCATCTTTAATTACCAAGAAAACCTTCCCTTATTCAAAGAATATTATTGAATAAGAAACCCCCATGTCTAATCCTCTAATAGAGGAGCCACCTATCTCAACATTGCATCTTTTATTAAGGAAGAGGATGAGGTTACCATCCCTATGTCTCCACCTAGGGGCTTATCTTTTAGGTCCACTATTCAGGGAATCAAACCAACCTATAAACCATTCTCTAGGGTAGTGCATAAATTATAATTTATCTCCAACATTGACATGGATCGATCCAACTTATAAAACTAATTAGGGATACCTTATATCACTAAGAAGGAACCTCCAACCATACCTTTACCAAACCAACACACCACTTCTGCTATCCAAACTCCTACCCTAACAACCAAACCAATAACAACTTTTACTAATAAAACAATCCCTCAACCATTCAAGGCACCTATACCCCAAGTGACCAAATAAAATTCTTAAACCAAACTAACCAAATTGATCGAAAACCTTGGCACATTCCCTACACCAAACTTGAGTCACCCCTTTGTGAAGTTGGATCTTGCCTCACTAGAACCAACAACCAAATGTCAAACCAAAGCAATTAAATATGTAAGACCACACAAAGGTTAGAAGTACTAAATTTTTCTTCCCTCAACCTTGCCATCCATTTTGGGGCCTCACCCCTATACCTTGGGTAGGAATCCCCTTATCTCTACCACAACCCCACCACATCTCTTAGTCACACCTTCATAATTATTTTTTTATGCACCTCTCTTCACTGCACCATCAATACCTAAGCTACCTACCTTACAATCTTAATCCTATAGCTCATCAACATCCTTATCTAAATTGAATCCATCAACCAAGCACACTGCCCTACCTAAAACACCTACCACCAAACCTATTTTTAAGCAACCTTCTACCTCAACCATCAAAGAAAAATATGCTACACATCTACCACCTTTAGCTAAGTCCTACTCAACTATCTTCCATATTTTATTACAAGCCTCTTACTTAGCCTTACCCCCCATCAAACCTTTTGACCCTTTTACTTTAAAACATGTTTGGTATAATGACCACCAAGTGTGTTCTTATCATAAGACACTTAGCCATGATACAAAGAACTACAAAGCTCTATCAATCATTATCCATTGGCTTTATGACAAGGATGATATATCAACAGATGAACCTCCTATGGACCCCATCCCAATCAAACCAATAACCATACCTACCCAGTGCTTACCTACTCTTCCACTCTCACCTAAGAGTGAAGATGAGTCTAACCAGTCTACTACTTTAACCTCTCCTTCTATCCATATTATCAATATGGTCACTAGATCACCATAGAAGGATAAATGGAAGGCTAAGGTGTCCATTCCATGGATGTATCCATCTTCAAATTCCCAACCAATGAAAATCCATCCATCTCTATTTTTGACCAAACCCAAGGTGTTTATTTTAGGTGCCTCCCAATTTAACCCCTTAGAATCCATCAAGAAGGTTATCCTTAAGCAAATTCACTAGACCTTGATGATGATGAGCTTTTATGAGTTTATATCTACCTCTCCTTATCATTTCTAAGCACTAATAGAGGCTTTAAAATCCATTTAAGTCTAACTTGAAGACCCTTAGCCTTTAGCATCCTTTGTTGGTACCCTTCAAATTTCCAACCTTGTTAATTTTAAGGATTTGGAAATACCTTCCATCTATCTTGAGGACCCATATCTCCTTCTCCTTATCATGGCCTACGTCAACCTAACTTGTATTACACTAGTCATGATTGATGGGGTAGTTAGCATTAACATCATCTCCTCCCATGCCTACAACTAACTTAACCTACTAGATATTGCAATGTCTAAAACCTTGGGGTCTTTTGGTCATTTAATGATATCATGGCCACTACTTTGGGAACTATCATCCTCCATATCCATTTAGGACCCCACACTCTCCTCAAATATTTTTATGTAGTGGAAGGAGAATTCTAATATAATTTTTTATTAGGATTACCATAGATCCACTCCATGGGTTGTGTCCCCTCCACCCTTCACCATGGCATTAATTTTGAACACAAAGGCTAGGTCATCACCATCCAAGTTGACCCAAGTCCTTTCTTAACATACAACATGACCTATCACCCCAATGATATCCTCATACCCCCATCTAGCACACCCTTAGTAGCTAAAACCCAACCTTCAAACACCAAAGTAGATATCATATCCCCTTTTACTGATGAGGCATCGAATAGTGCCTCTATCCCTTAAGACCAAATCCCCATCATGGATGCTTTATAATAAATGTTCCATCACCTTTCATTGAGGGAGTATTATCTTTTATCCCTTGATGATTTCCCTACTCCTCATGAGTATGGGAAACTCACCAATCATTCGAGATATGACCCTAATGTTAGAACTATTATTCCCTTTGGACCTCTCCACCATCAGACCCATTTGGTCTATGGGGGACTCAACAGACCCCTCGGTGCTTCTATCACCTCTCTTTCACCTAGACCATTTACTATTAGTTTCTCTTACCTAGATAGATTGAGCTTCACCAAAACATACCTTCATTGATGTGCTTGGAAAGGCTTTGGTCTCACATGATATGAACATGGCCCACATGAATTGGTCACCATTAAAACTAGGAAATTGCATGAGAAGCATGGCCTTAGTTTCATCCTACCTAAAAATAAGCTACATAATCCACCTACCATCACCATTGTTATGAAAGATACCCCTTTCTCACCAACCTCTTCTCTACCTATGTGTGAAGATGATGATATCATCCCACCTAACTTATTTATTTCATAAACATCATCAACCTAGGACCCCTAACTTATCAAAAGGAAGCAAAAATGGTAACCATCCCTTTGACCCATCTTGAGATGATAGGAGAAGACTTTCCTACCATTAACACTATTCACTATCAGGATGATGATTCTATTCTCACCTTCCTTAGTGCCCTAGATTCCCCATCCATAAATCCCTTCCTCTTGAGACCTTGACAATGTTTAATTAATCCACCATGGATATCAACTTGGGCACTCTAGATAACCCTTGCATTATCAAACTTGCTCAATCACTAAATTTCAAGGAACTTCAAGACTTATGTTCTTTCTTCTAAGACTGCAACATAGCTTTTACTTGGTCTTATAGTGACATGCCTAGAATTAACACCACCATTGCTACTCATAACATAGTTACCAACCATGATGCCAAGCCTATCAAACAAAATATTTGATACATGTACCCTTGCATAGCCCTTTTTGTCAAAGAAGAGCTTTAGCATCTCTTATTAGTCAACTTTATTCAACTTATTAACTACCCCCAATGGGTCTCAAATGTTGTACCTATAATCAAAGCCATATGGGGACTATGAATTTGTGTGGAGTTTCATGACCTAAACCTTTCTTTCCCTAAATATGACTTTCCTCTATCAATCATTGACCAACTAGTTGATCTTACAATTAGCCATGAGATGTTATCTCTCATGGATAGATTCTTAGGATACAACTAGATCTTAATTACTCCTAAAGATAAACTCAAGACCACCTTTACCACCCCTTAGGGATATTTTTGTTATAGGGTCATGCCTTTTAAACTAAAGAACATTCGTTCAACCTACCAATGTGCCATGACTTATATCTTCAATGACCTCATCTATAAGATTATCAAGGACTAGGTGGATGACCTTCTTAGAAAATCCAAAATCATAAAATACCATTTGGCCATTCTCAAAATCATCTTTGAGAGGATTATGCACCATCATGTCTACCTTAACCCCAAGAAATGCATTTTTTGGGTCTTTTCAGGAAATCTCCTTAGCTTTATCATCTCCCTTCACAAAATTGAAATCGATACCACCAAGATTAAAGCCATCCTTAACATGTTTCATCCCATCAACCTCAATCAACTCCATAGTTTGTAGGGGAAGCTTCAATCCATTCATCATTTTATCTCCCAAATTTTAGATCGATGTCAACCCTTCGACCACCTTCTAAATAAGGATGTATCTATCAAGTGGAATAATGACTGCTAACAAGCCTTTTATTCACTCAATGAATACCTTTTGTCATGACCTATCCTCACCCCTCCCAAGGATGAACAACATTTCTACCTATATATCTCTACCACCAACTATTCCTTACGGTAAATGTTGGCTCATCGAGATGAACAACATAGAGATCAATTCATATACTATATTAGCCACATGCTTGTAGAGTATGAGACTCAGTATACCCATACCGAGAATATTTTCTTAGCCTTAGTCTTCATGGATACCAAACTTTGCCACTACCTTCTTAACTATAAAACCTATGTTGTAACCAATATTGACCCATTCAAGTACATACATTCCAAGCCATACCAAAACAAACATATGGCCAAAGTGGCTCATGCTCTTAGCTAAGTTTGACCTTGAGTTCCTTCAAAAAAATTCAATTAAAGGGCAAGTCATTGTTGACTAATTGGCTTAATCACCTTTATGAGATAACCAACCTCCTCCTCTTGAGTTCCCTGATGAGTCCATCATGACCCTATCTTAGTTAGATTTTACCTATCAAGTTAACATGTTATTTGATGGATTAAAGTGTTAACATGGTGGGAGAGAAAGTATCATCCTTATCCCCTTTGATAGTGAACCTCTTCCTTTGTCCTTCAAGCTTGATTTTGAATGTACCAACAATATGGATGAGTATGAAGCTCTGGTGATAAGCCTTCAAACTACCTTAGCCCTAAGATTCAAAATAATAAATATCTTTGGTGACTCCCAACTTATGGTCAATCAAATAAATGGATCCTACCAATGTAAGAATGATATTTTTTAATAGTACAAATAACTAGTTGATGAACTCTTACCAACCTTTGAACAATACCACATCTAATCAACCCCATGATCTAGTAACAAGTTTACTGACATTGTTGCTTATCTTTCCTCTTAAATACCATCCACACCCTTATATTATAAGCTATCTATAATTATTCATAGTCTAACCTATCCTTCTTATGGCAAACCAGACTCTCCCACCATTTTTAATGTGTAGGAGACCCAAACTGACCTTTGGTATTAGAAAACCTTTGACTACCTTAACCTTTCCATAGTTATTTATATCCCATCTAGGAATGATTAAAGGGAATTTATCTATATTACCTCTCATTATAACATACTAGGAGGTATCCTTTATAAAAGTGGCTTTGATGGTCTCCTCTTTCATTGCCTACGTAGTCAAGAATCCTCTCACATGATCAAGGAAATACATGATGGTATCTATGGGGGACACTTTAGTGGCCTCATTATAGATAAGAGTATCCTTCACCTCAGCTATTACTAGCCTAATCTTATCCAAGACTGCTATGATTATGTGAAAAGGTGAGTTAAGTGTTAACAACATGCCAATTTACATCACACACCTAGCCATAGTCTTTGAGTTTCCACTAATTTTTGGCCCTTTTCATAGTGGGGTCTAGATCTTATTAGAGAAATTAACCCTCACTCCTTATAGTGACATAATTATATCATCACTATGATTGAGTAGTTTACCAAGTGGGTAGAGTTTATTCCTTTAATCTCAACCAAAGTGGAAAATATTGTCAAGTTTATCAACCATCACATCATTTACCATTTCAGTGTTCATCACAATATCATCACTAACAATGGTAAATCCCTTAAGAACAAGTAAGCCTAGGGTCTATGTGATGCATTCAACATTAAGTAAATCTTCTCTTTGCCCTATCACCCTCAAGTTAATGGATAATCTGAGGCCTCTAACTAAACTCTTAATAACATGCTTACTAAAATGGTCAATGCATCTAGTTACGATTGGCATTTGCATATCCCATTTAATTTATGGGCATATCATACTATAATTATAGCCCCTATGGGTGATACCCCTTTCTCCTATGTGTTTATAATGAAGGATATCTTACCTCTCAAAGTTTAGATACCTTCTCTTCACATTATTTTAAAAATCTCATTTATAAGGATGATTATCATTAGCACCATTTAACTTAGCTTAAGATACTTTGATGAGTGTCATTTAGCATCCCTTACCCATCTCCACATCTATCAAGAGTGTGTTAATCATGCCTATAACAAGCACCTTAAAGTGTGAGAATTCAATATCAGAGATCTCATTTTAAAGGAAAATAAGCATGCCACTAATATGGAGAAAAGTAAGTGGGGCAAGTTTACTTTTAATTAGCTTGGACCTTATATCATAATCCACAAGTATGGATCAAGAGCTTACCGGTTATCTTCTCTCAAAGGCCACCAAGAACCTAATCCCCTCAATGATTCACATTTGCATCCATTATTTTGTTAAAAAGGATCAAGTTTAGATTTTGTCTAACTTAAGCTCATCCCTTGCTATTTTCCTACATTCCATCTCCCTATTTTAGGGGTAATTGATTAAAATTTAACCATGTGATTATCTATCATCGACATATCCTTATCTTAAACAATAGTTATCATGACTCTACCTATGTTATGGTTCTCATGGTACTTTCCACACCATAAGATGGATTCCCATAATCATTGTTACCTAAATCTCTTTATGCTTAATCAACCTTCTTATGTTTTTAGTTTTTCCTTCATGAAGGTAAACCCTTAAGCTATCCTAAGCAAGTCTATGTCCAGCAAAATCAAATGAAGCAATAAAAGGAAAAAAATCCAAACCATTGGCCATCATGGGTCATTACCAACATTCACAGGCTACTCCCTTGAAGGACAACTATTGAAAATTTATTTGAAATTGCTAAAAAGTAAGGTGGATTACTCCCTTGAAGGACAACGATCAATAAGAATTTTAAAAAAAAAAAAAAAAAAACTTAGACCTCTCCCTTGAAGGATGGATGAGTAAATAATTTTATCATAAGTATATAAATTTCATGGAGGTTTCCCACATCGATCAGCTTCCATTATACAATAACAAAGCAAAAGACTTGTCATCACAATCACAACAAAAGTAAACTAATTTTGAAAGCTACAATCAAATTTCATAAGTAGAATTCCCTCATTGATCAGTCTACATAGTTTGACATAGACTTACTTATACTAACTCTTTGGACACCTACAAAAGAGGCATGTTAATGTCATGAGAAAGTTCCATTTTCATCCATCTCCCCTTTACTCATTATAAGCAAGGTATTTTGAGCTTACATGACATTATGTGTTCAAGACACCTTTTTTTAACCAACTAATGAATGCTAATGTGAAGCATTAAAAGGGCTTATGTTCATTAAACCAATCCAACTTCAGTTTTTATTTAGTCTTTTTTAATAAAGAAGCATCTTACCCTTTTTGTTATCCTATCGTGACTAGTTGATATTTTCATTATGATGTTTGTCTCTTGATTATATTTTATGGTCTCCCATCTAGTGTTGTTAATTAAATTAACTCATGTGTTTTATCCTAAAAATTAATTACAAGCATAGAAATAATAAGCATGATAAAAACATAACATCCATGAACATTTATAATCAACCATTTTTCACTACATGCCTAAGTCTAAAATAATGTAGCATATACTCATTAAAATTTAGCATGTCAAAATCATAACCATAAATCAAAACCATCTCATGCCTAGTTAAGCCTATATCAATGTCTAGCATCCATAACATAATCATCATCCATAAGCAATATAAACATCACACCATAAGTATTAAACATCAACATCAAACCATAAACCATGAACATGAACATAAATAACAATCTTATGTATAACTCATGAGTCACATAACATCATAATGTGTACAAGTAGATAGACATGTCTCTCACTAAAAATGTACATCTCATCACATCAACTCATAGGTTAGAATCAAAATGATATACAAAATGTCATAGTATAACTATATCTATACTCCAAGAAAACCACTACCTCTTGGAGAATTATTGAATCTTAGTGCCTACCCACTTATTATACCTGTTGATCCCTTAGTTGTCCCTATCTATATAGATACAAAAACTACCCATTGCCCTGGTGTCACCACATTGGTACTACTTACCAAGCTATCCCTATACTCATCCTATCAGGGATCTTATGGACACTATGTCAAAACTATAGCCTCATAGTACCATATCTCATCCACTATAGCTAGGTATCATGTCATAGGGATGGTGCCTAGTGGCCATATCTATGTTGTTACTTCTCTTCCTCATCTCTTCCCTAGAGAGTCTTACTCCTAGGTCATCAAGATTAGTGAGGTCCTAGCTTGATCGCCTCTTACTTATTATGGTAACAACTTGACCCTATAATGTAGCAATCTAGCCTTGAAATGTGGCCACCTACCCTTGTACCACTATAACTTATCCCTATGTAGTGACTAAATCCACTCCTACCTATCCATCATGGCCAAATGGATCCATGGCCATTTACTTCACACCTTTATCATCCCCACCAATGTTTGTAGCTACATATATGGGATGATACCATGCCATGTACCCATATACTAACCCAAAGCCATTTATTTATGCCCTAGATGGTAACTCTTCATATTCTAGTAAAATTGGCATAAGATGTGCATTTGGTAGTAAGATCTTTAAATCCTCTTACCTATACTTGGAGAATGGACTTGGAATACCCTGTACCAGGTTAAACTATCATTGTAACTTATAAAATGGGATAAATTCCACCTCCCCATCTTGCTTGCCAAGTATTCATCTATAGTTCTAAAGGGAGAGTGTTTGCCTTTTGTAACCTAACCACACTATAAACTATACATATAGCCTCCAAGTGATACCTCCTATCACTAGTGCACCCCTTAACCACTCCACATCATGTGCACCACCTCTTGTACTTGATGTAGTAAAATTACCCCTCCATCACTTAAAGCTGATGGGGAACTCTATCTGTGTGAAACCTACCCATGGTAACCCTACTATCCTCAAAATCTTAATGTGCTCATAAGCCTAGTAATGTAGAACTAGGCTAACACTAATACCATACCTCCTATGGGACTTGAACATCCAAACCTCCATGTATATCTGAATAAGTAGAATAGGCACCCAACTAAATATAATCTGACCTAGAAATAGCTTAACCAACACCCCTAGTAGCAAGTAAGGGAACCTCTAGTTTCTCAAGTTAGGAAGCACAAAGTATGTAAAAACAATCATGAACATGGGCATGAGTCTCCTCTCACCTAGAGACCTCTTATACAAAGCATTATACCTGAACCCCCCAGCATGCCATTTGACTTGATCACTACCATTCCCATAAAGAAGTTCAATGTGATCATCCCACTTCTTGTGATCTATATGGTAGATCAAATTGCCTTGAAGTAAAAGTTGTGTGATCCTATGTATGTCCTCAAGAAAGATAGTCATCTCCCTGATTGGTAATAAAAAGGTGTTCATAGTAGGATCCCATCTCTTGATGAGTGTTATTACCATGGATGCATCTTGAGGCACACACTAATAGTACCTCATAGCTCCCAACCCTACCTCCTTAATGTAGGCCCAATTTATTGGGGTCATCCCCTAATGGATATTTAAAAATATATATGTCACTTAGTCATGCATCTATATCTGCTTCACTACCTGCATTAATTCAGAAACACAACTTAGTCACTGACATGACTATCATCTATGCTACCCTTTTAGTAATTAACTTATTTCTTTATCTATCCTACTCATCTACCTAATAACTTCTAAAATTACCTTCTAATCCTACCATAACCAACCTATACCTAATGCATAACCATTCCATTTATCTTAACTTTATAAATACTTATCGAAAACCTTATCTACCCTAGTTGACCATCGATGGTCATGTCAACTACTGATGGTTAGGTATCTTTTTTATAAGGATGTTGACCAACGATGGTCGATCTTGACCATTGATTATCACTATGGGTATTCCAAAGTTGGAACACCCAAACCCTATCTTACCCAAACACTACCCTAACAATAAACTAAGCACCAAAATCATCTAACCTAGCCCCTACCCAAACCAAATAACCCACCCACACTAGTAATTATTGATTTTACACACCAATTTACTTACATTCTACTAAAATCCCTAACTAGGGCATAACAAACAAAGCCCAAGCATTTTAATCTACCCTAACATCCCAACCTAATGCACATACATAAAATCAAGCTAATCTACCAAATTAATGACACCCCTACCTCATTTCATGACTACCATCATGGAATTGGCCATAGGCCTATTCATCCTCATTCATTCCCATGTGCTCCCTACATCTTGATTGGCCCACTTAATCCACTCTCCACCTTAGATAGAAATCTCCCACCTCAATAAGAACCTTCACCATAAAGTTTTGAAAACCTATAGATTAAATTCAACCAATAACCAAAGTGTAAATGAGGTCAAATTTATTTTATTTTCACTCTTGACTACTGGGCATTTAGGATTTTCACCCTAACCATCGATTGTCAAGGTGACCATCGATGGTCACCCTTAAACACCCTAATTATCAATGGTCAAGATACTCACCTTGTTGCATTACCCTTAGTAGATACCTCTTTAGCAATAACCACCCATTTTCCCACCCACCCATGGAGAATACCTTTTCCACCCACCATGATAACTTTGTCACATCATTGTTTGTCCATTCCAGCCCAACTAGCCCACATTTTGTGACCCTTTTTACTCAGTCCTTTGACCATAATGAAATTATTACCATTTTGACCCTTTTTAAACTTATACCACCTTAAAATTACCTGACCCACTTGTGTATTTTTAGAGCACTTCCTACCTCAAATACTTATGAGGCTTAAACAATTTGTGTTTTCACTAGGAGTAATTCCTACCTTAGATACCCACCAAAACCTAAACATCACTTTGAAGACATGTTAATATACCTAACCACCACATCTATATGCATTCACATGGTCCACTTATCTATTATTCTCCTAGCACTAACCTTATTGTTATCAATTATGGTAAACTAATCTATGCATGGTCTTAGTTATTAAACCTTTTATCACACTTTGAATGCTTGTTTGTGCTTTAGTGCCCAACCTATCACCCACCTTCATGATATCCACATTCATAATCACCTTCACCAACCTTATCAAAATTTTACCTAATTCTAATTTACCTCATAGACTCTCAATTTGAGGGGGAACACCCCTTCTCATTCTTGGGGTGATCAAAAAAATTTACCAGCATCGAGTTTTTATTTTACAGCTTGTTGATTCAAATTATATAACAAAAAGGGGAAAAATATAGACACCATAAATTTGCACACCATGATTCTAAGTGTTAAAATACCCCTTGATCACCTTGGGACCCTCTCAATACAATATGACCCTTTGACCCCTAACCAAAACTAACTATAGTTAGTTTTACTAAACTAGATTAACCCTAACTTTTACCCAATTTGACCTTTCACCCTCAACCATCGATGGCTAGGTTGACTATTGATGGTCACATTGACCATTGATGATTAAGTTATACCTCCTTAAACACCAACATGCAAACTCACACAGCTTGATTTTCTCAAAATAACTTGTCCTCATCCACATGTGAGCCACTGCATGAGCGAGTTATAATAAAAAATCCTAGTTCATGCCTTATTACAACTCTCTTGCCATGCTTATAAAAAGAGAGGAGTAAAGAGTTGAAATCTATTTGTAATTATTATTAATATCTTGTGCATCCAAAATTCTCTTTTTATAGGTCAATCCTCATAAATAATCCAATGAACTAGCTACTACATCAGAGAGTTGACTTGCTACCACAACTCCATCGAAGCACCAAGTATCATTACTCTTCTAGAATCATGCTAGACTCCACCAATGACTAAATCACCTCAAGCATCCACCTGATTAGATTTCTTCAAGACAAGTGTTTTATTTTTAGTATTCAATTACTTTTTTTTCACTCACAACTCAAGACCTACCCAAATCCTATAATCTCACTTTATGACCCCATCAATCAGCCATTTATCAACCCAAATCCACACATAGTAACCATCAATGGTTATCTTAACTAATAATAGTCTATCCAACTACCAATAGTCACCTTGACCACTGAAAATCACCTTAAACATCGGCAATTACCCAACCATCCATGGTTACTGTGGTATCAAATTTCAACAAGATGTTTTCACCTACCTGCCCCCAACCAAACCTAATTATCTATGTTTCTACTTGTTCATAGACTCCTTTTTAATTTTTTTAAGGATACTCAAACCATCCATCACCAATATTAATTATTTTATCACTATTTTAAGAATTTCTAGTTTATTTCTTAAATCAAGCTTTCTTTTGTTCATTTTTAGTACCTTTGATTATTTATTCAAGTAATTTATAATCTATTTTATAAAATTAATTATTTGAAACATGTAGATTGATAGCCCCTAAGGAATCTCTTACTTCTGGGATCTACCTATTGCTAGATAATCCACTCAACTATCTATCTAACAAACAAGTTTGCTTTATTTCTTTCTTATCTACAGGTCATCCTCCCAAACCAAAGAGGAGCTCTTCACAATCTTTTGATTCAATGCATGCAAAAATGAATAAGTTTTTCAGCCATACATGTACTTAGTTTTTTATTTCACTTTTATAATAATAATAATAATAATAATAATAATAATAATAAATTTATTGAAACATGTATTAAGCAATATTTTTTCAAAGTGTCCAATGTTTAACACAAATAAAAAATGATCTAAATACAAGAAATCAATGGAGTGCATTAAGTCAAACAGTCAAGACAAAGATCTAACAATGAGTGATGAAAGGTAAAGGTTGAGATACTTCAATAAATATTTATTCTGTGTTTAATCTAGGTAGAGAAGGTATGAGATACAAGCAAAGAGACCGAGGTTTAACTATGATCATTTTCATTTGAATATTTAAATTTAACAAAGGAAAAACTAGTGCTCTGTATTTTGGCTATAACTTTTGATCCAGGATGAATTTACTCATGGTATAAAAATAAAATATATAGAGGAATCCAAGGAAAATATTTAAATATATATTTAAATATCTAAAAGTGTGTATATTATTATTTATTAAGCTTCAAAGTTAACTATGTGTTTGTGTTTGTTCTAAAAGTAACCTGAGAAGATTGTTCAATCTTGTTTTGATGTCTCATGATGGCTTAGATATTTGGGAGTGGTTTAGACTCCATGAGAACCATCTATCTATATTATGAAGGTTTTAATAATCATATGTAGTATGAATAAGGGGTTAGAAGTTGATTCTATTGTTGTTCATAATGAATGTGTGTATAGAGAAGTGTTTGAGCTAATTAGGGGTTAGAAAAAGAGTGTTATGATGTATGTTAGAACTTAAAGAGGACCTATAGATCATGTGACATGGGTCCATGAGTTGGAAAGTGTTCTTATGTTCTTAGTTTTCTTAGATAAGTGTAAAAGAGGTAAATGGGTCATCATAGGACCTAAAAAGTGACTTAAGCTTATTTGAAAGAGAGTTGCACTTAAGTGTGACCCATGTAAGATGCCTTAAGGATGAAAGCATGTATTGTGGCCATCAAATAGGATTTTGGAATTGATAATTGATGAATTATCTATAAATATTAAAACTAATGTGATGGTTTCTAGACTTTTGGAAGACTTGAAAGAGGTTTGTATGAGAAGAGTATGCATTGAAGTGAAGAATAAAGGATAGGTTGTGTGCCTATTGATGAGTTAATGAGAAGAAATTTTTTTTGACTATGTGTATGACCTATAGGTCATTTTTTATGATATATTAGTGATCTTACAGTTTGAGGTTTGCAAAGAGATTTGAGTGTGCATATGAGGATAGTTTGAGTGAATAAGGAGAGATGTTATGGCATACCTACGTGAGAGGCCTATATGAGATAGAGAGAGTTTTTGTAAGGGTTAGATAATAATAGATCCATAATCATGTGTTGAATACAAAAATTATAAGGTGGAGGTGTTTACTTCAAAGGAGGGTCTAAAGGACTTGATATTCCTTATGGTTAGTTGCTCTTTGTGAAATAGGTATTTCACTAAAGGCCTTTAGTCAGGAGGACTTGATCAAGGTTTTTATTATAAAGGACTTGACTAGTATCTTATTTATAATCTCTTATAGGACAAGTATTTCATGTGTTTTAGGCTTGAGATTGGATTTTATTCCCCATGAGGGTTTCCCACATGAACTATATATTGTGTTTTTGATCTTGTGTATGCATTGATTAAATGATCTATCTTATTAATGTTGCTTGATCAAGTTAATATTTGTTGATTGTTTAATAGTTTGAAAGGATTGAAATATTTGGGCTCATTGATTCACCCCCCCTTAGTGATTGTACCTATAACAATTGGTATCAAAGCAGGTATTTTTGTAAAGGCTTGACAGCTTGAAGGTGATCCAAGGTACAATATGGGTAGTCATCGATGAGGTTTATATACTAAGCAAGCACCAATGTTCAATGGATCCAAACATGATTTTTGGAGTGCAAGGATGAGGACATACATTATGTCTATAGAGTTTGATGTATATCAATCTATTGTGGATGGTTATGTTGCTCATACTACTCCTCCATCTAGTGTTGCAAACAAGAAGCTATTTGAGAATAGTTTTAAGGCAAAAAATTCCATCAATTATGGTCTTATAGAGACTAAGTTCATTAATTTAATCCATTGTAAATTTGATAAAGAGATATGAGAAAAAATGTAGATCATTTATGAAGGAGATTCAAAGGTCAAGCTTGCTAAGTTGAAAAATCACAGAAGATAATTTGAAAGTCTCAAGATGAAGGAAGAATATTTTGTGGCATCCTTTCTGCAAAGAGTTGATGAGATTGTGAACATCATCAGATGTCTTGGAGAGAACCTTGAAGAGTATAATATAATTTAAAAATTATTAAGGTCTCTATCCCTTAAGTTTGATCCAAAAGTATTTGTTATAGAAGAAAGTCATGATCTTACTCAGTTGAAGATGGATCAATTACATGAAACCCTTATTGCCTATGAGATGAGGAAGAATGATGATATACCACCAAAGAAGGAAGCAACATTCAAGATAAAGATGAAGCTAAAGAAGAATTTCCAATGTAATAAACCCAAGGATGATGACATTTCTAATAGAGATGAGATTGAACTAATTACTTTGATTTTAAGGAAATTGAAAATAGGTTCAGGCAAGTATAAGGGTAAACTACCCATCAAATGCTTTAATTGCAGAGAGGTAGGACATTTTTCTAATAAGTGCCCTCATAAGTATAATAAGTATGATTATGAAGAGCATGATCAAGTTCATGATGATGGAAAGAGATCACTGAGGTCTGATAAAAGTATAAATGGATTTATAAGGTTTGATAATAAGAAGAAGTACTTCAAGTACAAGAAGAGTCTCTATACCAAAGAAGATTGTAGATCATAAGATGAGAGTGAATTTAGTGACTCAGAGTATGATCATTAATATGATGGTCCTATTGAAGATGAAAACTTGTTCATGGCTGAGGAAGGTAGTTGATCACATCCAAAGGAGTCTACTTGGAGTGATTCAGATGATGATGAAGATGAGGTGGACTATGAGAATGAATTAATGAATGCTCTTGAAGAAATGAATATTGAGAAGAAGATAAATAAGATTATAAAATCTAAACTCAAGGACTATGAGGATAAATTCAATGCATTTGAGGTAAGATTTATTGAAGACTTTAGAGAGCATGAAGGTGTTGTCATGTTTCTTAATTCTAAGTTGAAATCCATGTCTACAAGTCTAAGATCTAAAGAAGAACAATGCTCAATGTATGATTATAAGACCATGTCTTTAAAATATGGGTTATAAAAGTCTACAAGTAAGGTACAATAATTTTTCAAGTTTGATAAAAGTTCTAATAATCTAGATGATCTCCTAAAGAGTCAAAATTCAACTAGTGATAGATCTAGATTAGGTTTTAATGAAGAGCCCAAAGTTGCTTCTCAAGATGACATGAATGTCAATGAGATCAAAGTGGTTCAGCCTTTGAAAATTAATCATTAGACAAGGAATGAAGGTGCTATAAAAATGAATAAAAATTAGATCAGACAACCAAATGCCATGAGGTATGCAAATTTCAATGGTTATTTCTGTACTTGTAATCAATTTGGGCATAGAGATAGAGAGTGTAAGATACCTATTAGAAATGAGTTTGCATGAAACTATGAATGGAATCATCAATCAAGATGTGTGATCAAGGTTGAGTGTTTTAACTATCATAATATGGGACACTTTGCAAAGCATTGTTCAAATAAGGAAAGGCAAGGTAAGTCTTCTTCAAAAAGAGTAGTTTTTTTCAATTATCATGACATTAGACACATTGATAGTTTTTTTTCCAAAAAATGTAAGAAATTTTGAGTTTACATCAAGGAGTATTATTTGATACAACTATGAAAATATTGGTCACATTTCTAGAGTTTACAAGAGAAGGTCTACAAATCAAAATAGGTTCAATCAGTCTCCAAGAGTGAAAGGAAGAAATAAAGTTAGCTCATGGAAACCAAATGTGGTAAGGGTGAGTCATATTGAATATATAGGTCCAAGTAATCTATTTTGTATGGTTGAGAATGTATTGGAATTTGAAGAGTGCTAAGAGATCTCATTATCTACTCATGTTGTGAATGAAGAGACTAATTTCAAGAAGAAAACCAAGGTACTAGTTGAGGCTATTTCTGAGATGTGTATGGATCCAAGTGAACATCCTACCATTTTCTAGCATGTATCATACAAAAAAAATCAATTTTCACTACCTAGTGATGAGGTTCCTAACTACAAGGTGTATTTTTTAGATGAAAAGGTATGTCATTAATATGTTATCTCCACATATTATCAATCCAATCTTAGAAGAGAAGAAGAGTGATTTAGAAAAAGAACCAGTTATCATAGTTTAGACTGAGAAGAAGAAGAAGAAGAAGAAAAAAAGTAATAAATATTATATCTACAAGAGGATTATCATGGTTACTGAGGAGATGTGTTCCAATCTTGGCTTCACTTTCTCTTAGATCGTTATGGTGCAAATGATGTATTTGTTTATGTTTATTAAGAGACTCCTTTCAGTGCAGAAGAAAGCATTGTTATGGTGTTCTTCAAATGGTCCTAAAAGGATAGAGATGAGTGTTTTTAGTTGGAGTAGGTATGACCAAGTGGAATAAATGTTATGGTGATGTTAGAGTGATGTCATAGCTATATATGGTTTGTCTTCAGGGTCAAATTAAAGGTTTTCAAGTGGAAAAAGAGGATTTGTGATTTGTCAAGATGTATTTTTGCATAGAAATGTATATTTACTTTATTCTAGCATGTTCTAAGTGGTTTTGTGGTTTGAAGATATGTTGAAGTCAAATTTGATATTTTTATTTACTCTTGGGTTTCCCAATTTATGCTTAAGAGTATGTTGGTCCAAAAATGGGTTATAGGATGTATGGGTTCTCACAGATGTGGAAGATCAAAACTTGGTCCATAAGTGTGTAATGGTTATCTCTAGGTGTAAAATAAGTTTTAGAGGTGGGCATTGACTAGAAGGAGGTATGTTGACTCTATTTTTTTTAAGCTTCTAAGGTTTTGGGCTTTGCTATAAAAGTGGTATACCTTATGATTTGAGGTCTGATTCTTATTAATAGGCTTATTTGGCTAAATGGGTTGTCAAATAATGTTTCACATAGTTTTGAAGGTTTGTTTTTTAAAATTATTCTTGTTTTGTCAAGATGGAGGCCTAATTAGCAAGTTGGTTTGTGAAGGAAGTATGATGTATAGGATGATCTAGGTGTTGCAAATTGGTGTGCTTAAAGGGGCATACAATATTACTCTCAATATGAATTTTTAGGTCTTAAAATGTGTCTACTAAAAATTTTGGGATCTACATGTTCTTGGTAGGGCTACAAGGAGTCTAGAAAGGCCTAATAAGAAGAAGAGTGATTTATGATTAGTTTATAGAATATATCAAGCTATGAGTGTTTCTAAGAGAGTTATTAGGTTGGTTTAGAGAATTTTTTCTATTTTGTAGGTGGAATTCAATTTTTTTGATGATCCTTGAGGTGGCTTAAGAGAAAAGGCTAATAACCTTATATGGTGGTTCTTCATGGTGTATGGAGAAATGAAGATGATCAAGTGATTAAATGGATCATAAATGTTAGGGGGAGTTAATTTTAGATGTTTCTTGGAGAGTTCCATTATATTTAAATTTTTTTTGTGTGTTCTTTCTTCATTAATTGTAGTGCTTGGTTGAAGAGAGTGTTGGCATGGAGCAAGAGGAAGTTATCAAGGCAAGAAGAGGTAGGCTCAAGGTACGAGGGAGTTTGTATCATATTTATAAGGTGGTTTTATCATATTATTAGTTTTTTTAGATCCTTAATATTATTTGGTGCCCACTTTATCATTGTGTCAAAGGGGGAGAAATTTCTTATTATGAGAGTACTTGAAGAGAGAGAAGAAAGGTGAGTTGTATATTGATGGGTGTTGACATCAATAAAAAAGGGGGATATTATTAGAGGGTTTTCATTTATTTCATGGTGATGTCATGGAGGTGTCCTAGTGATTTGATAAAGTTCCTTGATAGCCTAAGTGACAATGACAAAGTGTGTAATATGTTTATCCTAGTATGCTTGAAGTAGGCTTGGTTGATCTTCAAAGTTTGACTATTTAAAAATGCTTAGGGATAAGTCTAGAGTATTAAGAATGTGAAAGGGTTCCTATAAGAGGTTTTATATGATTTTATTTCTTATGTACATTATTTTTTTTAATTTGGATTATTATTGTTTTCATCTAGACATTTTGGGTCTAGTGGCAGAAAAGTTGAGTAGGCAGTTTGTTGACATCACCATTATCACATGTGGATGAGTCAAGGGGAGTTGGTCATATGGTTATGATCAAATTAATGCCTATATATTATGAAATAAATTTTATGTAATGATAATAAACATTAAAAAATATATACAAGTGCAAATTTGGGCTTCTAGGCAGTTTGATAGTGTTTTCCCATAGCCAAATTTGCATGAGGCAAGAAAGAGCTGAGTAAGCAGTTTGGTAATGGAATATCTAACATGTATGGACATTTAAAGATAATTTTATCATATGTATTTATTTATTTTTGTGAATATTTTATATGTGTTATATTTTAGGTCATGCGATGAAGCATGATAAAAGATATGCATGTTCAAAGTTAGCCTTCCAGGTAGTTTTTGACATAGTTGGCTCTATGGTAGAAAAATTTGAGTGAATTAAATCCATTATAACTCACACATATGAAGGTTTTATGATCATATTTATATATGGTTGGATTATCCTATGTGAGGAGATCATATGGTCTAAATTTTAGATCATGTAACTAAGCTCAACAAGAGTTATTAAGGTCCAAAGTTGGCCTTTGAGGCAAATAGTAATAGTCCTCATACTTTGTCTAATTTGCACAAAGTTAAATATTATGACTAGATGAAGATAAAATAGTTCATGGGTGATCATACAATGAATATATATGGTTATTATCAAATTAAATGAGTCAATGTGTTTTTTTGTTAACAAAGTTAAATATTGAGCTCAGGATCAATAGAGCTTGTTCATTCCAAGGTGTTAGAAAGTAGTGAGATGAGGATAAGTTTTCAAAGTTTAATGTCAAGTAGATACAAATATCAAGCTTACTCCTACATATAATATTTCATGTGAGTTATTACAAATATATATCAATGGTACGTATTGAGTGATATGTTTTCAAAGTGTCTAATGTTTAACATAGATAAAGATCAAGTTACGCATAGGAAATCGATGAAGCACATCAATTCAAATAATCAAGACAAAGATAAAATGGTGAGAGATGAAAGGTAAAGGTCAATATAATTTAATAAATATCAATATTTCATGTTTAATCTAAGTAGTGAGGGCATGAGATGCAAGTAAAGTGACCGAGGTTTAATTGTGATCATTTGCATTTGAATATTTGAATTTAACAAAAGAAAAACTAGCACTCTATATTTTGTCTATAACTTTACCCAGGATGAATTTTATCATGGTATAAAAAAGAAATTTGTATAAAAATACAAGGTGAATTTGGAAATATATATTTTAAGATCTGAAAGTGTGTACAATAAAATTTATGAAGGCTCAAAGTTGACTATATGTTCATGTTTATTCTGCAAGTGACCTGATAAGATTATTTGATATTGTTTTGATGTCTCATGATGACTTATATATTTGGGAGTGTTTTTTACTCCATGAGGACCATACTTTTGAATTATTAAGGTTTGAATAATCATATACAATATGAGCAAAAGGTTATAAATTGACTATGTTTTCATTCATAATGATTGTGTATATAGAGAAGTGTTTGAGCTAATTGGGGGTTAGTAGAAGAGTGTTATGATGGATGTTGGAACTTAAAGAGGACCTATAAATCATGTGACATGGATTAATGAGTTGGAAAGTTTTCTTATGTTCTTAGTTTACTTTAATAACTATCAAAGAGGTGAATGGGTCATCTTAGGACCTAAAAAGTGACTTAGGCTTATTTGAAAGGGAGTTTTGCTTAGGTGTGACCTATGTAATATGCCTTAAGGGTGAAAGAATGTATTTTGGCCATCAAGGAATATTTTGGAATTGATAATTAATGAAATATATATAAATAGTGAAACCAAATGTGATGGTTTCTTGACTTGTGAAATAATTGAAAGAGGTTTGTATGAGAAGAGTATGCATTGAAGTGAAGAAGAGAGGATAGGTTATGTGCTTTTTGATGTGTTAATGAGCATAATAGTTTGTTGACTATGTGTATGACCTGTAAGTCATATTTTTGATGATATATTAGTGTTATTTCAGTTTGAGGATATGTAAAAAGGTCTGAGTAGGCATATGAGGATAGTTTGATTGAAGAAGGAGAGATATTGTGGCATGCTTATGTGAGAGGCCTGTATGAGATAAAGAGGGAGTTTATGAAAGGGTTAGATAATAATAGATATATCATCAAGTGTTTAATTAATTATTTTTAAGGTGGATTTGTTCAATTAAAAAGATGGTTTAAAGGACTTGATCTTCCTTAGGGTTAGTTACTCCTTGTGAAACATGTGTTTCACTAAATGCCTTTGGTCAGGAGGACTTGATCAAGGTTTATGATCTAAAGGACTTGACTAATATCTTGTTTGCAATATTTTATAGGAAAATTATTCCATGTGTTATAGGCTTGAGAGTGGGTTTTATTCCCCATGAGAGTTTACCATAAGAACCATGTGTTGTGCATTTGATTTTGTGTATGAATTGATTGAATGAGCTCTCTTGTTAATTTTGATTAATAAATTTGATATTTTTTTATTGTTTAATAGTTTGAAAGGATTTGAATTGAAATTGAAATATATGGGATCACTAATTCACCCCCCCCTCTTAGTGATTGTACCTCTAACAACTATGTACAAGAAAATGAAAATAAACTATGTACAATGAGTGAGATAATGTAAATACTAGAAATATAAATGAAACAAGATACAATACAAGTGTAATGTCACTATGGACCCAAGATGATATCCATGGGATATGGATAATCAAATGGTGGATCTAGTGGAAGATCATTTAGTGTCAGATACTAAGCCTATCCAAACTCAAATAAGTCATCATCATCATGATCATTGTACCAATCTATATGTATTGGTGGGGCCTTATCCTTGGCACAAGTCTAGATTCTATGTATCTAAATGGTGTGCTACTCAATTATGTAAGATTACTCTCATATGATCTTAGGGTAAAAAAATTAGACCCTGGATTATCTATGTTAAACTTATGGTTCTCATTAATGTCATCATGTAAAATATGAATAATTTTCCCATCAAGAGTGAATTCTAAACATCTCTCTAATTCATCAATTATAATATCCATCACCTATAACCATGTACTACCAAGTATAACCTGTATATGGGTGTCTTTACTCAAAATGAAAAATAATGTACTATCCACCTTGGAGACAAACTCAAATGGTAATGTAATATGTCCAATAGAAACATGATAGTGTATAACATATTGTATCTCACTCTCCTGATAAATAATATGGTGTAAAAATCCTAAAGTGAAAGTATTAGGGTCAAAATCCTCATCTATAACCACATATGGAAGATATTTATTTGCTAAAAAAATATGTATAGTCAATGGATCATGTCATGAATATCTATGTTGGAGATGACTCTGTCATGGTGCTTGTGTCTTTGTAGTAGTTCAAATCACTGGTAGTGGTAGAGGTTGTATAATATAGATAGTTCCTTGCATTTTTTTTCTTTTGGTTCCTCTATGGGTGTGCCCACATCAATAATGCTAGCCTCAATGAGACCTTATATCTTGTGCTTCAGACTAACGCATCTATATGTTGTGTGGTCTGGTGCCCTATGATATTTGTAGAATGAATTTGAATCATAACTCTTTATAATTGGTCATGTCATATCAACCACTTTAATGTGAGGTAGAGATGACATTTCATTCCCATAATTTTTATTTAACTTGTGATGGTGACTCTGGTATATTAGTGAAGACTTTACACTGAGGAATTGATCAAACCAATCTAGTAAAAGGATCTAAAGCTACATTAACTATGGACTTTTGATCACTTTTGTATTTTGTGGTTTTGACCTTGTATGGAGGTTTATTTTTACTCTTAATAGTTGAATTTGATCTATTTGTATACTTAAGTTTTCCCATTACTAAGAGCTTAACCTCTCATTCCTTAACTATGTGGCACATATTAGTAAATGTGGGAAACTTCTTGAATAAGATAGCTTCATGAATTTTTGGTAATATAATCTATTTAAATATATCTTGAATTTATTTGTGTTTAATGAGGCTAGTCAATTTTAATAGTATTGCCTTATATCGTAAAGCATAATCGACTATGGGATCATTTAACTTTTGATTTAGTTGTGCCACTTATGCATATGATATCTAATCACTAAGTTTGATAGAGAAGTGTGATAGAAGCATATATGCTAAAGGATTTATTTTCATGATATATTGGTTAGGCAAATCATATAACCACTGTAGGACATAATCCTTGAGATTGCATGGAAATATCTTCATAAGAAACCAATTTTTAGACACATAGTCAAAGCATGTTTCATTAAAGGCTTTGATCCGATGCTCTAGATCTCCCTTTTCATTTATAATGTGAGATTGGGTGTTATGAAACTATATGGAAAATGAATTTCCATAATGTGGTGTGCCAAAGGTGTATGTAAGATAATGTTGGAATCTAAAGCATTTGATAGCTTCGCTTCTCCCTACTCAAGATGTAACACCTTAGATTGTAGATAAATAACCTACTACATAAAGGATTGTAAATTTAGAGGATAATAACTATCCATAAGTGATGTGGCTATCACTAATGGTCAAATAACAAGCTTGGGTTATTTTATTTAAGTTGGTTGAGTGGGTTGTACTGAAGGTGTAACAACATAATTAACTAGAGGGGTTGAATATTGACCATTTTTGATATTTTGGAGTAAATATTGAATGATGTTTATGAATTAATATTAGATATCCTTATTGGATACAAATTCTTGTAATTAATGCTTATCGATTTCATCAAATTTTTTATTAAATTATGCCATTGTAAGTTGAAAGGTAGGAAAACAAGTTTGTATATTTTTTTTAATTTTAAGGATAGTAATCTATGGAATATTAAAAAATTTAAATATGGGAGCAAACTTGATACTTTTTAAATTAAAATATGAGTATATAGAAAAAGGATACAAAACCTAAGTGTTCCTAGGGTTAGGGTTTTGGAATCTAGTGTTTCTTTTACAACAATTGAAATTATATGAAACATTAATTAGAACCCTAAGGTAAAATTTATTTTATGTAACTAGGTTATCTAAATAAAATAAAAAAAATTTGAAGTATCCATCCCTAAATTTATTGCACAAAATATGGATGCATGCAAGCTAGGTTTTGATGCAATATTCAAAGTAAGATGGGTTCACCAAATGATTTAACCTTTTAAGGTTTTAGATACCACAACATCACTAATCCTATTTATATAAGAGTAATGTAACCAAACCATCCCTCCTCATCCCTAACACACCAAAACAACACCCAAAGATCATCAAAGAGAATTTGATAGTGTGGATCTGTTAAGGAATACACCATCTAAAATATTTATATTGGAATTACTTCAAAAAATAATAATATTCAAAGATATTCTATTTCAAACATTTAATCACACATATATTCCTCATGATATTGAACCATATTATTTTGCATTTAACATGAATACCATCAAAGATGTGGAGGATATGATATCTATTTCTAATGAAGATTTAACTTCAAAACCATTCATTAATTAAAACTTGCCACTTTTTATTCAAGCTTAAATTAGCAACATAATTATTAAATGAGTTCTCATTAAAAATCATTTAGGAATAAATATATGTAATCTTAACTTTTTACAAACTATGGGGTTTGACATAGCATCTATTCAAATAACATGAAAGCACATTAGAGGGTTTGATGACATTCTTAGATAGACATTAGGATCATTCACATTGGATATTTCAGAGGACCAAAGACATTATCTACACACTTTTAGGTGATGCCAAACTATTTAAATTATAATTTTTTACTCAATAGACCTTAAATACATGCTATGGAGGTTGTACCCTACACTCTCCATAGATGTGTGAAATTTTTACATGATGGGTATCTATACACATGTTTAGTAGATAATCAACAATTTAGATATTGTAATCTCACTGAGCCTCCTACACCAAGTACATCATCTGATGGGATAACTCATGTTCTCAACAAAACCCTACCTTACTATATTTCCATTTAGTATATTCATATGTATGAGGTGGGGGAGTCTAGTAATATTATTCATACATCACCCTCAGAGCATCCTACAACATAGACACCTTCACTGATGATAGGATAATAACCTCTCTGAGCACATTTACCTTCACTAATGATATAGGAATAGCCTCTTTGATCACAATTACCTTCACTGATAATAGAGGACTAGCCTCTCTAAGCATAGTTACCTTCACCAAATTATTTAACCTTTTAGGGTTTTACATAAGTAATTCCTAGTTTGGTTAAGGGGATGAGATGTCTAAATTAGTTAAATAAATATGCAATGATTAAGTACTATTTTTTTGTGATTTTGACCTTGTTTGAATTTTTATAAATAATAATAAATAGGGATAAATTGAGACTTTTTTACTATCTTAGATGATCTAGGTTCTAAAATTTTAGATTAGGGTAATAGTCTATGTCATCAACAAGATTTTGTTATTCATTTGCTCATCAGACATTAGTGCCCAATTTCAAAAGTGGCACCATCCATGTGTAGTGTCCTCAATATGGTGATAATTTCCTCTTTGTATGATTATTCTTATTTTTTAGGAGAACCTATGCCTATGTTTGTGTGTTCTATTCTTGTGTGACTAAAATTTGTAGATCTATGTTATACTTGAAAAACCTGATTTGATGTGTAAACCTTAATCTCCTTAAAAGTATGGAATTATCAATAATTTTTTGTGTTAATAGTATGGATTAGATATCCCCAAAATCCTACTATGTAGAGAGTTTCATACATAACAATACTCTGAAGAGGGATCATGTCCGATGTAGTTCTCCCACCTAGTGCTTGATGTATGTGTAAGAGAATGCTAGAATGAGAGAGGCATTGGATGCCTTGAAGGTGTTTAATTTTTTAAATGATTGAAAATTATACTTAGGCCTGATATAGATGATAGTATGAATAAAATATGGTATAATAGGGATCAAATACCTTTATTTTACATAACTCTATCTTTATTTTGAATAGTTTTTACATTTATTTTCTATCTAGTGAATATAGGTGGATTAAGCTTATATTCATAGGGTTATATTATTTATGTAGATATAAAAATGAGATTAGGCAAACCTTAGGAGAGGTACACATTTAAAAATCTATCTATTGGGAAGATTTACTGATAAGGATAGTAGCACCCATTTGGGGACACTAGTGCCATGTTGATGCAGTGTCCAAAATGGGGTGTGAATATCCTATTGGCAAACTGCTAATTAATTTTGATTGGGGTCTAAGATGACAATTTTGTGACTATGTTATGATTTTTTGTAGGTAGCTATGGTCTATTTAATGACTAAAAATTTAAGTCTAATTCTCAAGGATAGGTCTAAGGCTAGCCTAGGGATAATTTAACTCAAGTGATGTTAGGTGTGGAGCTTGATTATCTTCAAAGATCAGATGTTAAAATTTTGATGTTATTTAAGTTAGGTTTGGATCCCATTATTTGGATCCCTAATAGCATGGGGGTT
The DNA here is from genome assembly GCA_037957365.1 of Torreya grandis. Classification (NCBI taxonomy): domain Eukaryota; kingdom Viridiplantae; phylum Streptophyta; class Pinopsida; order Cupressales; family Taxaceae; genus Torreya; species Torreya grandis. The sequence goes on from JARHVA010000023.1 coordinate 8,451,213, forward strand.
TACAATTTGGACTATTAATTAAAGGTTTTTATATTTCACAATAGAGGCTATGTTTAGGAATTTTCACCCTAAAATGTATTCATATATGGATGAGATGTATGAGTGTGAAAAATAAAATAATGAATATTGTACATAGAGAGGAGGCCAAAAAGGTAGAGAGGTGTAACAAGGTTTGTTATAGGATTTTGTTTCTCCCTTGTATTGATGGAAATATTATACTAGACAAATTTTATGGATGTAGCCCATCTTGGATAAATCACATTAAATCTAGTGTCTAATGTTATGTGCATGTTTATGTTTATTTTATGAATGTTTAATTAATCCATTTCATAGTTTATCTTGTATGAAATTTGGGGATAGATTTGGGTTTTAATTTATCCTAACAAGTGGTATTAGAGAAAAGGTTTTGTTTGCATAATTTTAAATCATAGGAAGAAAAGGGTTTGACCTCAAGTGGGAGTTGTGGTGGATGAAAATAAATCTAAGGTGGAGAAGTTCAATGGATATAACTTTGGATTGTGGAAGATGTATATGGAGGGTTGCCTTTACCCAAAGGACCTCTATTTACCATTAGGAGGGCAAGCCAAGAAGCCATTGATAATTTCAAATGAAGATTGGGAACTATTAGATTGAAAAGCCCTTGAAACCATATGGTTGTGCCTTGCATCTTCTCTAGCATTCAACATATCACAAGAAAAGATAATAGAAGGTCTTATGAGTGCATTAGGAAAGTTATATAAAAAACCCTCTACCTCAAATAAAATATTTTTGATGAATTTTTTTTTGATATAGAAATGTCTAAAAATGGTTTAGTACTAGATCATTTAAATGAGTTTAACATGGATATTGAATTTGATGATGATGTTAGGGATCTTGTTATTCTTTGTTCCTTGCTTAAAATTTATAATAGCTTGGTAATGGTAGTAAGCAACACTATGTCTAACAATGCCAAACTAAAGTTTGAAAATGTGGTGTGTGTTATCCTAAGTGAATAAATGTAAAGGAAAATCATAAGTGAAATATCCATATCTAGAAACACATTAATATTGTATAACAAAGAAAGGTAGAAGAATATAGGAAGAGGAAACCATGGAAAATCAAAAGGGGGTGCAAGATCTAAATCAAGAGGCAAGATGGAATGTTGGATCTGTTACAAGCCACGACACAAAGAAAGAATGATGGTTTTGAAAGGATAAATTGGGTAAGGACTAACATGAAGGTAATAGAGAATAAAATGTAGCAAGTGATGTATTATAAGGTGATCTTATACTTTATTTGGATAATATTGTTGAATTTTAGATTTTAAATTTAGGTACTTCTTTTCATACTACCCCTCATAGACATTATTTTATAGATTATGTTCAAGGTAATTATGGGAATGTTTACCTTGGTAATGATGAACCCTATAAAATTATTAGAAAAGTAAGTGTTCATGTTAAATTATAGAATGGAAACACTTGGGTAATGAAGGATGTCAGGCATGTTCCAAGCTTGAGGAGAAATTTGATCTCTACAAGGTAGTTGGATAGTGAGGGTTGTATGGTCACATTTACAACTAAATCATGAAAGGTTACAAAGGTTTCTATGGTGGATATAAAAGGTAAAAAAATAGGAAATTTATATTTGTCTACAAATAATGCTAATTCATCTTGTGTTGTAGCTACTATAGATAAAGATGTAGCTTTATGATATTACAGACTTGGCCACATAAGTGAAAAGGGAATGAAGACCCTACATGAAAAGGATAAAATACCAGGTCTAAAAGAATTGGATTTGGACTTTTGTGAGCACTATGTCTATGGGAAACAAAAATGTGTGAGGTTTCTTAAGGTTAGACCAGCTATAAAGGAGAAAAAGTTAGAGCTTGTGCATACGGATATATGGGGACCATCTCAAGTATGTTCACTTGGTGGTTCATATTATTATGTTAATTTTATTGATGATGCAACTAGGAAGATTTGGGCATACTGTTTAAAAAAGAAGTCTGATGCTTTTGATACATTCAAGAAATGGAAAGCTTTAGTTGAAAATGAAATAGGTTTAAAACTAAAATATATCAGATCAGATAATGGAGGTGAGTATTGTAGTAACATTTATAACAATTACTATTCAAAAATTGGAATTCATAGATAGAAAATAGTTCCAAGAACACCATAATATAATGGTGTGTCAAAAAGAATGAACATGACTATTATGGAGCATGTCAGATGCATGATATTGCATGCAAGTTTACCTTTATAGTTTTTGGTAGATATTATAACTATAATAGTTTATCTGATAAATAAAGGACCTTTGAGTGCCATGGATGGTGGAATACAAAAGGAAGCATGGACTAGAAAGAAGGTAGATTATTAATTTCTAAGAGTTTTTGATTGTGAGAAATTTTTTAATATTGATAAAGATCATAGGAATAAGTTAGAAGTTAAGTATTAGAAGTGCACATTTATTGGTTATGGTACTGATGACTTTGGATGTTAGTTGTGGAATATGGAAGATAAAAAATAATCAGGAGTAGAGATGTTATGTTCAATGAAAAATGTCATGTACAAGGACCAGTTGTAGGAAAAGAAGCAAGAAGAATCCAAAAAGGAATATACAGTATTAGAAGACATTACAAAAAAATATGTCCCAATGGTTCTTGATCATAATTTTCAAGAGGAATAGGTACCTCAAACCCCTATTAGAATATATGTAAGAGTAAGTAGACTATGTGATCCTTTTTTTCCTTCTTTATATTATATATTACTTACTGATGGTGGTGAGCCAAAAAGCTATGAAGAAGTAGTGTAGATTAATGCCAAAGATAAGTTGGAGCTAACTATGGATGAGGAGTATGATGCTCTAATAGAAAACCAGACACGAGATTTCGTGGAGCTTCCCAGAGGAACTAAGTCATTAAAAAATAAGTGGGTATACAAGATAAAGGAGGAGAATTTAGGTAAAAAGAAATTCAAGGCTAGAATGGTGGTTAAAGGTTTTACACAAAATAAAGGTAGAGACTTTGATGAGATATTTTCTCTAGTTGTTAAACTGCCTTCAATTAGAACTATTTTGAGCTTAGTGTTTCTATACGATATTCGCTTTTTACATTCAAAAGATAGAAGTAAGAAACTAAGAGATATGGCCTAAGGCTTGTATGTACCTGGATGAAGTTGTGTGCACCGTTATCCAGACGTCGTGAGAACTCCTCTTTGGTTGTGGAGGATGACACCTGCAAGAGAAAGAAACTAAGACAAAGAAGGCGTTAGATGAGGAGATGGTGGGTTGTCAAGCAAAAGCTTGATCCCAGAAGTACAAAGACTTCCTTAAGGGATGTCAACCCACTAATTGATAAAAATAATGTCTAATAAAAGGCAGAATAATAAAAGACTGAAATGATTTAAAAACTAAAACAGAAATAGAAGCAAATGCTTACCTGAATGTTGCTGGCAGTCTGATCACAGTCGCTGGCGTCAGTGGTCTTACCGGTGTTGGTTGTTAATGTATGCCGATGTCGGTTAATCTACCGACATCGGTGGGGGAAATAGTCTCTGTGGCCATCATCAGTCAGGGTAGTAGTCTTAGACAGAGTCAGAATGAGTCTGTGGTCTATGGACAGGTCTTGAGTCATGCAGAGTGGTCTAAAAGGAGTTTGGGTCTGGTTGGGGGTAGTCTAAGAGTCTATGCAAAGATGCAGGGGAGTTAAATGGATAGAATATGAAATTGATAGAAGGGTAGAGGAGGTCTTCCAGCCTCTCTGGAAAGAGCAGGTCGGGTCTGTGGTCTGGTTGATAGTCTGGTCTAGGGTTTAGGAAGGGCAGGTCGGGTCTATGGTCTAGTTGATAGTCTGGTCTGGGGGAGATATTATTCAAAAGCAAATAACTGAGAACATAATGAAAACACAGACAAAATACATACCCATGTCTTGCTAAGGGGTGTGTGCTAATGTTTGTACCTATTGTTGGTGTAGAAGACCGATGCAAAATCCTTGCTATTGGTATAGCTTGCTGTGGGTGTCAAAGAGAGAATATCAGATAGGTCTGATTCACGTTTGAGTTCTTGGTTCAAAAGATTGATTGATGATTGATGATGATGGGCTAGCTAAGAGAGAGGACCTAATAATGGATGGAATACCGTTATGAAGGGAATCGACGCCAGCAATATCACCGATGTCAGTCAACAAGTGACCGATGTCGGTGGCTAAAAGGCAGGAAAAAGGCTAAAAATAGCCTTTTATCCATTTTCCCAACTATCGGGTTAAAGTGTCTGGGAGAAAAATGGTCGAAGGGAGTGTTTATGGGTGCAGGAGGAAGTGTTAGGGGTGTGTTTAGGTAATTAGGGTTTTAAAAAGGGGTGAGGTGGCAAAAGGGGGTAATTAAATTAAATTAATTATTTTATTTAATAATGGAGGGGATGAGGGTTAGGAATGGACAAAGAGGACCAAGGAGGAGGACAACCAAATGGGTAGACACAATTTTGGTGTCTACATTTGCCCCTTTTTGTCTTGTTGGTTTTTCTTGACAAACTACAAGACAAAAATAGGAGTTGGTTGCCCCAGGTATGGGATGAGGTGTTCCCCCCTCAAAGCAGGAGTTGAGGGAAGGGAACCAGAGATCGAGTGTTGATTTGACAGAGAGAAGAGAGGGTCAAGAACGGGTGTGAACATGGAAAAGGGCAAGATTGCACGTATACCACACCACACAGTAGGCAGGTCAAATTATCATGGTCAATGGGTTGAGGAGTGCTAAAATCAAAATAACTAGGCCCCAGCATGTAGTCATAGCTGATTGGATCATTCAGTCCAAGTTGTAGCTCTAATGGGTCATCATGTTCTAGGTATCCCGGGTGCAAGAAGTGCTCCTAGAAAACACGAAAAAAGCACAAGCATGAGGGATCAACGTGTTTGTGATCCGATACTCATGAGGGTCAAGTGACAATTGGACAACTAGGCATGAGGTAGTAAAGGCAATCAAAACAACCAAGGTAGAGTTGTCTTGAAAGGGGTCAGAGGAGATAGTCGCGATCTCCAAGGTTGAGCGGCCGATGGACGAAGGCAAAAGTGAACACAAGGGTGCCCCAAGGGTGAAGATCAATTGGTCGAGAAAACTAACTAATGGGGGGCATGATTGGGGGGCAATGGAATGAAAAAGGAGGTTTGAGGGCCACTGATGTTGGTTAGAAAATTGACGTCGGTGGCCAAAATGGACTGACAGTGGTAGAAATCAGCTGATGTCGGTGCCCTAAGGCATGCCGATGCCGATGTCAGCGGCCTACCAAATCTGACAAAACTAGATTAGCAGCCCACCAAAAGTCATTTGTGATTGTGCTAAAGTGAAAAAAGGAGCTCTGGAGTGATTAGGTGAATAAGTCTTGAAGTTGACCGGTGCAGTAGTGTGAGGTGGCAGGGCGAGATTGGGTGAGAAAGGGAGTGAGTTGAATTCGGATTGGAGGTTGCAAAAGCTATTGTGGGCTAGTGGGGATGTTGAGAGAAAGTGACGTAGAGGAGATGGTAGAGCTAACCCCAAAAGACCCCATGTCAACTAGGTGCTGCCTACATAGCCCTTATCCTAAGGGCCTCAGGCCAATGTAGTTCTCCCAAAGAGGGAGGAAGAGTCAAAGTGGTTGATTACTTGTGGTCTAGGTCAAGTCATAGATTAGAAGAGGATAGGATTTATCCATCAGGTAGATGAACAAACAAGGGTGGTTGAGCTAACCCTAGAAGACAATCATGTCATCTGAGTGTTGCCTACATAGCCCTGATTGAAAGGGGCCTCAGACCAATGTAGTTCAGGCTAGGAGACAAAGAGGTCGAGAGTTGGTCTTGGTCAGGAGAATAGTCTAGCACATCCATATGTCTAAGGGAACATGCTTGAAATGATGAAAAGAAGGAAAAGGTTGTTCACCCTTAGCAATTGTCCACATTAAGTGATGGACATATGCTAAAAATGAAGTGAGTCTATTTATGTGTCAGCAAGTAATGGTTTATGCTAAACATAAATTGAGTAGTCGAGAGTTTCCATGTACATTGGTTTCCATAGAAACTAGTGTGAATAGGTTAGGTGAGTGGTTTGAGCTGAGTGTGACAAATGATATAATGTGACAAAAGTGTGAAAAAAGGTAAAAAGCATAATCGCCCTTTCATTGACAAGGACCAGAATGGCAGCATAGATAGGGGTTGTTAGAACTAAGAGCCCCATTCATGCATTACGTCGTTGACCAGATGTTGTGTTAGAATGGTAATCGAATCACTTTGACATTAAAGTGAGCTTGAAGTCCCTTGAGTAGGTGTTAGGATAGGAGGAAATAGGGTAACCCATTTTAAGAGCAGAGATAACCTTGCCCCTTTTTATGGGAGACCCTGAGACAACTATAAGTCAAGTCCATGACTCATTTTTTTTTTTTTTTGGTGCAGACTGATCAATGCAGGAAGCCTGTATAGAGATGTCGTTGTGCTTGGTGGTTAGTTGTGAAGCTGATCGATGCGAGAAGCTTCTAAGATAGTGTTGTTTATTTCCAAATTAGTCATAGCCATCCTTCGAGGGAGTGGTCTAGATTTTTGCTTAATATAAGGGCTTTTAAATAGCCATCCTTTGAGGGAGCAGTCTATTAGCTACGGCAATGATTGTATAGCTATCCTTTGAGGGAGCAGTCTGCCTTTTTAATTTGATATTGATATGGTGACCGTGGATATTTGACATCTTGATTTATTTTTGACAAAAATTTGAGTCATGGACAAGACTATGGAAGTTCAAAGGCCCCCTTTTATTAAGACAAAGCATTTGTACTGTATAAAAGGGTTATAGAGGAATTGTTAAGAGGAATAGGGATGAAAGGAATTAGGACTAAGAGGATGGGGATTGCTCAAGGGACGAGCTCAAGTTAAATGTCAAGTGAATGAGTATTTGACTAGCAGTAGAACGGTTGTAGATGCAACGCATTAAGAGGCTCAAGTTCTGGTTGTCCATCAAGAGAGGATAGATGATAAGTCCCTGATCCATACTTGTGTGTGATGATGAAAGGTTCGAGCCAATTAAGGGAAAATTTGCCTCGTTTACTTTGCTCCATATTAGTCACATGCTAATTCTCTTTGAGGACAAGGTCTCCGATATTGAAATCTTGTTCTCACAGATTTTTGTCATAGGCTCGCTTGATGTGATTTTGATAGACATGGAGATGATTAAGGGCAGCAAGATGGTGCTCGACAAGTAACTCAAGTTGAGCTAAGCGATCTTGATGAAAGTCATCGTTGGAAAGGATGTCATGTAGAGAAATGTGGAGAGATGAGATCTATACTTTGAGAGGTAGGACAGCCTCTGTTTCATACACGAGAGAGAAAGGGGTAGCACCCATAGAGGTTCGAATGCTAGTGCGGTAGGCCCACAAAGCGAAGGGAATGTGAATGTGTCAGTCCCTTCCTGTGTCATTGACCACCTTCATGAGAATTTTAGTAAGAATTTTGTTGGAAGCCTCAGCCTAACCATTTGCTTGTGGGTAGTAAGGCGAAGAGAAACTGAGCTTGATGCCAAATGAGTCACATAGTTTTTGGACAGTTTTGTTTTTGAAGGACTTGCCATTGTCGGTGATGATCTTATGAGGGACACCGAAATGACAGATGATGTGGGTGCTGATGAAGTCGACAATCTTGTCAACTTTTGTGGAGATGAGAGGAATGGCTTCCACCCACTTGGTGAAATATTTAGTGGCTGTGATGATGGATTGATGACAAAGAAACGAGTGGGGGTTAATCTCACCAATGAGATCTAAATCCCACTGAGAAAAAGGCCAAAAATACTGAGTGATTTATAATGCATGGCTAGGGAGATGAAGCAAGTTAGAGTGCTACTAACACTTGATGCAACGCTGAACATAGTCGCTATAGTCTTGATGAAGGGTAGGCCAATAATAGCCCAGATGAAGGATGCACTTGGCAACTGAATTCCCACTGAAATGTCCACCACAAATCCCATTGTGGACTTGCTTAATGGCCTGAGATGCTTCAATGGAGGTGAGACAGTGAAGAAGGAGGTCGTCGAAGCCTCGCTTATAGAGAAGAGCCCCTAGCATGGTATAATGAGTGGTACGCTTGATAAAATCTCACCGCACATTGCTAGAGAGGTTGGGAGGAATGACAGAAAAAGATAAGAAGTCCACAAGTTGCTTATACCAATCATCTCATGGGCTAGAGTCTATAGTGTTGACATGATTAATGTTAGGAGAGATATAGGAAGGCAACGGCACACGATGCACCATGACAAAAAGTCTGGATGCAGATGAGGAATATGGGATATGCGAAGCGAGAGAAGCCATGGTGTCAGCAAACTTATTCATGGATCAAGGAATAGTCTACAGGAGGTAATGGTCAAAAGATGCAAGGAGAATGTCAGTACGGTTTTTGTACCTTTGCAAAATTTCATTTTTACAGAGGTATGAACTGTTGACCTGATTAACGATGAGTTGCGAGTCACCGAAGATGTTGATGGACTTGATGCTAAGAGAGAGGGTGGTTTGAAGTCCCAAAATTAAGGCCTCGTACTCGGCCATATTATTGGTACAATCAAAGTCGAGCTTAAAAGATAAAGGCATGGGTTCCCCTTTGAGTGGGATGAGAATGACCCCGGCACCCCCACCAAGTTGACATTTGGAGCCGTAGAAGAACATGGTCATTTGATAGACGGTGTCATCGGTGGAAAGCACGGTGATAGATTCGTCAAGAAACTCACACTACGGAGGTTGATTGTCAGGAAGAGGGGCATCTGCCAGTTGGTTAGTGATGGTTTTCCCCTTGATAGATTTCTTCTAGATGAATTTGAGGTTGAACTCAGCAAGCAGCATGAGCCACCGAGCCATACATTGATTCTGATATGGCTTGGAGTGCATATACTTGAGAGGGTCAGTGTGGGTGATGACAAAGGTCTTATGGTTAAGAAGATAATGGCAAAGCTTGGTAGCGGCAAAGACTAATGCCAAATAGAGTTTCTCGATATGGGTGTACTGAGTTTCATAGTCGATCAGTGTTTGGCTGATATAATAGACTACTTGTTCATGATGATGCTCGTCTCGATGCGCGATCATGGCACCTAACAAATGATTAGTGGCTGAGATATAAAGGTAGAAGGGTTGGTCATCTTTAGGTGGAATGAGGACTGGTGGAGAGACCAAATAGCATTTAAGGGCTTCAAAAGCCTCTTGACAATCCTTATCCCATGTAAAGGAGACGTCCTTCTTAAGGAGATGATGAAAAGGTTGGCAATGGTCAGAAAGCTATGAGATGAAATGGTGAATGGACTAGAGCTTCCCTTGCAAACTACGAAGCTGCTTGAGATTGGTCAGGGGTGGCATTTCAAGGATAGCGCAAATCTTTGCGGGATCTATCTCGATGCCACGAAAAGAAATGATGAAGCTGAGAAGCTTACCAGAGAGGACCCCAAAGACACATTTCTTGGGGTTAAGGCGAACATTGTATTGAAGAAGATGAGAGAAGATGATCTTGCGAATGGTCAGATGGTCATGGCGAAGCTTGGACTTACCTAGTAGGTCATCCACATAGTCCTCCATGATTTTGTGGAGGAGATCATGGAAAATGTAGGTCATGGCATGCTAATAAGTGGCACCTACGTTCTTCAAGCTGAAAAGCATGACTCGATAGCAGAAAGTCCCCCATGGGGTAATGAAAGTGGTCTTGTGTTGATCTTTTGGAGCAATCAGGATTTGATTGTATCCTAAAAACCCGTCCATGAGAGATAGCATCTCATGGCCGGCCGTGAGATCAACAAGCTGGTCAATGTTAGGAAGAAGAAATTCATCTTTGGGATAGGCTAAGTTAAGGTCGCGATAGTCTGTGCAGATCTAGATCCCCCCAGTCACCTTGGTGACTGGGACAATGTTAGAGACCCACTATGGATAATCGATGGGCTAGATGAAGGAGACAGAAAGGAGGCACTGAAGCTCCTCTTTGACAAGGAGGGCAACACGAAGATGCATCTTTCAAAGCTTTTGCCTGATAGGCTTAGCCTCTAGTTTGGTGACAATATTATGGGTAGCGATGGTGGGGTCGATGCCAGGCATGTCACTGTAAGTCCAGGCAAAGGCCTTGCTATGGTTGGAGAGGAACTGGGTATAGTCAAGCTGCTCCTGAGCATCTAAAGATTGGCCAATCTTTAAGACATAAGGAACATTGAAATAAGGAAGGTTGATGTCAATGGTTGATTCATTTAACATAACCTGGGTCTTAGAAGGGAGGGAGCGCTGGATGAAAGAGTCGTCGGCACCCATGTAAGAAAGAATGGCGTCATCATCAACGCAATGGACAGTGTGAATGGTCGCTGACTCATCTTCTATCATGCTAGGAAAAATGAGAGGGAGAGACCTAGACACCCCATTGAGCTGATAAGTTAGGGGTTCCAGGCAGATAGTGTTTATGTAAAAAAACTAGGAGGAATGGAAACCACCAACTCCGTAGGTGAAGGAGGAAGAATGGGAGAGCGTGGAGGAGATTGGTCAATGGTTGGTTCAGGATAAAGGTCTGCAGGGTCCTGAGTGGGGTCATGATATCCCAGGCCATATCGTTTCTTGGCATCATCATCATTGAGTGGCTCAATAGGCTGATGGGAGCCCTGCTCATAGCATCTGAAACCAAAACCCTTCCATGCACACTTATAAAGGTAAGAGTGTGCAAAGGTGGGGTTGCCAAGAAATGAGAAGTCTGATGTAAAAGGTTGAGGTGAAAAAAGAGGATTGCCATCAGTAGGAGCTTGATCAAGGCCCCCATAGACAAGGTTGGTTTGGAGCTGAGGAGGACCATAAGGCACGATCATCTCGATCTGATGGTCGTAACTAGGGCTGTGATGAAGGCGTCCATACTCTTGTGGAGTGTGGAACATGTCTAAGGCCAGCAAGAGATACTCCCCCAATGAAATTCTTTGGAAGATGTCTTCCATGGGGTCTGTGGTCGTTGCTTGAAGGGGAAGTGTGAGGGTGACTGCCTGTTGCGAACTGGTCAAAGCTTCTGTGGATGGAGGCGGTGTCGAGATTGATGGCTTGATAGGAATGAGGACATCATTTGGATGGTAGGTGGTGTTACAAGTTTTGAAGGGTGAAGGGTCAGTGGGAATGGTGTGGACTTGCCCATCGTGCTCAAATTTCACACAACGGTGTAGGGTGGAGGGGACACAGGCCATGGCATAGATCCAGGGTCAGCCCAGCAACATGTTTTAAAACTCTCCTTCGATGATATAGAAGAGCTCTTGGACTATGTGTGGACCAATGCGAATGTGAAGGATGACTGTGCTAATGGTCGTGGTAGTGGTGTCATTAAAGGAGCGCAAGATTGTGTCAGTTTTAGAGACGCAATTCTTGGGAAGAGCCAACTGATCAAAGGCATGGGTGGAGATAATGTTGATGCCAGCACCTCCATCAATCATAATGCATTTAATGCGTGTCTGATCAACATAGGCATTGATGAAGAGGGCGGCATCCTGATCTTCCGTGTTGGATGTGGGAATCTCAGAATCACTGAATGTGATGGAGGCAATAGGGGCTAAAGAGTGGACAAGGGCAGCAAGTGGCTGGGGGTCCTCGAGTTGGACCTCTGCTGCCTGTAGGGCTCTGATGAGGGCTTGATGATGTTGAGTTGAGGTTTGGATGAGGTCATAGAGAGACATCTTCACAAGCGTCTGGTGAAGCTGTTTCAACATGGAGTCATGGATTGGTCTAGAAGAAGAAGAAGAGGAGGGTTGAGACGCGTCAAGGATAGAAATTTTAGGCTTTGGCACTAGAGGTGGATTAACGAAAGGGTAGGTCCAAGGAATGGCAACTTTTTCTTTTGCCTTGTCCTTTTATGACCTAGTGGTTATGTGAATGGCATTGATTTCAAAGATAGGAGGTGAAGGAGATTAAGGGGTCGTAACCTATTGATGAGATGTTGATGGGTTTGAAGAGGTTGGAGGGTTATGAGGAGTCAGGGGTTGGTCGAGAGTGTCCTCAAAGAGAAGAGTGTCTTTCTCTAGATAGCGGTGAATGATAGCCTTGAGGGCACAACAAGTCTCGGTATCATGTCCTAGCATACGATGGTATAAGTAAATATTCGTGTCGTCGAACCAGGAGGGCTTAGACCTGAGGAGTTGGAAAGGCCTGATGGGTGGAAGGGTTATGTTGGAAGTTTGCAAAAGTTGGTGTAATATCAGAGAGTATGAGCCCACTAAAGGGTCCGTGCTCGGTGATGTGTGTGATACTGGTGACTTTTGCTTGGGCAGAGTCGGAGGAGGCTTCCGTACCACCTTTTGGGTTGATGATGCAGCGACAGGTGGAGATGGCACTTTGTTTGTGGGAGGTACCACCTTTTTGAGAGAGGGTAGACTGGAGGTAGGCAAAGGAAGCAAAGGAGGCAACTAGTTTTGATTAAAGGTCAGAGTGGGAAGGACTCTGGTCAAGGTCGAAGGATGGGGGCCCAAAATGGAGGGCAATGGTGACGGAGGAGGAGGCATTCACCTCTATGGTTTAGCAGTCTTTTGTGACTTGGGTTGAAGACTACTATTGGTCGAGGTCTGGTCTAGGTCCACCTTCACTTGCGAATGAGTGAGGGTAGAGACAAGGTGAATGCCAAGTGACTTGATAGGTTTAGATGGGGTAGATGCGGGTTTTGGTTTTGATGGGGTTGGTTGAGGTTTAGAAATGGGAGTCTGGTTTTTGTTAAGGGTCTTGGGAGATTTCACCATGGGAGGATTGGCTGCATGAGACAAGAGGGCACGGGCATGCTGAAGAGCTTTGAGATGCTCCCATAATACCTGATGTTCCACTTTCCTTGAAGGGAGAAGTCTGACTTTCTCCACTAGTCGGGAAAATGGCTGAGAAGATGTTGAATGGGGTTTGGGTTCTTGAGAATATGTTGATGGTTGTGGGACCGAAGGTGTGGTAGTCTCGGTCCCAAGGCATGATGAAGTTGTGACAGGTTCATCCTTGGTTGGAGATGAAGGAGAGGCAGGTTCTTCCTTGGGTGGAGAAGAAACTGGAGAATGAGGCTCCTCAAGCGGGTAAAAGGCAGGGATAATTATGCCCTCCACTTGCAGTCAAGGAGTAGGAAGGGTTGGGTCCTCCATGGGTAGCAAGAAGGAGGATGGTGAAACTGGTAGTGCTGGTAAGGTCAAGGCATCCTCCAAGATGAGAGAGGTTGACAGAGAACTAACTGGAGAAAGAGGTTCATCCACATGTGATGGACTGATGGATGGACTCACCTTTTGAGGTTGGTTGGAAATGAAGGGCAAGACCGTATTAACTGTTTGAATGTTGTGTTCATGAGTGTCGTCAATCAAGGTCTGGACATTGTTTTGAGTTGGTGGATGATTGGGGAATGGTTGCTTGAAGATGTCGATACCCTGATTAGGTGGTGCATTGGGATTGTCTAGGATGAGGTCACCCTTTTCAAGCATGTCTTGGATTATGTTTTTAAGGGTTTTACAGTTTCCCGTGTCATGTCCCTTAACACGGTGGTAGTTACAAAAGTCATTTTCCCTATACCACGCAGGGATAGCACGTGATGGATCAAATTGTGGAGGTGGTCGGATCTGGGGGAGATTAAGGACCCCCTATTTGATGAGTTTTTCTAGCACAGACACGTATGATTCTCTGAGTGGAGTATACCGTCGTTGTACGTATCTCTTCTGGAATTGGTAGGTGGCACTCTGGGACATGGATGGCTCAGGTTGGTTAGTTGAAGGGGAAGAAGAGGAAGATCTAATGACTACAGCATTTGCTGAAGATTTAGATTTAGGATTGGATGAGGAAGGCTTAGAAGAGGGGTCATTGGTCTTGGAGTTGGGATTCTTGCTCCACAACTTGACTTTATTCTCCTCGATGGCACGTAACTCAAGTTTGTGGGCCATCGTGAAGGCTTTGTCAAAAGTGCGGAAGGTCTGAACCCTTAAGGTGGAAGAAATATGTTTGGTGCAGGCTTGGGAGAAAAGTTCAATATGTTCAGGTTGAGGTAAAGAAAAGGAGAGTTGATTGATGAGGCCCCTCCATCGAGTAATGAAATCAGCAATGGATTTGTCCTCGAATTGGCAGATAGAATAGAGGTATGTGATTGAGACCTTCTTGGTGATGTTGATAGAGAAATGATCAAGGAAGAGCTGGGCCAGCTGAGTGAACATGAAGAGGGAATGGCTGGCAAGGGAGTTGTACCAGTCAAGCGCAACACCTGAGAGAGACATAGGAAACATGCGTAAAAGCAATGCATCATCGTGGGCAATAAGGTAATAGGCATGTCTGAATGCCTGTAAGTGTTGTTGTGGGTCTTCCTTGCTTTGAAAATGAGAAAACTTAGGAAGTTCCCACTGGCTGGGATATGGCCTGATTGGGACAGAAGGATGAATGGGCTCATTGCAAATTTATTTGTATGAGAGAGTATTACATGAGCCAAAAATGGAGATCTCTAGGCTAGACATCTTGTCCATCAGCATTTTGACGATATCTACTGACGGATTGGTAGGTGGAGCGCCCCCTAGATTGTAAGGTGCTTGAAAGAGGCTAGAAGAGGCATACGACGTAGTTGGTTGTACCAGTAAAGGTGCAACGTATAGATGACTAGTCGTAGGGATAGAAGAGAAGACTAAGGATGGTTGGGTAGAAGGCATGGCCAGGCTCGATGTTGCCATGGGAGGTTGGTTAGTGGTAACATGGGCCAATGGATAGGTAGCCACCCTAGTGTTGATAGGAGCAAGGGTAGGTGGAATAGAGACGACCAGAATCTGAAGGGGGGTAGAGAGTGGTTGAGTGGGCTGAGGTTGATAGGGGGCTGAAACCCTAGTGAAAGTGGGCCCAAAGATGGAGGGAGAGGCCACACTTGGATGGTTGGTCAAAGGCTGGTCATTGGTCGAGGCAATAGCCTGGGTGTCTAAAGGTTGAACTATGGATGCTGTTGATATGGCTGCAGTCTCGAGAAGAGAGGTTGGCATTCCGTAAATTGGATTGCCCAAGGAGTCTCGTGTTCAGCTATTTACGAGATAGTGCTGCAAGGCTTTGATGTTGAGGTCCAAGAATCATGCAAAATCTTGGTCCCCTTCTGGGATAATAGGAGTTTGGGTCAAGGATGGTCTAGTAGGAGTTCTTTCAGTCTCTGAGTGGAACTCCATTATAGGACTGGTTATGGATGGGGTAGACGGAAGCAGGTGATGCCTCGCGTGATCGACTAGAGCCTTGGCTTGGCTACGAGTTAGAACCATTCAAGGCAAGAAAGAACGTCCTCACAAGCTCAAACAAGTAGATAAGAATAGAAAAGATGAAGAACACAAGCAGATCCTAAAAAAAAACTCTAGGAGTAAATTATTAGGATTATAGTGGCTTATGCCTTAGAATATGTGTAGAGGAAGATTGGCTTTTGAGTCAAGTCCTAGAAGAAGTAGTCTATGGATGGTTTTGAGTTAGTTATGGTGCTCAAAAGTCTGTGTTAGGTTTCATACTTGGCCTGGTGCTAAGGAGTAAGCTCCCCGCACTTCACGAGTCTAGTGATAAGCTGGTCTCGTTTAGCCAAAATATACTTCCCCTAGAGATTAGACTCTACCAGAGAATAGAGTGGGCTTTCCCCTTGGTGATGAAATCCAAGTAAGATCACCGAGACGGGTAAGGTATCTGCTGGGTGATGAAATCCCAGTTGGGCCTTGTCTCAGGTAAGTTAAGATGTTTGTTTTGTGCAAGTGGTTTGGTCATGTAACATAAAGTGGACTAGATTAATTCATGATGCGGTTATTAATTACTAGGTGTGGTCTAAGAAATGCAAGCAAGCAGAAGTGAAATGCAATGTGTTTTAAGCCCAATTCAAAATGTGAAGTTGGAATGAAAACAAGTTGAGAAAGGGTTGAAGAATATGATTTTTGACTAGTCTAGAAGTGCAAGAAAAGAAAGAAAAGTTCTTTTTAGTCCTGTTGATGGTGTCGTTTAGAAGAGACAAAAGAGGTGAAAAGGGAGAAACCTAATGCACCTATATGAAAAGAAAGAAAGAAAGAACCCAAGGAAGGCCCTAGTGTCCCACTAGGCGTGCCAGAATGTTTCTATACGATATTCACTTTTTACATTCAAAAGATAGAAGTAAGAAACTGAGAGATATGGTCTAAGGCTTGTATGTACCTGGATGAATTCATGCACACCATTATCTAGATGTTGTGAGAAATCCTCTTTGGTTATGGAGGATGACACCTGCAAGAGAAAGAAACTAAGACAAAGAAGGCGTTAGATGAGGAGATGGTGGGTTGTTAAACAAAAGCTTGATCCCAGAAGTACAAAGACTTCCTTAAGGGATGTCAACCCACTAATTGATAAAAATAATGTCTAATAAAAGGCAGAATGATAAAAGACTAAAATGATTTAAAAACTGAAACAAAAATAAAAGCAAATGCTTACCTGAATGCTATTGGCTGTCTGATCACATCACCGGCATTGGTGGTCTTACCGGCGTCGGTTGTTAATGTATGCCGACGTCGATTAATCTGCCGATGTCGGTGAGGGAAATAGTCTCTGTGGCCATCATCGGTCAGGGTAGTAGTCTTAGATAGAGTCAAGATGAGTCTGTGGTCTATGGACAGGTCTTGAGTCGTGCAGAGTGGTCTGAAAGGGGTCTAGGTCTGGTTGGGGTTAGTCTAAGAGTCTATGTAGAGATGCAGGGGAGTTAAGTGGACAGAATATGAAATTGACCGAAGGGTAGAGGAGGTCTTCCAGCCTCTCCGAGAAGAGTAGGTCGGGTCTGTGGTCTGGTTGATAGTCTGGTCTAGGGTGTGGGAAGGGCAGGTCGGGTCTATGGTTTAGTTGATAGTCTGGTCTGGGGGAGATATTATTCAAAAGCAAATAACTGAGAACATAATGAAAACACAGACAAAATACATACATGTGTCTTGCTGAAGGAGTGCCTACTGATGTTTTTACCTGTTGTTGGTGTAGAAGACCGATGCAAAATCCTTGATGTTGTTATAGCTTGTTGTGGGTGCCAGAGAGAGAATATTAGAGAGGTCTGATTCACGTTCGGGTTCTTGGTTTGAAAGATTGATTGATGATTGATGATGCCAGGTTAGCTAAGAGAGAGGACCCAATAAAAAATGGAATATCATTATGAAGGGAATCGATGCCAAAAATATCGTTGACGTCGGTCGACAGGTGACCGACGTCGGTGGCTGGAAGGCAAGAAAAAGGCTAAAAATAGCCTTTTATCCATTTTCCCAACTGCCGGGTTAAAGTGTCGGGAAGAAAAACGGTTGAAGGGAGTGTTTATGGGCACGGGAGGAAGTGTTAGGGGTGTGTTTAGGTAATTAGGGTTTTAACAAGGGGTGAGGTGGCAAAAAGGGGTAATTAAATTAAATTTATTATTTTATTTAATAATGGAGGGAACGAGGGTTAGGAATGGACAAAGAGGACCAAGGGGGAGGACAACCAAATGGGTAGACACAATTTTGGTGTCTACACTTAGTATCTATTGAAGATTTACACTTAGAATAATTAGATGTAAAGACTACTTTATTTCATGGGGAGTTGGATTAAATATATATGGATCAGCCACAAGTTTATGAAATTAATGGTAAGGATAATTTTTTGTGCAAATTAAAGAAGAGCTTATATGGCCTAAAACAAACTCTAAGACAATGGTATATTAAGTTTGACATTTTTTTTACAGAACAAGGTTATTGTAGATGTCATTTAGACCATTGTGTATATTTTAAAATATTTGAAAATGGTAGTTATATTATTTTAATTTTATATGTATATGATATGCTTGTAGCTGGTTCCAACATGCACAATATTAATGTACTAAAGAAATAGTTAAGTGGTTTATTTTTTATGAACGATCTAGGTGAAGCTACATATATTCTTGGTATGTGGATAACTAGAGATAGAAAGAATAAGAAGTTGGAATTATCATAGGGAGAGTACATCAAAAAGTGTTGGAAATATTTAATATGTAGGATGTAAAATTAGTTGGGACACCTTTGGCTACACACTTTATATTAACAAAGGAACAATGTCTTAAAACACAAGAAGAAAAGAACATGATGTCTGAAATTCCATACTCATCATTATTTGGTAGTTTAATATATGAATGTTGGAAATATTGTCATTGATGTCAAAGGTTTAGTATTATTGGTGATAAAGGCCCCATTGCATTTAATGTTATTTATCTTGGCTAATATGAGTTAATATTTATTTAATATTAACGAATATATTTTTGGTTGCGTGTGAGACAAATTAAGGGCCCGTGGAGAAGACGAAGAGTCATGGATAAAGACAAAAGAAGGATGGGACACATTTTCCCATGAAGAGTCATCTTGGAGAATACCAAGAGTCACCAAGTGAGGACAAAAGAGTAAAGGGTGAATTTCTCATGAAGGGACACTTAAAGGAATATGAAAAGTCACCAAAGATAAGGACAAAAGTGGGAAAGACATTTTTGGTCATGAAGGGTCACCACATGACTTTTCAAATGCTTGGATATGAAGGGTCATCCAAGATTGGTGCCATTTTCCATGAGGAATGAAAGGTCACAAAGGGGGAAGGCCAAAGGTCATTTGGAAAGCTATAAATAAAGGCTTGAGAAGCCATTTGTAATGTGGATGTGAGAGGTTGATTTGATATTGTAATATCTAGCTTAGAAGAGCAATTGTGAGAGATGATTTGTATTTGTTATATCTAGCTTAGAAGAGCAAAAGTGAGAGAGAGGAAGAAGATGTTGTATTGATTTATCATTTATTGAGATAGCAACATTGAGAGATAGGTGTGTGGTATACACAAAGGGGTTGGTGCTCCTATGGGTTGGTGCTCATGAATTGTTGTTGAGTTGGTGCTTGGCAAAGGGGTTGGTGCTCCTATGGGTTGGTTCTCACAAATTGTTTCTAGGTTAGTGCTCACCAAAGGGGTTGGTGCTCATGTGGGTTGGTGCTCATGAATGACAGTTGGGTTGGTGCTCAGCAAAGGGGTTTGAAGCTCCTATGGGGTGGTGCTCACGAATCGAAGCTAAGGTTTATACTTGGAAAAGGAGTATGGTGCTCTTGTGGGGTTGTTCTCACAAATATATTTGAGATTGATTCTCTGTGGTTTTTCCCACATTGGATTTCCACGTTATATCTGGTGTCTCTCTCTATCTTGTGTGGATGTTTATTGTTTGAGTTTTATTGCATATCTTTAATGTTTGACTAAGTGGATTTTGGTTAAAGGAAAGATTTATAAGATATATAATATACTGATTCACCCCCCCCCCTCTCAATATATTCCATGCTTAACAATTGGTATTAGAGTAGGTTCCTTCAGAAAGGGTTTAATAGCTTGAAGGTAGATCAAAGGAAAAGCACAGATGGCTAAGCAGTTAAAGAAGGAGAATCAAGAGTTGAAATCTATGGTTGAGGCTCTTAAGGAAAAGGTGTGTATCTTGGATTCTAAGTTGGCTATAGCAGTAAAAGAAAATAAGATATTTATTTAGGATCTTAAGAATCAGTTAGAGGTTGCAACTTCAATTTTGACATCAAAAGAAGAAGAGTGTAATCAGTTGAAGGTTGAGTT
This sequence comes from Torreya grandis, assembly GCA_037957365.1. NCBI lineage: Eukaryota > Viridiplantae > Streptophyta > Pinopsida > Cupressales > Taxaceae > Torreya > Torreya grandis. Next base: position 8,470,719 of record JARHVA010000023.1, read on the forward strand.
AAATTCTTTAAAGAATAATCATGAGAAGCTTATAATCAAGGTTGAAAAATATCATGAAATATCAGTTTAAGGAAAGAAGGATGCAGGTTTTGCATGCAAATCAAAGAAGCCAATCAGGCAGCCCAATGCTTTCAAGTTTTCAAATTCTTTTCATGGCCATTGTTTTGTTTGTCATCATGTTGGTCATAGGGCAAGAGATTGTATGAGAAGAAGAAGAAATGAGTCAAAGGAAGATCTCAGTCACATTCAAGAAAAAGGTATGAGACATATTGTTTGCTTTTGTTGTCATGAGGTTGGCCATATTGCTAGATTATGCCAAAATAAAGTAAAGAGATATTCAAGGTATTTCAAAGGATTTAGAGACTCTAGAAAATATGAGAAAAGATAAATTCAGGTTTGGAGACCTAAAATAGTAAAAGATGATTAGGTTGAGTTCAAAAATAAAAATGAGTTACTTGCTATAGTAGATAAAGAATTAGATAATAAGGATTGTAAAGAATCTCTTGTTACATTTGAGCATGAGCTTTGTCAAGATAAGAAAGTTGCAAAAGTTGAGAAGATGAAAAATATCATAAATGATAAGGTTAGTAGGGCAAAAATGTTAGATATGCTTAAACGAATTCTAAAAGAAAAACACAAGAATATCAAGGAAGAAACAGAGGAGATGTGGGAATCTCTTGAGATTTATTTCTAGAACCCTTCTGTGTGGGGGTGTCTCTTCTAGGCTTCAAGGAGACACTTTTAAGAAAATTGAAGCATGATGGGTGCTATTGGGTCTTGGATATTTTCATGACAAGAAGGTGAGTTGATAGATTAATTTGTATATCTTTTGAGGGAATATATTTTTGAAGAAAATTTTGCGTTAGTATTATGGTTTGAGGCTATTAGAATGATTCTTATATATGCAGTGTTTCAAATGATTATGGTCATAAGAAATTAGAATGTTGAAACAGAGATCATAGTTTCAGAGAGAAAGAAAAGGATACTCATGCAGATTCAATCAAGAAGGATCAAAGTTTCAAAGCTCCATTCATCAAGAAGAAGGTTCAGTTGTGTTCATGGCAGAAGAAACAACCTAAAGATTCTATGTTGGTGCAAACAGCTTTGCATGTAAGAGATAAAGATCAGCCATGGTTCAGTGTTAGTGAATATTCGAGGTATATGATAGGAGATAAGAGTAAAGAAGATCAATGGTGGTACAGTGAGATTCAGAGATAAAACCACTACCAAGATAGCTAGAAAAAGTACTTTATTTTTGGATAATGATATAACCAAGACTAAGAATGTTTTATAAGCATAATCTATTCAGTGTAAGGCAAATATGTGATCAAGGATACACCTTAAAGTTTCATGTGGAAGGTTTTGAGATTAGAAGGAAATATTCAAATAAGTTGATTGTAGATTCTCAAAGGACAGGTAATGTTTTAATCAAATATCTTCTCAAAGATCAGTGAGAGAAGTTGGGAGTAATTTCTATTACTTCCTTCCATTGATGTTCAGCATCAAGTGAGGGGGAGCTAAGTGTCAGCTCTAGGTAGGCCCTTTTCCATTGATGTCAAAGGGGGAGAATAACAGGTACAAGTGCAAAAAATAGGTATAGGGAATAGGTACAGGTTGCTACAGTAAGGGGGAGTTACTATATATTTTTAGATGACAAGATGTGGCTAGGTGATAGGATGTGGCAGTTTTAGGATTGAGGTTGCCATCAATGACAAAGGGGGAGATTGTTGGAAATATTGTCATTAATGTCAAAGGTTTAGTATTATTCGTGATAAAGGCCCCATTGCATTTAATGTTATTAACGAATATATTTTTAGTTGCATATGAGACAAAATAAGGACCCATGGAGAAGACGAAGAGTCATGGATAAAGACAAAAGAAGGATGGGACGCATTTTCACATGAAGAGTCATCTTGGGGAATACCAAGAGTCACCAAGTGAAGACAAAAGAGTAAAGGGAGAATTTCTCATGAAGGGACACTTAAAGGAATACAAAAAGTTACTAAAGATAAGGACAAAAGTGGGAAAGACATTTTTGGTCATGAAGGGTCACCACATGACTTTTCAAATGCTTGGATATGAAGGGTCATCCAAGATTGGCGCCATTTTCCATGAGGAATGAAAGGTCACAAAGGGGGAAGGCCAAAGGTCATTTGGAAAGCTATAAATAAAGGCTTGAAAAGCCATTTTTAATGTGGATGTGAGAGGTTGATTTGATATTCTAATATCTAGCTTAGAAGAGCAATTGTGAGAGATGATTTGTATTTGTTATATCTAGCTTAGAAGAGCAAAAGTGAGAGAGAGGAAGAGGATGTTGTATTGATCTATCATTTGTTGAGATAACAACATTAAGAGATAGGTGTGTGGTATACACAAAGGGGTTGGTGCTCTTGTGGGTTGGTGCTCATGAATTTTTGCTAAGTTGGTGATTGGAAAAGGGGTTGGTGCTCCTATGGGTTGGTGCTCATGAATTATTGCTGGGTTGGTGCTTGGCAAAGGGGTTGGTGCTCATGTGGGTTGGTGCTCATGAATGACAGCTGGGTTGGTGCTTGGCAAAGGGGTTTGAAGCTCTTGTGGGGTGGTGCTCATGAATTGAAGCTGAGGTTTGTACTTGGCAAAGGGGTATGGTGCTCCTGTGGGGTTGTTCTCATAAATATATTTGAGATTGATTCTCCGTGGTTTTTCCCACATTAGGTTTCCATGTTATATCTAGTGTCTCTCTCTGTCTTGTTTGGATGTTTATTGTTTGAGTTTTATTACATATCTTTAATGTTTGATTAAGTGGATTTTGGTTAAAGGAAAGATTTATAAGATATATAATATACTGATTCACCCCCCTCTCATTATATTCTGTGCTTAACAATGAAATGTTATGTATGAGGCTAGACATTATACATGTAGTGGGAGTGGTGAGTAGGTTCATGAGTGATCCAAGAAAAGAACATTAGAAGGTAGTAAAATGGATCTTTTATTACTTAAGAGAGACCATAGATACAATGTTAAGTTATGGTGGATCAGATGTGACATTATAGGGATATGTTGACTCAAATATGGTAGGTAAATATTATGGTAGAAGAAGTACTATAGGGTATGTGTTTATAATAGGTGGTACAATAGTTAGTTGGGTATCATGGTTACAGAAGGTTGTGGCACTTTCAATCATAGAGGCTAAGTATGTTACTACTACAGAAGCAAGCAAGGAAATAATCTAGTTAGAGAGGTTTATGGAAGAATTAAGACATATTCAAGAAAGATATAGACTATATAATGATAGTGAGAGTGTAATCCATCTAGCCAAAAACTTAGATTTTCACTCCAAAACAAAACACATTCATTTGTGGTATCAATTCATTCATTCAGTGATAGAGGAAGAACAACTAAAATTGGAGAAGATACATACCAATGAAAATCTTGTGGATATAATGACCAAGGTAGTTACAAGAGAGAAGTTAAATATTTTTTCAAATTCAATTAGTCTTCATAGATGATAATTAAATTAACGAACTTGTCTAGGTCTAGATGGTATAGTGGATGCAGTAGTGGTGGATTTACTACAATTAGTCTCCAAGTGGGAGATTGTTAAGTGTGGAACCTGATTGTCTTCTAAGATTACAGGGTAAAATTTTGATGTTATTTTAGTTGGGTTTGGATCCCATTCTTTGAATCCATAATGGCATGGGGGGTTTTAAAGGTTCTATTATTTGAATTTAAATTTTCTTGTTAAATTATAATTTTTTAGTCAATCTAGATTGTTAATAAAAGTTTCTAGATCTGATGATAGAGGTTATGTTTAGGTGTTTTACCCTAAAATGTATTAATATATGGTTGAGATGCATGAGTGTGAAAAAAAATTAATGAAATAATATACATAAAGAGGAGGCATAAAAGGTAGAGAGGTGTAATAGGGTTTGTTATAGGATTTTGTTTCTCCCTTGTATTGTTAGAAATAATATACTGAACAAGTTTGATGGATGTATCCCATCTTGGGTAAACCACATTAAATCTAGTTTCTCCTATTATGTGCATGTTTATGTTTATTTATTGAATGTTTAATTAATTCATTTCATAGTTTTTCTTGTATGCAATTTGGGGGTAGATATAGATTTTAATTTATCCTAAAAAGAGACACTCTTAGCATCCAATTACCACTTTTAGGTGATTACACATAGCCATGATGCACATAATTAAAGAGTACATGCAAAATCACAAAATTTACAATAGCAGGCCAAGGGTCCACATATAAAGGACCTATTAAAATGTCACTCACTAAAATAAGATCACATAAAAGGACATGTTAAAATGTCATCACATGTATATAAGCAAAAAATTAAGGTTTAGAGCCATATGGAAAGACATGTTCAAATGTAGCACACTTAGCATACACACACAAAGACATGTTCAATTATCCTCACATGCATTTTATCAAAGACATTAAAGCTTATAACCACTTGTAAATGACATATTAAAATGTCCTAAAAGTAAAAAATAATTAATAAAAGAGATGAATCTAGGAAAGAAAACTAAAAATTATGCATGATTATGTGATTTGATCAAAAAGAGTTATGGTGTAACCTAAGTATATTTAACTAGGATAGAGAGTAGTATATCATAATGTAAATGAGTGATAAATATCAAAATATGTAATGATAGATAAATAAATATGTGTATAAGTGGTTAAATAATGATAAAACCCACGTATAATATGCCCCCAATGAGCTATCAATGTTGTCACCAAATCTTGCACCCTAAAAGAAGTTGTTCAGGCTTCTTCTAGATTTGGGCAACTTAGAAACTTTTCCAGGTATGTGGGTGTATCTATATTGGAAATAATCCTCTAGATTTAAGGGATAGCTCCATGAATGTATCTTGAAATGCTCTTATTTATACTAGCTGATTACTTATGGGGAGAAAGTTAGAGAATGTATTAATTGAACCTAATTTAAAGGAGCTGATGTACCAAATATTCAAAGATCCACTCTCAAGATTGATTCATTAGCACACTAAGAGACCATGAATAGAACTAATGCAATGTCTAAAATTATTTCCAAGCAATAATGTTTCACCTAGAGGTTGATTTGATGGGCTTATGATAGAGGGTAATGAGAGCAAGGCTTGTTTGAAAGCACTTACATTCAACTATCCACTCTACACTTGAGACATCAAACTTAAGACACTCTAAATGACCTGCAAAGAAGTTTATTAACACTCAGGTTGAACCTAGATTTGAAAAGGGAAGATGACAACCAATTTTGCATATCAGACCAATGTAAAACACTAAGCACAAATTAGTAAACAACTATGAAATGATCTATTTATTACTATAAGAGGTAAAAAAACAAATTTTGGCAGAGTTTAGTCATACCAACTTAAGGGATGCTTAATAATAGCTCAAAGGCAATATTACTAGAAAAGGAGAGAAATAAAGAGGGATTTTAACACTTAAAAAGGAATCAAATGAGCACAACTCCCTTTAAACCACATTTATAATTGCCTCTACAAATTATGCTCATTTAGACCTTTTGATTGACCCCTATCACTTCAAGTGATTGCATAGTTATATTATTCTCTCATCGATGCTCTCTGATGGTTGTAATGATGAGATCAAGTTATTCTAAACTAGGTTTTGATATCAATGTATTATAATAATCAAATCCATCTGTTAGAGCTTTTTCCTGGTGCCAACTACTCCTAACTAGTTTGTCATAGCATGTAAAAGTGGAGAGAAGGGTCCCTTTCATGTAGCTCATCCTAGAAATGAAACCTCTGAGGTCTACGTGTCTGCCATGGTGGCATCCTTAAAAATGTTGGCTTGGGTCCAAACTAGACCATGCTTGAACTTAGATCCATGTTTTTTATTTACTTTGACCCATCAAAAATTGCTTTGTTTATCCTTGTTTAAGTCACCTGGGTTCATCTTCATTTAAAGGCTATCAAAAATTGACCTAGATCATTGATTTTCTGAATCATCTCACTCTATTTATCTACTTGATGTGAATGAACATAATACATAGATCCTCTTCTAGCTAGAATGTGCTCATGCTACTTTTCAATCATGTGTTGATTTCAAGATCCTATTGTCAGCCTACTATTTTATGTGTTTATGCCATGTGGTGGCCTCTCAAACTCCTTGACCTTTTAACTCCTCTCTCTCCATCGGATCAAGATGTACAAAGAAACATGAGTCATAGATCTCATTGGGCCCAATATCATACCAATTGAGCTCATGCTATTAGATTTATACTTGATTGATCCACACTTTCAGATCTTGTCTAACTTGTAGCTCTTTAAAGGACTTAAACCTAGGGACCTTTTGACTTGTTTGACTCTAGTGTGAACTATTAGATATCATGTGTCAATATGTGAGCTCATTCGAGTCGTTAGATCTTGATTAAATTTAAACCCTTTAAACCCAAAAAGTTACTTTAAAAAGCTCAAACTTGATGTTAGTGCAAATGTATTATGTTATTTAACCAACTTTAAAAGTGAAAAAGTCATAGAGGCACCAAATATTACAGGAGATGTTCTTTATGCTAAAAGGATTGTGGCCACTTGACCCTCTAGCTTTAGGAGCTTTCTAAGTACATTTTAAAAATGTTCAAATGAGCTAACCTGCATGTTTTGTATGATGTGCATGTGCCTATCACTAGTCATTTGAATCTAAATGACTACTTGATTAGGCTTGAATCTGACACTTGCATGAACATCTTGTTTTGTAGGGCCAACTTTGAATGCTCATAACTTGAGCTAGGAAGCTCGTGCAGACTTAAAACTTTCAAGATATCATCTAGGCATGAAGAGCTCCATGAAACTATAATTCTTTGGCTCATGAAACTTTCTGAGTGAAGATGAAAAATGCTCAAACATGCTAGTCTACTCATTTCCATCTGACGTGTAGGATACCCTAGCCCCTTAGACTTGGCAAGATAAACTTTAAAGGCTTAGATCTTGAGATAGAAGACTCATCATGATATGAAGCTTGAAGATAAATATCTTGGAACTAAGGACATTGATTGCATATTGTCTTATGGTCATGTGAGGATTTCTAAGCTCATTTATAAAATGCACAAACACACTGTCTAGTTTGGTTCTTCATGACATCTTGATGATGGTCTAGCTCATTAGACTTGTCCAAGTCATTTTGATTTAATCTTTCAAGGTCCTAGTGAGTTTCTAAGATTTTTTCAATTTGGTCCACTTCTTTGTCAGCTTATGAACATTGTGAGATCCTGCTTGGATCAATTTTGAAGGTTTGAACAAATAATTTATCTAGAACCTTTCAATTCTATTAGAGCTTTGCATGTGCATATTATCATGGACATTTTATCTCAGACACTTCTTGTGAAATAATTATGTCTATGGGCATTTTGTATCATATAAAATGTCTAAAAGAAATGACTTCAAGATTTTTACAAGAACCTTTTACTTTAGACATTTTCTTTGAAAGAATGTGTCTTTGAAAAGATTGTCTAAAATAAGTATGTTCTTAGGGAAATTATCTCAGATAATTTTTTTAAAAGATTTTTGTCCTTAGACTTTTGCCTTTGGGACAATTTTCTTGAAAGAATTATGACACCTAGCCAAAATTTAAAATATTTCCTAAGTGTAAACTAGACTTTTATGGACTTGTTCTTACAACTGCTCAGACATAATGAAAATCTACCACTTGCATATATGACCCCAAAAAAACCCTAAGACACCAAATGATACAAGGAATAAGCTAGAATATGACCAAAAATTAGAATGGCATATGAAATGGCATCAAATGATCTACAACATACCCCATGATATTATAAAAAAACCCCTATACAAGATTATGACTATAGGGGGTTGACCCATTTTGGCCTATGGTAAAAATGATCAACATATTTGGTAATTTACCAAGGGTGGCATTCTTTCTATGCCATGAACAGTCACCTAATACTATCCATTAGGTTACAAAGTCACAAGTATATAGGTTGGACATATAAACTACCTCTTGACAACACATAACAACATAAAATAATAGAAATAAAACACAAACAAGAAACACACACGTGCTTCAAAATAACTTATTGAAACACAACACAATAAGAAAGGAAACACACACCTATTCTAATATTTACAAAACTAACCTTCATTTTTGAATAGCAGGGTTTTAAATATATCCCATTCACAGGGATAGGAAACTCTTCTCCATTCATCCTTGCTAACTAAAAATATTTACTTTGCTTGCAGTTGATGATGACATATGGTCCACTCCATAGGGTATCAAATTTAGTATGTCTCCATGGTTTTATTCTACTTAATCCCATTTAAATACTATTCCACCTTCTTATAATGATCTTGGAGTTGCCTTCTTGTCAAAAGACCCATTCATTAGTATTTGGTGATGCACCATAGCTTAGTGAGCTTTATCTCTAGTCTCTTGCAAATCCATTAATTCTTTCAATCTCACCTCCATTGGAGTTTTCTCAAGCAACTCTAGTTGACGTGCTAACTCTAAGGTAGAAAACTCTTGAGAGATAGACAACCGAGCTTCCCTTCCATAGATAAGGAAAGAAGGAGAATTCCCCATTGACCTCTTGGGATTTATCCTATCAGCCCATAAGCCTATCTTCAATTTGGTGTGCCAAGCTCTTTGGTTATGCTCCAATGTTATCTTGATGATTATGATAAGAATATTGTTAGTAGATTCAACCAACCCATTACCCTAAGGGTAATAGTTGGATGAAGTGCTCAAGAAAATGCCATTACTATTTGCCCAATTAGCTATTCTAGCACCTATAAAAGCAAGATCATTATCTAAAATAATAGTAGAGAGAGTGCCAAAAATTATTATGATGCTCTCATAGAACTCCAAGATAGAATTCTCATTAGCTTCCTTAAATTTTAATGCCTCAACCCATCTTGCAAAATAGTTAATTGCCATGAGTATCTATTTGTGACAACACTTGATGGAGGATTTATCATGCCAATGAAATAAAGACCCCATTATATGAAAGGTTGGTCTACTTGGATAGGTTTCAAAGGAAGAGATGAAAGCTCCTATATTCCTACAATATACACACCTTTTCACCCAAGCATGTCAATATTTGAAGAGGCTAGGCTAATAATAACATGTCCTCATGATCTTGGTAACTATGGTTCTTGGAGAGAAATGACCTCCAACTATCCCATCATGAAACTTCTCAAGCAACATTCCAAACTGATCATTATTAATGTATCTCAATAACACACCATTAATGTCCCTCATAAAAATAACACCATCCATAAGACAAAATGGAATAGATTGCAATCTAAAATATCTCCTTTGTGATCTACTCATATTATTAGGATACTCACCATTTTGAATAAATATGATCACATCATTTGTCCAACTTTATGGAGGTAATGAAATAGCTAATTGAGAACAGTCATGGTTGATTAGAGCCTCTTCTTTTGATTCATGAAGATCTAAATCTAGATGTTCAGAAAGGCCTTTACCCATTATCAATTTTGTCAATTTGATATCAACATCATATTCCATCACCTTAGTGATTCACCCTGCCCTCTTTTCACTAAGATATTTTCTCAAAATAAACTCTTTGGTGCTAGCATAAGAGACCATAACATGAATCTTATTATTTTAAACCTTGTGTCTAAACTTATTTAGTCCCCTTATGATAGCAAGGACTTGTTTTTTTACAAATGTGTACTTAACTTCATAATCTTCTAAACCTTGACTAAAGAATGCAATTAGCTACTCCACACCCTCATCAGTATTTTGCATCAACATGGATAATATAGTATCAAGGTTAGAAAATGAATACAAAATGAAGTGTTTAGTGAAATTAGGATTCACACAAGATTAGGAGCTTCTACAATTACTTTTTTTATGGCTTCAAAACTACTCTTACCCTCTTTGGTCCAAGTAGAGACTTGATTCTTCTTGAGCATAGTTGTGATAGATTTCACCAAAGATGTAAAACCAGGGATGAACATCCTTAAAAAAATTATCTTTCCTAAGAAACTTTGAATAATTTTCTTATGCAAGGGCAATGATAAGCCTAGAATAGCCTCTATTATTTTAGGATCAATAGTCAAACCATCCTTGGAAATAATATGTTCTAAGAGCTTACCTTCATGAACAATAAATATTCACTTATTTGGATTAAGAGATACTCCATATTGCCTACATATTTCAAACACTTGTCTCATGTGTTTCATGTGTTCATTATCATCTTTATAAAACATTTTTATATCATCTAGATAAACTAATAGCATCTCATTGATCAAACCTTTGAAAGCCATATCCATTGCTCTTTGAAATGTGACATTGACATTGGATAGACCAAAGGGCATCTTCCTATAAGAAAAAGTCCCCAATTTAGTAATAGAGGTTATCTTAAATTGATCATATTCATTGACTAAAATCTTATTATATTCTAAATATAAATATAGAAGAGAAAAATGTTGAGAGCCTGAAACCATTTGCAAAATCTTCTCCATTGAGGGTAGAAGATAGTGATGTTTGAATGACACTCTATTAAGATCCCTAAAGTATACACAAATTCTTATCTACCTATTATTATTTAGAATAGGCATAAGGATAGCTACCCATGTTGAATGCTTGATGGGAAATATTATCTCAGATTCAAGGAGTTTGGTAAGCTCTAACCTCATGAGTTGTTCAAGCCTAGGGTTGATGGGTCTTTACTTTTGTCTAACGAGTTTAACTCTAGGTTCCAAATCAATATTATGGTGTTCTAGGCTAGGATAAAATACTTTGAGGTCCTTATATTCCCAAAAAAAATATATCATGAAACTTTCTACACAACTCAATGAATGCTTGCTTCTCTAATGTAGAGCATACATTGCCTAATTTGAGGAGTTTGTCCTTGAAGATCAAGACTATTTAATAATTATCCTCTTTTTTAGACATAACCACTTTATCTTTCTTCTTTTGATAATTCTCATTGAAGATAATTTATAAGATCACCAAACCCTTAGGTATCTTATTGGTTATTAGTTACACAATTTGATCACCTAATTATTCTTGGAGCCTCCTTTGATTCCTTGAAGAAAACTCAACCTCATTTTACAAGAAGCATGAAATGTGTTTTTCACTATAAAATACTTTCCAAGACACTCATTATAAGGTAAAAAAGGTCTGATACTTATCTTAATATGAGACTATTATCCCTCATCTTTTATGGTAGTTGGAGTATCAAATTAAGCTCCTATGGTAGCTATCCTATGGTAGCTAGTCTATCAACATGACTATTATGCTCCCTTGGGACTGATTGTATATTGAATGCATTGAATTTTTAAATCAAATAACATACCCTATGATTGTATGACTTAAGCAAAGTTTTCTTGGTAGTGACCACATTTCTCACCTGATGCACAACCAATTCACTGTCTCCATATACTTGTAAGTTCTTGATTCTTTTTCTCCTTGCCCATTAAAGACCATGAATTAAACCTTCATACTCAGCCACATTACAAGTAAAAATGAAATGAAACATGTATGAAGCATAATAATATTTTTTATATGAGGAAACCAACATAACACTAGCCTCTGCACCAAATTTACTTCTTCAACCATCAAAAAACATCTTTCATAGCTCATCATCTCCACCTTCTTCCTTGGTAAGTATAGGTGTTGGTACTCCTTCTTCATGTATACAATTAAATCCTAAATTAGTTTCCTCCACAAAATCATAGGGACCTTTATAATAAGTATTAGTCCCATATTCATTAAAAAAATATATATAAAATACCCTCAAGCTTGGAAGAAATGCCATCATCTAAAATAGAGTCCTTTTTTTCATGAACAACACAATTAAAATTATAACTTATCTCAATTTAGAGTTATATATGAAACCTTACAAGAGGTTGTGTCCTAATTGTCACCTTGGCTCCATACCTTGTTTTAAATTCCAATAAAATTCAATTAGCTTAGAGATAGCCACCTATCTTGGCTATGAAATCCTTTGATAGGCAGATTGCAAAGTGGGTTATGAGATCAACCACAACTATGTCTTGCAAGATAGGAAAACTAGGACAATCATGAAAAAATACCTTTATGCCTTTTATTAGTAATAATTTTTTGGTAGGTGTAACATCTAATTAAAGGGCCCCTTTGCTATGTGGCTCATATTTCAAGCCTAACTTGTCAGCTACAACTTTGAGCATGACAGAAGTAGAAGCTCCACTATCAACTATGTAATTGTGTACCAACTTGTCACCTATGATGAGGTGAGGTAAAATGGTGTAGGTTTCTCTACCCTAGTGGATGGTTCAATAATGGTACTAGGAGAGTATGAAATAATAACATGGCCATTACTTTGATTTGAAGGTGAGGCACTAGCAAGGATAATAGACAATTATTTTTATAGGAATTTTTATTTTACTAGGCATATAAAGAACATCCCAAAGAGAAATGGATGTTTTAGTGTTCTTCAAAGACTCTAAAATGTTTAAATAATCCATACATACTTATCTTAGTCTCCTATAGGTAGAGTATTACTTGGAACTGGAGGAATAGGAGTAGACCTTACCATATTCTGACTTGATGGAGATGTAGAAAGTCTTAGAACTATCACACTTACAACTATGTCTTGTTACTTTACAGGAGGGTCGAATGAGCCCGTGGGAATGATACTATCACCTCCTATAGCCTTCCTCTTGGAATTTTTATTTTTGGTGATAGAGGTTCCTTGATTTAGCACAAAAGTGTCTTCAACCAAAAAAATTAGTGAAGATCTCTCCTTGGGGTTACCAATTCTCATTAACTTGCATCATCACCTCATCCTCATTTGATAAGAGGGGGATAACTACTCTTTAAGCCACTAGATATTTCTCCCTATTCTCATTAGCATGCAAGAATTGGTCTTGCTACCCATCTTGTCCCTACACCAAATTGTTATGAACTAGTACCATCTCCCTTGCATTGGTGGTAGGGTTAGGACTGTATGCATTGGTAGCCCTATTGGGATTAGACTACCATTGGCCTCTTATTCTTCCATATTATTGATCATATTGTTATTGATAGGGGTAAGGATTTTGGTAGGCACCTTGATACATATTAATTGTTCAAAGCTTAGCATCCAACCATTGAATATTGTGTACAAAAATTTGGATTCAAGATATTTTATCAAAATGACAATAAAATCCAAAACCTTCATAAAAACTAATAGGAAATGATAGAAAAGATAAATTAGAACTAGTATAACATTCTTACCATGATCCTTACCTTGTCATGCCTCCATTCTAGGATTTGAATGCATGTGATTAGACTCAGATTGACAAAGTGATGTTTGATGTTGGATTTTGGATGATGGATTGGATGATTGATCCAAGGACTTGATATGAAACTTTTAGAATAATTTTGGAATGGTTTCCATATAAATTTTCTAGATTCAATTGAATTTTTGCGTGGTGTTGGTATGGATTATCAAGTTTTTTGCCCATAGAGGAGGAGGTTGTTTAAATAGGCTAATGGAGGGAATTCTAGAGGTATTTTTAAATTATTAGATGCCTCTATAATTGGAGCCTTCCAGAGGGTTAGATAGATTTCTAAATTCTATAGATTTATAATAAGGTTTAAGGGATGATTAGGGAGTTAGATAAGTATTAATGGAGGATTAGGGTTCATAGGGTGGTAAGAAAGGCTATGAAGATAGGTTAACTAGGGTGGTAGGTGTGTGGTTGGACTATTTTTGAATTGAAAATTGGCTAGTGGGATTAAGAAATAGGTTAGTAGGTAATGGGGGTTTATTAAGGGTTAAATGAGGATTAGGATTCCTAGGGATGTAGGAATACTTAGGGGGTAGGCTAGTAGGTGGTTAGGTGGGGTTATGGGAATTAAAAATTCCCATATAATAGATAAAGATGATTATATTAAGATAATGGGAGATTAGGGAAAATTAATGGAATAGTGGGAGGGGAGAAGGTTAGTAAAATTTAGATTAATCGAAGGGGATATTAGATTTATGGATAGAAATAGGATAAATTAGTGGGATAAAATAGGTTAAGCAAAATTAGTATCGACTAATAGGAATATTAGTCGACTATAATGGAGTGAGTGATTTTAGGTCTATATATTTTGACCCTATTTTAAAGGGCATTATGAGTGGACAAAGTGGAAGGAGTAATGGTCTTTCAAATAAAAACCATGCTATAGATGAATGTTAGTAGATGATGTTAGTGTATATTATGCCCCCTTGATGGGACATGCAGGGAAGAATAAGTTGGATGGCCACTCAAAATAAGAAAGGATGAGTGTGGTGAGATGGATAGATGAGGGGATGGGATGCCAAATGTGGGATATATGATGTAGAAGAAATATTTGACTTGAGCAATAAGCTACAAAATGATATATGATGCCCTTAGCAAGGACACATGCACAAAGAATAGGGATGATGGGTATTGCAATTGTAGACAAATCCTAAGGGGGAATAAATCGTAATAGAATGATGATAGAATTAAAAGGATATAAGATTTAGACATGTCCCAAGCAAGGATGCATACAAGGGAGAGATATAGGTTAGGAAAATATGATAATTTGATAAGACTGATGATGGGTATAGCTTAAAGCTAAATTTATTGATATGATGATGTTGATTCTAGAGAAGAAATGATATGATTGAGTGACCACAGGATTAGGGGATGAGGATAGATGATAGAGATAATGGCCAAGCTATCTTTGGACATTAAAACATGGACAAGTGTTGCCTACATAGTTTGAAAAGACCTCAGGTTGATGTAGTTTTGACTAGAATATTATGATGAAGATAAATATTAGTGATTATAAAGTGATGATGATGAAGATGATTATACTTGTTAGTATTTGAAAGATATGGCTTAGATGATGAAACGAGGATAAAAGGTTGGATGTTAGTTAGTTGGGTTGAGAATACTAGAGTGGTGATGGGGAGAAGGATGATGAGATGATCAAGCCATAAAAAATGTCATAAAGCTCATCATAGTCTAATGAATCTAATAAAATATAGCATTTGAGAAGATGCCCCATGATATGACCAAGAAAACATAATTCCAAAGTGCATGAGAAAATGATGAAATATGCATCCTCAAGGGCACTTTTGGTGTCCTCATAGCATCCCTATTCATTGCCCAATAGTCAAGAAGAGACATGAAAACAAGAGACAAAAAATATATATATACATGACATGCAAACAAGATAAACATAAAAAACAAGTAACACACACATAAGTATCCACATGCAATGTCATAATGTCTTGTCTAATGATAGGATGAGTGACTAGGTGATGGGTTGGATGATCATGATATGATGGTGGACTGGGATTTGGATAGGGTGTTCATGATTAAGATTAGGTCAAGGTGTTATGCCTAGTTTAAGATATAAAGATAGATGACATGATAAGGTCTTTGATTACTAACTTGATCTTGAAATTAGATTGAAAAAGTGGACAAGGATGGTGATTATACAAGTGATGACCAAGGATTATAAATACATAAGGCCCTAAAAGGATATAATCTAGTATGTAGAGTAGGAAATGATGATGGGATCAAATACCTTTCATGTTAGCAAAGATGATTGGATGGGTGCTAGACATGAAGAGGTAATGATAAGGATAGTGATGGGATAAATTTCCTTCCACACTAACAAAGAAGTGATTTGATGGGTTTAGGTGTGATAAGGAACTGATAGGAAGTGATGGGTGCTAGATTACGGTCTTTGACAAAGTGATGTATGCCAATAATACTTAGCCAAAAGGATGATGAAATGATGGGTGACCACTTAGATAGGGTTCCAAGAATAAATGTGGTATCAAATATGGGATGGATAAGGAAGATAGGAGACAGATGGAGATGAATGTGACTAGGGGATTGGGGATAAGACAAGGCACAATGGACTATTTTGGCTTTTTCAAATGTTATAATTTTTAGGGTTTTTAACATTTTCATTTTTTTTAAGGGATTTTTGGGAATATGTATATACATTGTACAAATGGGGTTACTAATAAAGGGAATACCAAGCCTAAAAACTAGGAGAAAGATGGAGGGATATATGGATGGGATGACAAAAGATGATGATGTTGGGGACTAAGGATGAATGGACTAGGGATAGCCAATGACCACATCATGAAGGAACCAAATGGTTATTGCCCAATTATCAATTGGAGGATATGGAAAGATAGCTTGAGGATAGTGCTCAAGACATCTTCCACTTCCTTATGAAGGTTAAGGTAGGAAGGAAGAAGAGATAGGATGCATGATCTGATGGTAGATGATGGAGAGGAATGATGGATCAAGGAATAAGATGATGGGTGATATAGACAAGGTGGATAAGGGATGTGAAAATTAAGATGGATGGATTTGTCCCAAAGTGTTGAGGAATAATGTGAATAATTGATTATTTTATGATGGCACTAAAAACCTATTTTCATCATGGTACTTGTCGAAGGTGCCAGAAGACTAGTTTTCACCATTGGATGAATGAGTTTTTTTACCTTTTGACCTTTTGGAATTTATTGGGCATTTAAATTTATTGGATGATGGATGAGATGTAAGGTATGGATGTTGAATGGATTATTTAGCCAACACCCATTCTATGAAGGATGCTAGATGCCTAGATGTCTTAGTGGCCTTTAGTTATTCTTGATGGTGACCCCTCCAAATATCTAGACTAGGTATCATTATCACCCCTAGAAGAGACAATACTACTCAAGGAAGTGATGTGAGGTATGGATGTTATTAGATGATGATGGGGATGTAGTGGATTTGAATGGATGATAGGATTGGGATATGATGGTGTGGTGGATGATGGAGGATTAGGACTAGTAGTCACATAATCATTGGAGATGTGGGGCATGCTTCATTTGATTTTTGCCAATTTTCAAAAGAATGTAGGAGATCTAAGACACTTTGACTTTGTGATTCATCTTTGATCTGATCCCTTGATGGATGATCAACTATGCTTTTGAAATTATTTATATTTTGGCTACCCCTTGGTGCCTAATTTTGGGCTTTACCAGGGGAGATTGATTTTTGCTTGATAAATGATGATTTTGACTTTGACATTCCTCTAGTGCCTAATATTGGCCTTCACTAGGGGAAGATATATTTGAATCAGGTTGATGATTTATATTTTCTTGATTTTGACTGATGGGATCAAATATGACTTGATTATTATGATTAACTTTTGAAATATGGCCTGGGACCTTTATATTTATGGCACACATTGTATTACTCAAGGGAGGGTCCAATGATGCATGCTTATGTTCATCCTTATGGAGGGAGGTGATTAAATGATCATCAATAGGAAAGAGAGGATCTATGGTGGAGGAAAGTGAGAGAGATGATATGATGAGGTCAATGAGTGGTGATGGGGAAACATAGTCTTCATAGGGGTTCCTAAGAGACCCAATTTTGACATCAGATAAAATTTCCTCAAGATCAACAAAAATATCACTAAGACTAGTTGTAGTAGAGGATCCAAAATATGATCAAATTCACTTGGAAAATATTCAATAGACAATTCTATTATGACTTCATCATCCTGATTGGGATCCAAAGGTATGCTTGGTGATGGATTGGAGGTATTTAGATTATAAGGATCTTAAAAAATATGGGCATTGTCAACATATACTACAATATTTATGGGGGATGATGTTTTTGATGTAGATTTTGGTGTTGTACATGATCCTCATATTGGCTCCGATGCTAAATTTTATATGCATGATGTTATGAGACTAGTAGGGGATTGATTATCCACAACTGATATCTCAACATGGGGTGGTTGATGTGATGGGTGAGAGGGAGATGATGGAGGGACAATGGATTGAGAAAATATAGGCCCATGAAAGGCATAATGGGATATGGGAGGACTAGACTTATGGGGAATAGACTTATTTTGAATGGATGGGTGGTCAAATATGGGGGGATCATGGAGGATAGATAGGATGTCTTGACCTTGGCTTGAAAAGGGAAGGGATTGATCATGATCAGGAATGAAATCTTGGCATTCCTCTTATTGCACACCCAAGAATGGAGACTCATCTAGTTCATCCTCAATTATTATGTCACCATGGTCAATGAGGTCTTGCACATAGTCTTGAAATTCCCAAAATTGATTAATGGTATGCCCCCAGCTTTGGTGATATGTAAAAAATTGATATACATTGTATCTAGATGGTTTGGGCTCAGTGGGATCAAGATATTGGATAGGTGGATAGACCATCATTTTGGAGATAACTAGTTATTTGAAAAGGGCTTCTAAGGACATAATAATGGGAGTATAAGAACACATTTCTATTTGTGACTTAGATGTGGAAGCATTGGACTTATGATTAGATGATTGTGGATATGATTGGGTGGGTAAATTTGAGGTGGCCAAGATTGGATTCCATTTACTAGTATGAGAATGGGTAGGTGGTGGTTTATGGCTAGTGGATGTAGGATTGGTACATGATTTATATGATTGGGTTTGGATGGGAAGTGAAATTAGTTGGAAAGGATTGAAACCTTTGGGAAGTGGTACACCCATCATAATGAGTCATAAAAGGATCTCATCTTTGTTATCATGTATGTATTGGTCAATGAAGGTAGGGTCTCGTTCCATGGTGATGATTGATAAATGATGGATGATGTAGGTAGGATAAGGATTGGATAAGGTTCTTAAAGAAAATATACCAAAATGACTAAGTTATCAAGATAGATGATGATGAGGATATGATTGAGATGATGGATAGATATGATTAAATGTCAGATTGATAGTATAATAGGTCCTAACATCTTATCAACAATGCCTAATTATCAAGCTAGCAAAGGGATTGAGGATAGTGATGGGTGCCTACATTCAAACTAGAAATAGGACAATATGATGGGTGTTAGTTATGAACAAGGCAAGATAATTAGACTAAGGATGATTGATAGTTGATGGGTTTGACAGTTTGAGCCTAACAAGGTGACAAGATGCTAACAAGATATTGACTAGGTATGAGTATTATACCAAAGGATAAATGATAGTGGAGTAGTATGATAGGATTATGTGGATGATGGGACTAGATCAAAACCTTAGAACAATTTGCTCAAGATGGGATTAGGTAGGATTAGGTGATGAAGGTGATTAGGACAATGGAATAAGCATAAGTGTGATGATGAAATTATGAAGGGGTAATGAAAGGTGAATGGTTTAGGCCTGTAAGTGACCAAAAATCCAACTAGGATAAGATGAGGTGATGACTATATAGGTGATGAAGGCAATGTCAAGACAAGTGATTAGGTATGGATTTAAGACAAGATGTGGATGATGAGGTATGATTAGGATGTGATTAGGGGATGATTTATGAATCTAGTGATAAGATATGAATAAAAGTATGTACAAGAGAATGAGTTATACATAATAAGGAAAACAATAATATACAAGGTAATGGGATAATGAAACAAGATGATATGGGGATGATTAGGACTATGGATAAAGTGGACTTAGGATAAAATGTGGATGGTGAGACAAGATGGGATTAGGATAGGTGATGGGTTATGATAAAATATGTAAGGGGTGATGTTAATAAACTAATATGGGAATGATCAAGACTATGGTGTGATTTATGGATAAGGCAAGGTCAAAGTGAGGTGTGATTGATTATAGATGAGGTGGTCTTATGACAATGTCTAACTAGTTTAAGATAGGAGATGGGATAATGAAAAGGATATACAAGATAATTATTAGGCTAGGATGCACAAGAAGATGGGGATATGACTAATATGAAATGAATACAAGATAATATGATGAGGACTAGGGATGAGATGGACTTAGGATAGGATATGGATAATGAGACAAGATGTGATTAGGATAGGTGATAGATGATAAGTGGAGCTAGAATGGGATATGACAAATAGGATGTACAAGAGAATAATAAATACAAGGGGATGAGTCAATATGAGGATATGATAGGTGGATGAATGAATGATTGTTATGAAATATGGAGTATGTAGATAAACAAATTATAATGAAGTATGATGATACAAAGATAAAATGGGTGAACTATGTGGAATAGGATGGATTGGATGTAAATGATGGATTATGAGGAAAATAGGATAATATACAGATGATATGAACGTATTAATGAATGATAGTTGTGAGAGGTGGACTATGCGAGTAGGATAAGATAAAGATAAAATAGATGGGTTAATGGATAATTGATGTGAGAGATGGATTATGGAGATTAAAATAATTACAAGGAAATATGAGGAGAAGATGGGTAGTTGAATGGATGATTGATATGAAAGGTGGATTATGTGGATAAAATAATAATTAATGAATGATATATGTGAAGGATGGAATATATGGATATAATAAATGTAAATGATGGATTGTGTGTAGATAGGAAGATATAAGGATAAATTGGATGGAGGAATGAATAATAGATGTGAGAAATGGACTATATGGATAAATGAATTATAATGAAATATGATGATATAAGGATATAATGGGTAGATTAATGGATGATAGATGTGAGAAATGGACTATGAGGATAAAACATGTGAGGGGATGAGATGATATAAGTATAACATGGGTAGATAAGTGGATGATTGGTGTAAAATATAGATTATGGGGATCAAATAATTACAATAAGATGTTATGGAAGGTGGATATGATGTAAAGGGGGATGTTATAAATTATTATAAAAATATAGGAAAGATGATAATTATATGAGGCTATGAATGGAGGTCAATACTAGGTGGAATATGATATGTGTGGATAGTGGGGTGCATATAGATATGAGATGAAAATGTAAACAAAATAGATGATGAAGAGAATGGATATAAAGTGGATAAACACTATATGTAGGATGCTATGAGATATAAACATGATGGTCAATATAAGGAAAATGGGGAAGGAATGTGTTATGGAAGTGAATAAAGTGGGGTCAAATATACAAGGATGGGAAATGGAAGTAAATATTAAATTATATGGAATGGATATAGATGAGAGAATGTTTTTAGGATGGATGGAAGTATAATAAGTATGTAATTAAAATGCACAAGGATGTGAGAGGATAATGGTGCTAAGTGAGATGAATCATATGAGCTTTGGGTAAGATAAGGAAGTGAAAATGGTATGGATAGAAGGGTATGGGGAAGTGTGACGGTCAAAAGGGGTATGACAAAAGGTAGTGGATGCTAAGTGTTATGGGATGGGTGTGGACACAAGGGGCACTATTAACAAAGTGTAGAATGATGGAATAATATAGTGTGATTATGGAGGGGGGTAGGGTATATGATGGTTAAAATATTGGTTAAAATATACAAATTATTAAGTAATAAGGATGATATTAGGATGAGTGTATAAAGTGATATGTGGACTAAGGTAAAACGTTATGGAATGAAAAAGAGAGATGATGTGATATGGATAGTCAAGATGGGATGTTGATGGGATGAAAGAATGCAATTAGGAGTTCATGATGGGATATTGGAAGTGATCCTATAGGTTTTCTAAGGTATGCACACAAAAAGTATGGGTGTGGCCGACTTGGCTATCAAACAAAATAGGTCTCATCACAACACACAAACAATCATGCACAAGCATAACCCTAATTAGTAAACTATATCGGAGTGTAACATGATGTCCACACCATCTAATGGCTACACAAGTGAGGTTTTAGGCTGGTGACCCATTATGAAATCAATCAAATCCTCTCAACCTTGCTTGTTCCTAATGGTCACTTGGGCATTGATACTGATGTTGATAGTGGAACACCTATTACAGCCACAATCCCCTACTCTAAGGTTTACACAAGGTTATAAGGGAGTCCCCTATATATGTAATGGTATGTTGGGGCTTAAGTCCATGTAGGAGGCTATCTGATTACCTTAGGTATATGGACTTAATCATCCCTCACTCTATGGAACCCTTTATGGGTAATTCTATTTAGGCCATAATGACAAGCTCTCTTGATTGTTATACTCTACCAAAATATGGAGTGTGGTTTAGGTGCAGTGGTGAAATCCACAAAATTAACCCCTAAAAACTAAGTCGCATACATGGTGATGAAATCCATGTCATGTGTTATCCTAAGGGAGGGATTAACAAATAATCAATCACATGATACAATTAATTAACTATTCAAATTACCTATGTGAGCTTCACACGATATGACAAATTATGTACAAGCAAAGGACACACATAAAATAATCTAATATCTACAAGCAAGAAGATAATGATTCAGTTAAAATAAAAATTTTAACCACCATGATAAAATGTTAAGATAATTAATCAAAATAACACCCCTTCATGCAAACACAAATGTTAGAAATCCAACAGGGGTGCCCCAAGAATCCTCCAAAACTTGTAAAAAAAGATTAGTTATCTCAACTCTACAATATTGCAAGTACATAGGGTAATACCATAACTTGAATAGTCAATCTTGTTAGTGGGATGTAATACTACTAGACACAAATGGTGAGATTATTGCTAATATCACTAATGAAACCCACAAAATTGCTATTTAGGAATAGATTCTAATGGTAAGACTTAAACTAACTATGCAAACTTATCCTAAATAGTCTAAAAAAAGTCAATAGGACTAAAAAATAATTATAGGTCCTTGTTTTTAATATAATTAACAATAATCATAGCACTACAAAAGCCTAAACTGATCCTAAATATACTATTTTGCAATATCATGTCTCTGAGTGACAACCCTACTATTTGCAGGGCAATCTCGTAACTATCAAAGTAGTAGTATCACAAGTTTTAGTCAAATCAGAAAAATGGGGTGCCATTAGCTTCTCTGAGGCTTGATAAGTCCTAAAAAATAGAATGTCTCCTATAAGTAATCATTAAAATATCAAAGTGACAACAAGTAAGATATAATGAGGAATGTTTGCAAAGTAGGTTATTGAGAAAAAGGTGATGCTTTAGAAACTCAAAACCCTCTACTTCCTTTTTTGTCTGCTAAAACAAAGGATATGTGTAATATTGATGAGGAATCAAAGATTGATAGGGGAGGAATATTACTATTTCTTGATACTTAAACAATACTGCTATTGGGAATGACAAAACCATGACTTATAGGACAATACCACTATGTCAAGAGTCACGAGGTTGTTAAAGATAAGGAAAACCTTCCCTTTGTTCCAAGGTGATGTCCCCAACTTCTTCCTTGAACAAAATTTCAATAATAAATGGAAATTATCCTAAAAAAACATAGAGTGATAAAAAATAAAAGATAATATAGACTTAATAATGAGTTCGTATAATACCACTATTAGAATCTATGTTACCACTAATAACAGGGAAATATCATTACTTGTAAAGTGGTGGGATTGTTTGATGTATTTTAATGTCTTAACTCTATAGAGGAATGATACCTGGTCCTACATATAATAGACAACACACCTACAAAGGATTTCATAGTCAGTCTAACTAATGTTAAAATGCAAGATTCTTAGTAGGAGTCACAATACCACCACTAGAATTGGCAATACTGTGACTTACAAAGTAACATGATTATTCCAACCTAAAACCATACTAAAACCCCATAACTATTAATGGTTAAACTAAAATACCATGATTATCATTAACAATATTGCTACTAAAATATTTTAACTTGTAGGGTAATAGCATGACTTCCCTAAAACATGTGAAAAACACAAAAATTGTGCTTGATTTCTCTTTCAGTTGGTCCTACAATCACCTAAAATGCTTACAAAAAGAGTTTTAAAATAAATAAGGGAGGTTGGTCCCATCATGGTTGAAAAAATGTGTACCAAAATTTAGATTCAAGATATATTATCAAAATGACAATAAAATCCAAAACCTTGATAAACACCAACATGAAAGGATAGAGAAAATAAATCAAAATTGGTATAACATTCTTACCATGCTCCTTACCTTATCATGCCTCCATTATAGGATTAGAATGCATGTGATTATACTCAGATTGACAAAGTGATGTTTGATGTTGGATTTTGGATGATGGATTGGATGATTGATTCAAGGACTTGCTATGAGAATTCTAGAATTATTTTGGCATGGTTTCCCTACAAATTTTCTAGATTCAATTGCATTTTGGCATGGTGTTGGTATGGATTCTCAATTTTTTTTTCCATGGAGATGGAGGTTGTTTAAATAGGCAAATGGAGGGAATTTTAGAGGTATTTTTAAATTATTAGAGGCCTCTATAATTAGAGCCTTCTAGAGGGTTAGATAGGTTTCCAAATTATAGAGATTTCTAATTAGATTTAAGGGATGATTAGGGAGTTAGATAGGGATTAATGGAGGATTAGGGAGTTAGATAGGGATTAATGGAGGATTAGGGTTCATAGGGTGGTAGGAAAGGCTATGAAGATAGGTTAACTAGGGTGGTAGGTGGTTGGTTGGACTATTTTTGAATTTAAAATTGGCTAGTAGGATTAAGGAATAGGTTAGTAGGTAATGGGGATTTATTAAGGCTAAATGAGGATTAGGATTCCTAGGGATGTAGGAATACCTAGGGGGTAGGCTAGTAGGTGGTTATGGGAATTAAAAATTCCCATATAATAGATAAAGATGATTATATTAGGATAATGGAAGATTAGGGAAAATTAATGGAATAGTTGGAGGGGATAAGGTTAGTGAAATGTAGATTAATAGAAGGGAATATTATATTTATGGTTAGGAATAGGATAAATTAGTGAGATAAAATAGGTTAAATGAAATTAGTATCAACTAATAGAAATATTAGTCAACTGTAATGGAGTGATAAATTTTAGGTGTATACATTTTGCTCCCCTTTTAAATGGCATTACTAGTGGATGAAGTGGAAGGAGTAATGGTCTTTCAAAGAAAAACTATTTCATGTATGAATGTTAGTAGATGATGTTAGTGGATATGATGCCCCCTGAATGGGACATGCAGGGAAGAATGAGCCAAATGACCACTCAAAAGAAGAAATTATGGGTGGGGTGAGATGGATAGATGAGGGGATGGGATGCCAAATGTGGGATAAATAATGAAGAAGAAAGATTAGACATGAGCAACGAGATACAAATTAATAAATGATGCCCCTGCCAAGGACACATGCACAAGGAATAGGGATGATGGGTGTTATGGTTGTAGACACATCCCAAGGGGGAATCAATCATAACAAAATGATGATAAAATTAAAAGGTTGTATGTTTTATACATATCCAAAGCAAAGATACATGCAAGGGAGAGATCTAAGCTAACATAAGATGATGATTTGATAAGATTGATGATGGGTATAGCTCAAAACTAAATTGATTGATATGATGATGTTGATTTTAGAGAAGAAAAGATATGATCAAGTGACTAAAGGATTAGGGGTTGAGGATAGATGATAGAGATAATGGCCAAGCTATCCTTGGACATTGAAACATGGCCATTTACTACCTACGTAGTCTAAAAAGACCTTAGGCCGATGTAGTTATAACTAGAAGATTATGATGAAGATGAAGATTAATGATTAGAAAGTGATGATGATGAGGATGTTTAGACTTGTTAGTGATTGAAGGATATGGCTTCAATGATGAAATGAGGAGTAAAGGTTGAATGTTAGTCAAATGGGTTGAGAGGACTAGATTGGTGATGGAGATAAGGATGATGAGATGATCAAGCCATCACAAATGTCATAAAGCTAATCATAGTTTGATGAATCTAATAAAATATATCACTTGACAAGATACCCCATGATATAGATATGACCAAGAGGACATAATGCCAAAGTGCATGGATAAATGATGAACTCTACATCCTCAAGGGAACTTTTGGTATCCTCATATCATTCACTAATATGATCACTAGGTGTGACATGGCTCTCACCATTAAATGCGGGCACACCTTTAGTGGTATTAAGAAGAATGGCATCATATACTTGAAGTTAAACTAGATTTTTAGTATTGAAGGTAGGGAAAGCATGGGGTATAGCCATGTCTTCTTCTTCAAGATCTTCAACTTCTTCAGCCTTATCAACCTCTTCAGCCTCTTCAACCTCTTCCTCTCTATCAAAATATAATAATTCTTCGAAGGGTAGATTAGGTTGTGGATACTAAATGTAAAGTGGAATTTCAGGATGAATGGGTGGGTTAATGGAATTGAATGTTCTAAGAGAGGATGACCTAGTGAGTACCATGAATTATGAAGGCAAGCTTATAATAAAATAATGGGCTTAAACCAAATTTACCTTGGAGGAGTCACCAAATGTTGAGTAGTACACCAATTTGTTGATGATGTTGTCAAGACTAACATTCACCTTGAAAAATTATCTTGAAGATAATTGTGATCCCACTGGGCATGCTAGAACTATTGTCACCAAATATTGCACCCTAGAATAAGTTGTTCAAGATTCTTCTAGATTTGGGAAACATGGGAACATTTCCAGGTGTGTCAGTTTACCTATATTAGAAATGTGCTTCTATATTTAATGGCTAGCTCCTTGAATGTATCTTTAAATGCTCTAATTTATACTGCCTAATTACTTATGGGGAAAAGATTTAGAGAATGCATAAATTGAACCTACTCTAAAGGAGGTGATGTATCAAATATTCAAAGATCCACTCTCAATATTGACTTATTAACATACCAATAGACTATGAATAGAACTAATGCAATGTCTACAATGATTTATAAGCAATAGTGTTTCACCTAGATGTTGATTTTATAGGCTTAAGCTGGAGGGCGATCAGAGAAAGGCTTGATTGAAAGTACTTACAGTCAACTATCCACTCTACCCCTGAGACATCACCCTTAAAACACTCTAAATGACCTACAAGAAAGTTTTTTAGCACTTAGGTTTAACTTAGACCTATAAAGGGAAGATGACAACCACTTTTGCATATCAGACCAATGTAAAACACTAAGCAAAGATTAGTAAACAAATGTGAAATGATCTATTCATTACTTCAAGAGGTGAATAATATAAATTCTAGTCGTACCAGCCTAAGGGATGCTTAACAATAGCTCAAAGGTTATATTTATAGAAAAAGAGAACAAGAGAGAGGGATTTTGGTGCTAAAAAAAGAATAAAATGAGCATAAATCACTTTAAACCATAGTTACAATTTCTTCTACAAATTATGCTCATTCAAACCTTTTGATTGATCCCTGTCACTTCAAGTGGTTGCACAATTACATTATTCTCTCATCAATGCTCTTTGATGGTTGCAATAATGGGATTAAGTTGTTTTAAGATGGGTTCCCACATTAATGTAGTTAGAATAATCAAATCCATCTATTAGAGCTTTGTCTTAGTGGCAACTACTCCAAACTAGTTTTTCATGGCATGCAAAAAATGGAGAGAAGGGTCCCTTTCATGTAGCTAGTCTTAGAGATGAAACCATTGGGGCCTATGTGTCTATCTTGATGGTATCCTTTAAAACATTGGCTTGAGTCCAAACTAGATCATGCTTAAACTCAGCTCCATACTTTTTATTTACCTTACCTCATCAAAAATTACTTTTTCAACCTTTATTTAAGTCACCTAGGCTTATCTTCATTTAATTAAACAGCAAAAACTAACCTAGATAATTGATCTTTTAAATAATCTCACTCCATTGATCTACCTAATGCAAATGAATACAATCTATATATCCTCTACCAGCTAGAACATGCTCATGAAACTTATCAATCATGCATTGATCTCATGATCATGTTATCATCCTACTACTTTACGTGTTTATGCCATGTGGTGGCCTCTCAAGCTCCTTGACCTTTTGAATCCTCTCGCTCCCTTAGATCAAGACGTACAAAACAATGTGAGACATAGATCTCATTGGGCCCACTCTCCTATTAGTTGAGCGCATGCCATTAGATTTCTACTTGATTGATCCACACTATCATATCTTGTCTAATTTGTAACTCTTTAAAGGACTTAAACCTAGGGATCTTTTGACTTATCTAACTTTAGTGTGAATTGTTAGATCGCATGTGTCAGTATGAGAGCTCACATAGACTATTACATCTTGATCAAATTTAAACCTTTTAAGGACATTTTAAACCCAAATGGTTACTTTACAGAGCTTAAACTTGA
This sequence comes from Torreya grandis, assembly GCA_037957365.1. NCBI lineage: Eukaryota > Viridiplantae > Streptophyta > Pinopsida > Cupressales > Taxaceae > Torreya > Torreya grandis. The sequence continues at coordinate 8,498,698 of JARHVA010000023.1, forward strand.
TGTTAGCAAGAATGTTTTATGTTATTTGACCAACTTTGAATCTTGGATCTGGAAGCAAAAAAGTCATGGAGGCACCAAATTTTCAAGATATTTTATTGATGCTAAAAACATTGTGCCCACTTGACTCACTAGCTTGGAGAGATTTCTAATTATGTTTAAAAAATGTTCAAATGAGATGACCTACATGATTTACATGATGTCCATGTACCTATCACTGATCATTTGAATCTAAACGGTTGCTTGACAAGTCTTGAATTTGACACTTGTACGAACATCTTGCTCTATAGGTCCAACTTTGAATGCTCATAAATTAAGCTAGGAATTTCACACGGACTTGAAAATTTCAAGATATGATCTAGGCTTCAAGATCTCCATGGTGAAGATGAATAGTGCTCAAACAAGCTGGTCTACTCATTTTCATGTGATGTGTAGGATGGCCTGGCCCCTTAGACTTGAAAAGCTAAACTTTGAAGGCTTAGATATAGAGATAAAACACTCATCGAGATATGAAAATTTAGAGAATGATCTTAGCACTAAAGATATTGATTGTGTATGGTCTGATGGTCACATGAGGCTCCTAAGCTCATTTATAAAATGCATAAACATGTTGTCTAGTCTGGTTCTTCATGACATCCTAATGACGGTCTAGTTCATTAGACTTACCCGAGTCATTTTGATTCAATCCTTCAAGGTCCTGGTGAGTTTCTAATATTTTTTCAATCTAGTCCACTTCCCTATCAGCTTATGAACATTGTGAGATCCTGTTTGGATCCATTTTAAAGGCTTATACAAACAATTTCTCTGAAAGCTTTCAATTCTAATAGAGCTTTAAACATGCATATTACCATAGAAATTTTATCTCGAACACTTCCTCTGAAAGAATTATGTCTATGGGCCTTTTATATTAGATAAAATGTCTAAAATAAATGACTTTGAGACTTTGACAAGGACCTTTTACTTCAGACATTTTCTTCGATAGAATGTGTCTTCAAAAAGATTGTCTTGGATATTTTGTCCAAAAAAAATGTCCTTGGGGAAATTGTCTCAGACAATTTTCTCAAAAGATTTGTGTCCATAGCCTTTTGCCTTTGGGACAATTTCTTTGAAAGAATTATGACACTTAGCCAAAAATTAAATATTTCCTAAGTGTAAACTAGGATTTTATGGACTTGTTATTGCAACTGCTTGAACACCATGAAAATTTGTCACTTGCATATATGACCCTAAAATGACCCCTAAGACACCAAATGATACAAGGATTAAGATAGACTATGACTAAAGATTAGAATGGCATATGAAATGACATCAAATGAGCTATAACATACCCCATGACACTATAAAAAATCCCCTATACAAGATTATAACTATAGGGGGTTGACCCATTTTGGCCTATGGTAAAAATGGTCAAAAGTCAACATTAACCAAGTGTATCTCTATGTCTTATAACAACTTGAGATATTCATTCCATGTATAATAGATAAGAAATAGGTATTATATAGGCAACATATACTAAAATATATATGTTTATTTTACTCTTAGCATAGTTACCATGATGAAATAGAACTTCTTGTTACCCTTGGAGTAGTCAAGCTATTTTATTGGTAAGGTACCTAACAAGATTATCTTCTTTACTTAAAATAGATTTCAACAATGTCTTAAATATGTTCCCCTAAAAAACACTATACAAAAGATGCATACAACCCTAGTTTGTTAATTATCACTGGTCAAGTATGCCTAGTTCTTGGGATTCGATTTCATGACTTGGTTTCTATAAAAGAAAAAAATTTAGGGCTAAACAAGGGTTTGTCTTAGTTCTATCTTAATATGGTGATAGGGTCACATATTAATAAAAGGATTAATAAGTTCAATCCATCAAGAGTCCCAAATAGACTTTCTATATTCCTTCTTTAGGCATCAAGACTAGTTTTTATCTTTAAGGACTACCTACGATAGATAATTTACAAGTTTGGTTATAAAATTTGGCCTACCAATAACCTTATCAAACATGCTTTACTTACTGATTTGAGATATCTCTTCAGGGTTACCAAAGGTAAGGTCATGTCATCCTTTAACTTGGTATAACCTATCTGAAAGTAGGACTTTCATATAACAAATCCCTATAAATAAGTAGTAGTATTGTCTAAGTCTACTTCCTAGAGCAGATAAATATATAATATAAAATAATGTAGGGAATACCATCATGGAAATGATCATGATACTAATCTGCCCTAGGTTGAATTCCATTATTTTTAGAAAACTTTATTGATATAAAGAAGTAAAACATGTTACATATATAATGATTTAGCTATATGCAACAAAATATGATATTCATGAATCAAAATATACAACCAACATATAATCTTGATATGGTCATGTAACAACATAGAAGGGAAATGATTGTCTTGTTCCTTTTCTTTCTCATATATTAATTACAAGACCTAAGTCTACATTTTTAATTTCATCATTGCTGACTATAAGATTTGAGGGCTTCAAATCACAGTGACTATGTCCTTTTTTCTAAATTTTTTTAATGTTAATATGATATTTATCATATTGGCTTTTTATATTTGTATGACACCACTTTAGAATATGATGTTTATGTCAAAGGTGTTTCTACATTGAATAATATCCTCTTTCCTATGCAGTCTGTATGGTAGTCCCTTTATAAAAATAATCGATACATATTTCATAGCTACATTCTTAGAAGTATATTTCTAAAGTTAATTTTGTAGAATGATAATGATTAAATATTTTGATAATCTATAAAAAATTGATTGGGTGATCGACAATCAATCTACTGGAAAATCTATTATGTAAGATGCAGTAGATCTTGTATATAATTTATTATGTACAATTTGTGTGTTTTTTTGTAGTAGTCAATTCTTTTAGAACCCCTCTCCACTTGGCATTCCAATCACTTATGGAATTCCCTAATCCAAATTAGAGATGTAACAATAAGAGATATTGATCAGGTTTCAGTCAAATTGAATGAAATTTTATGTTGGTTACCCCCTGCTTAGCCTACTCAAGCAAATTACGTTGCTAGGATTTGGTAGAATAATAATAATAATTCTTTAACTTTTGAGTTATTAAAAGTTAATTCGTCACATCATCAAATGGAAATGATGGATATAATTTTTAAGTTGATGGATATAATTTTTAAGTCTAATATCTTATCATAATTAATGATTTCATAGCATGGAATATCTTTGAATCCCATGATGAAAAGTTGGTTTGAAAGATACTTTGATATAACTAGTTATGCAACATTCTTTCTAGAAAGATTCTTTCGTACATATTACCTTGTGATTATATTTTAACTTTTGACATGGGATGGTCCTCATGATAATTTTTTATAGTCATGGAATTATCTAGATTCAAATCTTGAATCAGATCTCGAACACGTGTTGGATGAGCTTACATATCAAGAAACGATGTGGAGAAGTAATTTTCCAACACCATCAAAAGAATTTTAGGAGTATATAAATGCCCATGATCATGATGGGAACTACTTAGATTTGTTGTAAATAAATGACATTATATAATGGTATATGACTACTTAATAAAGTTGTTTGCCATTTAGTTTATTCTGTCTATAAAATCTTAGATAGTGGCAATCAAATTTTGTAAGTGAAATCTCAACTCATCATTTGGAGCCCTTAACATCTTTCCTATATTATGCAGGATGGAAATGAGAGCTTTCTGCATGTAATGAAGAATAATCTTTCATTTAGTTTGATAACTATGTTCTATCATATCATGGGCCTCCCTAAATTCAGGTGCCAAAAATTATGGTTTGGTAGGTGGGAAGTATAGCAATGGTGGTCTATGAGGAAATCATTTAAAAAATTTGGCAGCCTATTTTACTACACTAAATCTCTCTCAACTCAATATGGGTTATGCCCTGACCTTACTATGGCTGATAAGGTAATGTACCATTATAATTGAATGGGATAAATTTCATTCCCATAAGGGCTCATACTTTTTGTAATGCACACATGTCATAAAGATTTTTCTTGTGTTGCCTACCAACATTTACTTTCATGTGATGTCTATAAATACTAGTATGTCCACACCTCAAATTTAATACATTAAATAATTAGTTGATAGATAACCAGAATATCACATGGGCTTCAAAATAATTTCACTTTATTTTAACCCTTTCTTAAATCTATGGGCTTTGTATAAATTTTGCTTTTTTAACCCTATCCTTATTCTATGGGCTTCCTAGCAATTTTAATTTTTTTAACCTTTTCCTAAATCTATCGGATTCATGGCAAAATCACATTCCCATGCACAACCCACATTCACATAGTTAGTGTCTGCAACTTAAGATCCTTTATAAACACAACTCCCTCGTGCATGCACTATTTTTTCCATTTCTATGGTTTCATGCTTTGATTTTGATATGTTTTCTGAAGGGTTTTATATTGATTTCAACAAGGTTTTATATATTCTTTTAAACTTTTTGTTCATATTTTTTTTCACTTTTTTTAAGTGGTTTCAATTCTCATATTTTAATTTGTATGTGCAATTCATGGCTTCTATTTGTGGTATATTTGACTAGCACATGCATTTATTGGTTATGTTTAAATGGAAAGGATGACAAATTTATATCAAAAGCATGTTATTTTCTCCTGAAATGAAATCATACAACAATATGACACTTTTCTATTTGATAAAGTGACTTTACATCGTGCATCCTACATTGCTTTAATAGATGGGATAGGCATATGTTTGTATTTGCATGATGAAATAGGTGTGTGCATGGAGATCAATTTTGAAGACATTTATCATGAAATGATAGAGGATAGGGATGTGCCTAGAGGTCTTCTCACTGAGCTACATGATGATGTAACTTTAATGTATGGGTTGTTTTTAGATATTCACATTTTATGCACAAATATACATCTTCAAAAATCATCATCAGGTTAGAAACAAAATGAAATATGAAAAATCACTATGGATGCATTTGTCATGCTTGGTTTAGAAGACGTTCTCATAAACGAAATGTTTGATACTTTGAATGATTTTTCATTGGTTGGCATAGTTATCGATATGCATTGATTCTCATTAATCTTTATCTAATGTTCAAATTTGTAGCTACCATAATATTATCCATTGTCATCCCCTACTTGATGTAATGTTGAAAAGATGTCATGAAAAGTTTTTTTTGTATATCTGTTTTACTTCTATCGATAAATAACAAAATTTATACAAACTTTATTTTGAATGTCTATATGGTGTTTATATTTTATTTGGATGCTCTCTTGATTATTATAACATTATGTACTTATTATAGTTGTAATCATAATTTGTTTCTATTAACATTTTGGCTCACCTAAAGTTTAGAGCTTCAAAACTAGTTAAGAGTATGATGTGTTTGCAATATTCAAATTCACTCATGAAGTTATTAATGTTTTTACATATGATAACTATAAAATAGATATATATATTGAATGACCCAATGTGGGTTAAATGTAATAGTGCATGCAAAATATTGTATTTGAATGAGAGATACAACAAATGTAGCCAAAAATGGCATTATCATGTTTGTCAATGCATATGAGTCTAACTACCCATTTTGATGACATGTACATGTTTTAATGATGTTTGGACCAAAATATGCTTATATTATATGAATTATTAAATCATTATCCTTTGTACATTACAATAAATGTTAGATAACATTCAATCAATAAAAGAAGTGTTGTCTCCAAATCTTACACCCTAGAAGAGGGTTGTTCAGGCCTCCTCTAGATTTAGGCAACATTGGGACATTTCCAGGCCTGTGGGTGTGCCTATAAGTGAAAATGAACCTATAAGTTGAAACGGATATCTCCCTGTATTATATTTTGTGCAATAAAACTACTGAACCAGTTTGTATGAGTGAAAAGAGTCAGAAGTTTGCATAAATGAAAATCCTAGTCTAAGATGGTGATACACCAAGAATTAGTGTCCACATGTATGCCCTATACTTATGCATAATACAACATAATATAGTCTATAACTCAAGCTATAGAAGATTCCAACATAATTATTTCAATGTAGAGACAAAATGGATGAGATCACATAAGGTAAATAACTAGAAAAGAAAACTTGTATAGTCTAGAAAAGAGGTTACACGTGCAAAATCTCGTATAGCTAGAATGTACTCTACATGACCTGGTGGATCAACTCTTTGCTCAAAAACATGAAGGATAGAGAATAGAAGGATAAATCATCACTTGTTGTCACTCTATGTCTCTTTCATGCCCAGGAAAATGTCTATAACTTAGAAATAAAATAGACTTATGTTTCTTTGCTTAAAGGCACAAAAATGGCAAAACATTCTAGTAGGGCTTCATCGTACTATTTGTGGATGATTAAACAAGATCCCAAGGTTCTTATTTATAGAAAAAGAGGGAGAGAAGAGAGAACTATTGGTCACCAAAATATAATCCTCCAAAATAATTTGTAGTCGTAATCTTGGTGAAACTAATTCTAGTTGTTCTCTTATTTAGTTTGAGTTTGTTCTTCTCTTTGATTTGCCCTTTTGAAATGACCAAGATCACTGTAAAATCAATGGTGAGATGACCCTCCACAAGGCATGGCTCAAATCACTCCAAATCAATAGATTCCTCTTGAGAGCTCCCACATTTTACACTACAGACCCAATCAAGAAACTCTCAAAGCATTATCTCTTCCTTTTTCAGGATTCTTGATTGTTTTTACTTGTAAAAGTTATAAATAAAGCTCTTTGGGAAACCTGATTTTCACTATCCTTGATTAAGACCTTGTTAGGTTCTCTAAATGGATTTACTTCCTATTTGAAGACTTTAGGAATGAATTTGACATCCTATGACATGTCATCTTTGAATCCCAATGGCCAGTTGGCCACCCTAAATTTGATGTCCTGTGGCATGTCATATTGTACCCCAATGAATGGTTGGCCACCCTGAATTTGACATCCTATGACATGTCATACCTTTAAATCCCAATGGCTAGTTGGCCACCCTAAATTTGATTTCCTATGACATGTCATCTTGTACCCTAATGGCTAGTTTGTTGTATTAAACTTGATGTCTTATTATACGTCATGGGGGATCCATCAAGTTTATGTTTTGGGTAATTTTCTTGAAGTAATTCCTTCAAAAAATTTATCTAAAGGAATTTTTTTAGGTATTTTACCTTAAAGGCAATGATTAGTTCCTTCGAGAACCTTTCTCAAAGGACACTTGGGAAAGTGTCCTTTGGAAAAGTTTTGAAGGACACTTAAGGAAGGCACAAGGTCCCTTCAAAAAATTTTGAAGGGCATTTCCAGAGGAAATGGACCTTTGAATTTTTTTTGAAGGGCATTTCCAAAGACAAAGTGCCCTTCAAAAAAGTCCAAAGGGTCACTAGGGAAGAAAAGTGCCCTTCAAAATAGTTTGAAGGGACACTTGGGCTAAAAAGTGCCCTTCACAAATTTTTTGAAGGGTCACTTGGGAAGACAAAGTTCCCTTCAAAAAAGATTGAAGGGACACTTGGGCAAACAAAGTTCCCTTCAAAAAATTCCAAAGGGACATTTGGGTGGGGGGGGGGGGGGGGGTGGCGGGGCGAGGGGGGACATTATCAAGACAATTTTAGGTTTTATGATTGCTTTTGCTTGTAAAAGTCATAAGATTTACTCATTAGAAAACCCAAAGTCATGCATCATTGGAAACCCACAAAGCATTGGAAGGATTAATTTGGGTTCATAAACTTGGATTACTTCTACTCATGAAATTTCAAAAAGTCAAGTCGTTCAGAGAAACTGACTTGGTCTTGATAATGTAATTCATGTTTATGAGGGGCCAAGACTTGACTTGTGGAGAACCCGATATACACTACAATAGAGCCAAAAAACCTTAGCCTCCCTGACTTGTAATTTTAGACCTTTGAAATGACCTATTCTTAAAATTGTTGTTTGGTTCTCCATGAAAATGGTTGAACAATTTATCCTGAGCTAAAATATGGTCAACATTTTTAGTGATTTTGAGGGGAGGCATGCCTATTATGTCAAATACCAGTTGCCTAAATCCTTCCATTAGGTATGGATTCACGCATATAAGCACCTCAAAGAGAACTAAACAAGCTTTGGTTCAAAAACACACTAACTGGGTTAATTACACATACAAGGTAGAGATGCACACCAAACAAAGGGAAGGAAAAAACACATGTGCTACAAAACACTTAATGAAAACAAACATAACAAAGGAAACACACCAAAACAAAGTATATACAAGACATGGCCAGCAAGGGTCAAAAGCAAGGCTTCAATTGGATTCCATTCACTAGAATAGGCAGCTCTTCTCCATCCATTTTAGATAGATGAAAGGGGTTCTTTACTTGCAGTTGCTGATGATGTAAGGACCACTCCACATGGTATCAAACTTTGTATGTTTTCTTGGTTTTGCTTTATCTTCATCCCATTTCAAGACCAAGTCACCTTCTTTGAACACTTTATCCTTGCCCTTTTGTCAAAAGATTTCTTCATGAGGACTTGAAGGTGTTCTAAATCTTTGTGTGCATCATCTCTTGCCTCTTAAAGCTACATTAATTTTGTCAATCTAACCTCTATGGGAGTGTTTTCAAGTAATTCTAGCTATTGTGCAAGTTTCAAGGTAGGGAGCTCTTGTGATATGGACAACCTATCTTCTCTCCAATAGATAAGTACAAAGGGAGAATTACCAATTGACTTCTTAGGAGTGATTATGTCTACCCATAAGGATATCTTCAACTTGTTATGACATGCTCTTTAATTGGTTTCTAATGTCCTCTTGATGATCTTGATGAGGTTCTTATTCACAGACTCAACCAATCCATTACCTTAAGGGTATTAGTTGGATGAGGTACTCAAATAAACTCCACTCTTTGCTGCCCAATCAAAAGTTTTAGCACTTATGAAAGCAAGTGCATTATCTGAGATGATAACATGAGGAGCCCCAAACCTTTTTATAATTTTTTCATAGAACTCCAAGATGACATTTTCATTTGCTTCCTTAAAGAAAACAACCTTTACCCATCTTGTGAAGTAGTTTTTAGTAGTTAATATCCATATATGTCTAGAACTTGATGGAGGGTTGATCATGCCAATGAAGTCAAGGCCCCATTACATGAAAGGCTGGTCCACTTAGATAGGATTCAATGGAAGGGCAGAAATATTTTTTTTGCCAACAAAGAAAGCACATTGTGGACAAACCTTAACCCAATGATAACAACATTTAAAAATACTAGGCCAATAGTAACCAACTCATTATTTTTGTAGTGGTTGTTCTAGGAGAGAAGTGACCACCATCAGCACCATTATGGAACTTTTCTAGCAACATATCAAATTGGTCATCGTTAATGCATCTTAGCAACACATTGCTCACATCCTTCTTAAAGATAATGCCATCCACAAGACAATAAGGAATAGCCTATAGCCTAAAATACCTTCTTTGATATTTTCGCAAGCCTTTGGGACATTGACCATTTTGAATAAAACTAATGACGTCTTGTGTCCAACCTTGATTCTACATTTAATTAGTTGGCTAGTCTTGAAATTGATTCACCAAGGCTTGCTCTTTTGTCTCTTGAAAGTTAGATGATAAGTGCTCACATAAACCTCTTCCTCTTACTAGGTTGGTTACCTTGATGTCAATGTCATATTCCATCACCTTCGTGATCCATCAAGCTCTCTTTTCATTGAGATCCCTACTTAGGAGAAACTCCTTGGTGTTAAAATGGGAGACCATGACATGGATCCCAATTTTGGAAACCATATGCCTAAACTTTTTTAAGCCTTTAATGACAGTTAAATCTTACTTGTCAACAAAAAAATATCTCACTTCGTAGTCTTCTAAGCCTTGGCTGAAGAAAGCAATTGGCTGCTCAACATCCTCTTCATTCTTTTGCATAAGCATGGCTGAGATTGTGTCTAGGTTAGAAAAATTATAAAGAATGAAATCCTTAGCAAAATTTAGATTTAAGAGAGTGGGAGAGGTTGTAATTGCTTGCTTGATTGACTCAAAGCTGCCTTTACCTTCCTTTGTCCAAGTAAAAACTTGGTTCTTTTTTAACATGGTTGTGATAGGATTTACCAAAATTGTAAGGTTTGGGATAAACCTACTTACAAAGTTTATTTTTCCCAAGAAAATTTTTAGCCCTTTCTTGTGTTGAGGCAAAGACAAGCCTAGAATAACTTCAATCCTTTTGGGGTCAATAGATAAGCCTTATTTTGAAACAACATAACCCAAAAGCTTACCTTCATGGACAACGAAGTACATTTATTTGGATTGAGGGATATGTTGTACTCTCTACACTTCTCAAACACTTGCCTTATATGTCCCATATGATCAGTATCATATTTTGAAAAAATAGTTATATTATCAAGGTAAACAAGCAAAAACTTATTGATCAAACCTTTGAAAGCCATGTCCATTGCCCTTTGAAATTTAGCTCTAGCATTGGATAAACTAAATGACATCTTCTTGTAGGAAAAGGTTCCCCACTTAGCGGTGAAGGCTATCTTAAATTGATCCTCTTCATTTACTAATATTTGATTATAACCTAAATAACTATCAAGAAGTGAGAAACATTGAGAACCTAAAATAACTTGTAGAATTTGTTCCATGGAAGGGAGTGGGTAATGATCCTTGTGAGACACTTTGTTTAGATCATGAAAATCCACACAAAGTCTAATTTCTCCATTTTTCTTTCAAACTAGCACAAGGTTGGCTACCCAAGTTGAGTGCTTGATAGGAAATATAATCCTAGACTCAATTAATTTGGTCAACTCTTTCTTCATGAGTTCTTCTACCTTGAGGTTGATAGGCATTTGATTTTATCTTACTGGTTTAGCTCCATGCTCCAACTCAATGGTGTGATGAGCTAGACTTGGGTCAAACCCTTTTAGTTCCTTGTATTCCCAGGCAAATATGTCATGAAACTCTTTGCATAATGCAATAAAGGCTTGCCTTTCTAGCTAAGAACAAGCCTTGCTAATCTTCAAAAGTTTGTCTTTAAAAATCAAAACTCTCTCATAGTTCTCTCATTTTGTTGACATGCTCATTATTTGGTTTTTATTTTGATCATCCTAATTGAAGACACTCTCCAAATTAATCATCCCCTTAGGTATTTTATTTGTCTCCAGCTATATAATCTTCTCTTCATAATGATCATGTAACTTCTTTTGGTTTCTTGAAGAGAAACTTGTCTCATTTTATAAGAAGTGTATAATGTGTTCATCACTTTCAAACACTTACCATGACACTTAATTATCCAAAATGGAAGGTCTCAAAATGATCTTGATATGGGATTGATCTTTCTCTTGTTAAATGTCAGTGTCTAAGTCAAAATGTGATCCAATTATAGCCAATCTATTGGCATGCTTGTTCAAGTCTCTTGCTATGGGATGAATGTTGAAGGCATCAAAATCCTCAAGTAAATGCCATACCCTATACTTGTAGGACTTGAAAAAGGGTTTCTTGGTTATAGCTTGACTTTTCACTTGATGAATGACTAGCTCACTATCTCCATAGACTTTCAAAAGTTTGATTCCTCTCTTCTTTGCCCATTGGAGACCATGAACTAAGCCTTCATATTCTGCCATATTGCAAGTGCAGCTGAAGTGAAACCTATAAGAAGAGTAGTAATGAAAATTTGATGGGGAAACTAGCATGACACCAAATCTCCCACCTAATTTTGTCCTTGAACCATCAAATAACATTTCTCACATGCCATCAAGCTCATGATCCTCATTGGTGAGTGAAGGAATTGGGATGTTTTTCTCATGCATGTAGTAAACTCCCAAATTAGTTTCCTCAATGAAAGTGTAAGGATCAAGGCCATGTGTTTTAGTTTTTTACTTTTCAAGATGAAGTTTGTAAATACCTCCAAGAGGTGAATATGTTTCACTATTCATGACTATTTCCTCCTCTTTGCTGATTTGACAGTTTTGATTTGTCATCATCTCCAAGTATGGCTCAATGTGGAACCTTGCTAAGGGCTAAGTCCTTATGGTTACCTTGGTTACATACCTTGTATTTAAATCTAGAAAGGACCAATCAATATAAATTTATCCTCCTATCTTGACCATTAAGTACCTAGATAAACATATAACAAGGTGTGTTGGAAGGTCCACCACCACAATACCTTGCATGACAGGGAAGCTTGGGCAGCCATGTAAAAACACTTTCAGACCTTTGACTAATCCTACCATATTTTTTAGAGTTCCATCCAGATGCATCACACCTTTACTATGTGGCTCATATTTCAAACCTAGCTTATTAGCCACTACTTTAGGCATAACAATAGTGCTTACTCCACTATCCATAATATACTTATGGACCAACTTATCTCCTACAATGAGTGTGAGGTAGAAGGGTGGAGGATTTTTAGCTTTAGTGGAAGTCTCCTAAAGATGATTTGGATAATTTGTGAGAGCCACATTATGATGCCTTGAAGATTGAGGAGCCACCTGCATGCTTGCTAACTGCTCTTACAAAAGCTCCTTTTGAGCAGGTATATGTAGAACCTCCCAAAGGGATATGCTTGTCTTAGTGTTCTTTAATGAGTCCACAATATTTAGAGATGTAGTATTCACTTTATCCTACATTTTTTATGGTAATAAAGGAGTTATTGCCTACTATGTTGCAATCTTGGTAGCTGCATTTACATTTTAATTTTATTGAGGAATATGGCTTGTAGGAGGTGCAACACTTTGATTGGAATTTTGTGGCCTTAGAGAGGCATCACTTGAAATTATTCATGGCTCCTAGTATTCTCCCAAGGCTCTCTTATTGGACCTTATATTAGCTTCAATTGACATGCCTTGAGTCAACACAAAATCATCCTTTCCTTAAAAGTTCATCTTCCCCACACTTGGGCTGCTGCCTTCTCCATGATTATCCCTTTGGCTAGGACATGCTTCTTCTACTATCATGTAAGGAATAGCTTCTTCTTGTGTAGTCAAATCATAGCTGGTTCCTCCATCATCATGTGCAAACTGACCTTGAGGTTACCCCCATTGGTCCACATGATCTTCTCCTTGCACTAGGTTTGCATAAATTGGAACAATAGCCTTTACAAGAGGATTAGAATTCAAATTATATGCATTGGGCTGCCTGCTATAACCTTGTTGATTTTTTCCTTTCCCTTTATAATTGTATTAGGATGGAGCTCTATATCCTTATCGAAGATAGTATTGTGCATTAGGAGGATCACTTGCCTAATATTGAGCTTACTTTAGCTGATCTCTCAATGATTTGATTTCTTCATCCTTGTCCATAATGTTATCCACCTTCTTGGGAAAGGCTATTGGCTTCACATTGGTATTAGGAACCCATGACATGCTTAGAGATTCAAATAAATAATGGGATAACAAAGTCATGGAAACTCTTGGAGGGAATCTTCCAACCTAAATCAAGTTATTCTCAACCTCAATTGCTAGCTCATATACACCTGGAAGAGTGAATCCTCCCATTAACTACAACATAACAACAACATCAGTACCAATCCTTTTGAGATATGTTGGGAACATAAAGCTAGGAGGTGTCTCATGATTGGTGGCAGCCTATACCATGTTCTTTGAAATCTCTCATTGAGATCTCTTATGGATTCATTGGGACCTCTTCTTATTACATTCAAATGATGTATTATGGAATCATGATCATTCTTATTTTTGAATCTTATCACCAATAGGTCTCTAAAACTATCCCAACTTGTAATGCAACCCCCCTCCAATGTTTTATACCAGTCAAGTGCTTTGCCTTTTAAAGACATAACAAGTAACCTAATGGCTATGTTGGCCCTAGTAACATTATGGAAATTAAATAAATTAGAGATGTCTCTAATATGTTCAGATGGGGTAATAGGACCCTCTACATTGAAACTAGGAAAATTTTTGGTAGTATTTGAAGGGATGGGGTCATATTCAGGAAACTCTCTTGGTTTTTGGGTATTAAAAGTAGGGAAGGGTTGATGTCTATCTATCTCTACCCTTTCTCCCATTTCTCTTCTTCCTCTATGATCTTTTATTTCTTCTTTTTCTTCAACTTCCTCCTCTCCTTGAACTTATTCAACCTCTTCTGATTCTTCCCCAAAACCTCCTTGCCAAGGATTTAATAGGGCTAGGAGTGGTTCAGGGAATTATTCTTTAGGAAAACCTTCAACTGAAGGGGCTTGGTCAAAAAATCTTAAGGATTTTGTGAGGACCATGTAGGATAATGTATAAAACTTGGTCTAAAACCAAGGATTCATACTCTTTTGGAGTCACCAAATGTTGTGTTAGGGGTATTTATACTACTTAGGCTTGTCAAGACTAGCATTCACCTTGACTTAGTAATAATTTAGGTCCCATCAAGCATGTCAAAACTAGCGTCTCTAAATCTTGCACCCTAGAGGAGGGCTATTTAGGTCTCCTCTAGATTTGGGAAATGTTGGGACATTTTCAAGCCTATGGGTGTGCCTATAAGTGGAAATGAATGTCTAGGTTGAAAGGGCTAGCTCTCTGTATTAGCTTTTATATAATAAAACTGTTGAACTAGTTTGTATGAGTGAAAAGAGTCAGAATTTTGCATAAATGAAAAGCCTAGTTTAAGATGGTGATACACCAAGAATTAGTATCCACATGTATGCCCTATACTTATACACAATACAATAAAATATAGTCTATAACTCAAGATCTAGAAGATTCCAACATAAGTATTTCAATGTAGAGACAAAATGAATGAGATCACACAAGGTAAATAACTGGAAAAGAAAACCTGTATAGTCCAAAAAAGAGGTTACACATGTGCAAAATATCATACATCTAGAATGCACTCTACATGACCTATTGGATCAAATATTTGCTTTAAAACATGAAGGACAGAGAACAAAAAGATAAAGCATCACTTGCTATCACTCTGTGTCTCTTGCATGTCTAGGCAAATGTCTAGAACTTAGAAAGACAATAGATTAATGCTTCTTTACTTAAAGGGAAAAAAATGGAAAAATATTCCAGTAGGGATTCGCCATACTATCTGTGGATGATAAAACAAGATCCCAAGGGTCTTATTTATATCAAAAGAGGGAAATAAGAGAGAACTCTTAGGCACCAAAATAAAATCCTCCAAAATGGTTTGCATTCATCATCTTGGTGAAATTGATTCCAACTGTTCTCTTATTTAGTTGGAGTTTGTCCTCTTTGATTCACCCTTTTGAAATGACTAGGATCACTACAAAATCAATGATGAGATGACCCTCCATAAGACATGGCTCAGATGATTACAAAATCAATGGATTCCTCCTGTGAGCTCTCGTATTTTACATTATAGACCCATTCAATTTTTCAAAGTGACTTTACTTTTACTTGCTTCTTCAGGTTATTTGATTGCTTCTACTTGTAAAAGTCATAAGCAAAGATCTTAACCCGTAAAGCATTGTCTCTTCCTTTTTGAACTTCTTGATTGCTTTTAATTGTAAAATTTATAAGCAAATCTCTTTGGGAAACCCAATTTGCACTATCCTTGCTTAAGACCCTATTAGATTTTATGAATGGCTTTACTTTTTGCTTCAATACTTTAGGCATGAATTTGACATCCTATAACACGCCATCTTTGAATCCCAATGGCTAGTTGGCCACCTTGAATTTGATATCCTGTGACACATCATCTTACACCCCGATAGCTAGTTAGACACCCTAAATTTGATGTCCTACAACACATCATGCCTTTGAATCCTAACAGCTAGTTGGCCACCTTGAATTTGACATTCTATAGCATGTCATCTTGAAAGCCAATGGATAGTTATCTTTATTAAACTTGACATCCTACAGCATGTCATAGAGATGCATCGAGTTTATGTTTCAGGTAATTTTCTTGAAGTAATTTCTTCAGATAATTTGTCTGAAGGAATTCTTTTAGGGATTTTACCAAAAGGCAATGGTTATTTCCTTCAATAACATTTCCCGAAGGACACTTGGGAAAGTGTCATTTAAAAAAGTTCTAAAGGACACTTGGGGAAGGCACAGGGTCCCTTCAAAAAAATTTGAAGTGCATTTCCAAAGGAAATGGACCTTCGAAACTTTTATGAAGGGCATTTCCAAAGACAAAGTGCCCTTCAAAAAAGTATGATGAGTCACTTGGGAAGAAAAGTGCCTTTCAAAAAATTCCAAAGGGAAACTTGGGACAAAAAGTGCCCTTAAGAAAATTTTCAAAGGGTCACTTAGGAAGACAAAGTGCCCTTCAAAAAAGTTT
This sequence comes from Torreya grandis, assembly GCA_037957365.1. Lineage (NCBI taxonomy): Eukaryota > Viridiplantae > Streptophyta > Pinopsida > Cupressales > Taxaceae > Torreya > Torreya grandis. Next base: position 8,514,918 of record JARHVA010000023.1, read on the forward strand.
GAAGAGACACTTGGGCAAACAAAGTGCCCTTCAAAAAATTTTGAAGGGACACTTGGGGGGGAAACATTATCAAGACCATTTTGGGTTTTTTGATTGATTTTGCTTGTAAAAGTCATAAGAATTTCTCCTTGGAAAACCCAAAGTCATGAATTATTGGAAACCCACAAAGCATTAGGAGTAATTTAGGTTTGTAAACCCAGGTTACTTTTACTCATGAAATTTTAACAAGTCAAGTCATTCAAAAAACCTAATTTGGTCTTGATAATGTAATTATAAGTCCACTAGAATACATGGAAAATTGAATTCACTCAATACCAAAATTCCATTGCTAATTCATTCAATGAAATGTTCTCCTTATAGGCTAGAATAGATGGAAAAAAGGTGGGAAGAAATTATGTGGCTTGCACTGCAAAAGCTAGGTGAGGGTCTATTTGATTTCAACTATATCAAGTTGGATAATTTTATTGACATCAATGAGGAAGACTTGTGGGTTTCCTGGGTTGAGAATGATAGAGTTAAGGACTTCATCAAAAGATAATCAAGAAGGGAATTATTCCCTATAAATTTTCATGTTTCACATTGCAAGAGAAAATCATATTTTGTTGGAAAGGATAGCAATATCACCGCCACCTCTGAATATATCATATATGTCACTTTACACTATAGATGTAAGCCAATATCTATTTAGATGCTATTAGTTTCTATTAATGTATACTTTTTTTCACTTTGCATGATTATTTAATTTGTTCACCATAATCATGCAACTACTGTGTTCATATGGCCCTAATGACTTTTGGGAAATTGATGCCATGCCAAAAGATAAGTCTTTAATGCCCAATTTTGGAAAGGGTAACTAGTCAGGTCAAAGGCATATAAGGTGTGGTTGTCATTGCCATTTCAACACACTATGCATGGTCTATACACTCGATCATGTGTTACTCACATATAATCATGTAGAACATATAGACAATGAATGCAACTATTGCCACGACCAAAAATATGAATAGTTCAAGGGTGAGAAATGTTTTTTCTCCTTACATCAACCACCAACTTAATGAATGGGTTCATAAGATACTATTATTGGGAATGTTTGTTGATGATATCCAAGTTAAACACTAGGAGGTGGTGCATGAGAAACTTGTATTATTTAATGGTGAAACACAACAAGATGATTTCTTAAGCAAGGATGACATTTACAATAGATACAAATATATTAAAGAGGCAAAATATGTGTATAATGTTGATGATGCAAAAAGTGTTCAGGAGTGGGCACTAGTGAATCTTGATAAGTAGTTTTTATATGAGGGATATAATGGGGGAGAGCTTGATGGGGATGGGGAAATCCCCTTCATCTTGGGTATCCAACTCCCACAACAACTATAATGGTTATTGATATTTGGGAAGCGTAGCTTATTGGTAATAGATGCAACATTTCAGATGAATGCAATGAAAGTATTGTGCCAATGTTTGTAAGAGTAGTTGATAATATTAGTTGGTTTGATGTTTATAATAATAGTAGTTATTCCAATGTTTTTTTTGTACAATTTTGATTGTACACATTATTGGCATTTGATTCCAAACACAAAGGTGTTCCTATTACATGGGTCATTATGTCTTAGTCTTGTACTATCGACATAAGATAACAAATGTAAATTCCTCTTTAAAGAGTACATTTGAAAGACACTAAATGGACAATCAGTGCCTTCATGGTAGATGATGTTGGTGTGGATATAAAAGATATTAGGTGCATCATCATTATTTCTACACACATCATGGAGTTCATATTTAGATGTTCATAGACACCATCCCCACCTTATTCCATTAACTTATGTAAAACTATTATGTTATGTAAGGAGACATTCAACTATGAGATCTACTTATACATTTGGCATGTTCATCATGCGTGGTTGAAGAATTTGATAAGAAAGTTAAAATATGATGATGTAAGATGTGAGATGTTTATTGAGTTGGGGTTCATAATGCAAGTTTTGTCAATGAGGACTTGAATACAAGGGAGTCCAAAAAGTTTGAATAAATATATCACTCTTCTCATGCCACTTTTGTTGAATACTGATAATAACATTTGGTAGATAGGGTTGGAATGTAGTTGTAATGTTGTTGGACACTTTCATATGTTGGGAAAGACACCAATGCAGCTATAAAATCTTATTGTTCCCATTTGAAGCATCATTTCATAAGCACAATAAGGACTTCTACACATCATAGGGTAGATTGGTTGGTTCACCAACTAACAACATTAGTTTGCATATATTATTGGTGGCTATAGCTATGTAAGGACACTAACTTCCATAGGAACTTAAAAGTAGAGAGACTTGAAGACCTTTCATGGGTATGGGCTTTGTAGATCCTAGACTGTCATGTTACCTTCAACAATAGAAACCCTCATATGACATTAGTGCAAAGTATGAAATATGAGACATTGCATTATCATGTCTTCCATGTAACACCTTCCATGTTGATTTGTAATTACTCATTTTCACTCCAAGTATACACTTGAAAGCATGTGATCGAGGTGGATTTGATTAGAAAAATGATAAGTTAGGTAGTTGTAGAGGATGAAACCATAGTGCATGGTGTTAACGAGAGCATAAACAATATTGATGTTGAGTACCATGTAAGTTTTCTTTCCCCCATACTATATGCATTGACAACTTTGAGGTGACTGTCATTTGTGTGATATGTTTTCATTACCCAAGTCATAGATAATGGAGTTTAAATTGAAAATAAGGAAGAAGGCATGGATGTCATAGGTTTGCACATTGAAATTCATGGTGTATTAGCTATAGATATGTAGGTATCAAGCCATGCACTAGAAGGTGTCACAACAAATTTGGTGGATGACACTAAAAATTAGTTGAGGGAAGTTGATAGTGTAAGTCTAGTAACTAATCGAAGTCATCTATTTTTCATATTTTTTGGCATTTCTAACTAATGCTTTTCATTTCATGAATAGATCTCATATACTGCTAGAGTTGATAATGTTGATGCCTTGATATAACAAGCATGAGATATATATGAGAGATGTTGTGCAATAGATAGAAGCTTAGAAAATACGTCATTCTTCAAAAACTATATCACACATGTTTAAAACAAGGTATAGAGAAGGGAAATATCAATTGCACAACACCGGATGGCTCATCCATTCAAAAAAGTGCAAGATGAGATGGAACTTCCACTCATAGATAGAGAGACTTCATATAAAATATGAATAGATTCTGAAATTAGAGCATGTCATAGGAGACCACACTTTTTCCAAACCCACCTCATAATAATTCAAAATGACAAATCTGGGATGATGATCTTAATAGGGTAACAAAATGAAATAGGTGTAGACATAATATAGATAATGCATCTTGATTACAACCCTTTACAAGTTTTAGTGACAACATAACAATAATAAATGCATGTACAGTACATGACAATATACTATTATTATATCTTTTGATGTAATTATATTATTTTGATGCATTGTTAATTGTATTTGAAACCAAGGAAGTTCTCTTAGATTGTCCACATGCGATAACATATTGCATAAATGTACTATTTATTAAAATATTTTTTGAATGATATTTAAAGATAAAAATAGTACATCACATTATGTACATTATCACACTTTCAATTAAGTGCCGATATGAATATTATTTCACATACAACAAGTCAAAACTATTCTCAACTTACATGCATGCTCAAAAACCTTTAGTTTACAACACATAGGTTATTTAAATAAATATACATGCCTAGAACTTCCTCCTTTGTGCACTTGACTATGATACTTTAGTAAATCCCCTTCTTTCATATCTAATGGCTTCTTCCCCTACCTTTTCCATGTCATTGATGGTTCCAATAGACTCTACCAGGTCTCACTCAGTCATATTCCATGAAAAACCTTCAAGAACTACATTTTTAGACCTCTAAAAATCATTTATAGGCCAAGTTATATACAATAGTGCCTCACACATGATATAAAAATGATGCCATCAAGTGCCTTGAATGTCTTCCATCATATTTATCTCTCAATGTTCTAATTATTATCTTTTAATGTCTTCCATCATCTTTATTTGGATTTGTCTTGCAGATACTTTCTTGGTACATCTTTTAACTTATTCTTACTTTCAGTATGTAATTAAACCTCTTGTATGCATACACTTATTTATTTATCTTTTATAATATCACCCTTCTACCATCAATTCTCTCTCTCTCTCACTCCTTGGCATACACAACCATCACCTTCACATCTTCAATCTTCACTCTTGTACCAAACTTGCTAATCTTCATATATCTCCCTTGGCCTCAAGGCCTCATTCATTATTCCATGTTTTAACCTCATAATTAAGACTTCATGTGTTCATTCACCTATCTCTTGAACTCTATTCATTCTCCAAATAGTTAACTTCACCTCTAAACCTTTCTTCCTCAATCATTCCACTTTCATTCTTCTCTTCACTAACTCCTCCTTGTTCCAATACCTCAAACTTCATTGTAACTCAATGAAACTAAGAACTCACTAGAGATGGCTTCATTTTAGCATATCATACTATAAACAACTCACTTGGATCATCCACACACTCTCCAAAGCCTTTGAACACCCTTAATGCTCATACAGACCTACTCTTCATTGTAATGTTGAAAACATAGAAACCTCCTTGTCTAGGAGGATATACAGATCATCTCTACCAAATTATAACACTTTTTGACACCCTTTTAGTCCATTCATATCCAATAGTTTCAAGACTTAACTCTCTAAGACACCCATTTAACTTAGTTTCTTTATTTGGAAGTAGGTCTCCTTTATGCTTCTTTAGGCCTGATATGTTTACACAATAATGTAGATCGTACTCTATAATATCATTCAATCGTAATAAATCATGAAGCCTATAAATAACCTATAAACACATATGATTTCCAAGTTTTGTCAAATTCGTACAGAGGGAAAAAATTTATAGGAGTTGCAATAATGAAACCCTAACCATTGTCTTGGTAGGCTTAAACAAGGCTGAGAACACATTAAAAAGGCATTTTGGAGTTTTTGACACTTTTTGACCCTTATAAGACCTGTCCTAGGTCTATGACAACATGATTCACCATTTTCAATGGTTAATTATCCCTATTCTATCCTTAAGAGGTCTCAATAAGTAAGAATGTATAATTTTGATGTCTTCCTAAGATTGTACGCATGAAATTCACTTGTTTATTGTACTTATAATAGAAATATGGGATGGAAAAAGGATCTGAAGCCTATGTAGGGTCTACCCACACACCACTCAACATTTTCAAAGGTTCCTTGCTATCAATTAAGCATTCAAGGTCTCAAAAGGATAAGATGACCAAATTTTGATTAATACTAATATTGTGTAAGCATGAGGAGTAACAAGGTGGTATCCAATGATCGTTAGACAATTTCCCTCCCTTGTTAGGATTAGATAATGTTTCCCCAAACCTTATTAAACTCCTTATAATATATATTTTCCAAAAATTCATCAATTAATTCTCCAACATGCATGGATATAGACTTTTGAGTACTCTTAAGACTAATCGAAGACTCAACTTACCAAACTTATAAGTGGACTGTCATCGCCTATAAAACTCTCTATATTAATTTTGGTCCACCACCATTCAAGCACCTCTAATCACACATCACTACTTTTGATTTTTCTATTATCCTTATTTGTCCACAAGGAGTTATCATGGGTTTTCCCTATCTTTTCACACCTACAGGTAAGTCATAAGAAACCCCAATCATTGAAAAGAAGCAAAATAATGTATGAATAGATAAAAATAAATAAGTATAAGATATTGGCCACCCCCACATTGAAGAGTTTTGAGTCACCCTTTATGACATCTTCAAACCCTCTAAACTCTAATTAATTCTTTTATCAATAATGCATGCATATAGTCATGCAATTCATACCACTATTAAACACCTACAAACACCCTACAAAGACCTTCAACCAGGACAAAATGTAGAGTTTTTGGGATTAAAATAGGATTGGGTGAAGGAGTTAAGGGTCTCTTGAATTTTAAGGAATCATAAGACTTTTCCTATGGATTTAAAACTTGTCTAATGTCTATCCAAACTCAATACAACGTCTCAAAACCTTATTTGCACTAGAGCAACCTTCAAGAGTCCTTACATACAAAATTGGTATAAATCAAGATTCTATTTATGATGGTCCTTCTACTGTTAAAATTTTAATTGAAACTAAACTTCAAAACATCTTAATTAGCATAAAACAATGCTACTAATCCCTGAACAATGATACTAATCCCATCTCCTTTCATTCACTCACTCACTAACTTCATTAGACTATTAATTCCTCAAGACTCAAACACCTCAATTCTTGATTTAGGTTCCTTGAGTTCAAATCTTCATGATAGATGATCTCTCATAGGCATAACATACCTACCTCATCTCATTTGAACCCTCGACTCACTCTCAACATCCACTTACACACCTTAAGATTAATAATGAGACTACTTCTTTGTAGCCTTTTTTTATACAAACCTTCATGTCTGGAAATTTCCAAAACTCACCTTGGAAATCTAGGAATATATTATAGTACCCTTTATCCTTTTTTAACTTTATACATAATTTCATAAAATTGATAATCCATGGTGATGTACTTATTAGCTCAAACTACACTTTAATTAGGTCTTCAATCCTCCAATTTTGAGTTTTGAATATCCTAGCTTACACACATGCCAAATCCACTAAAAAAATTTTGATTAACTTTTATGTCATTATTCCCTAGCTTCATATAAAAATTTAGATCCCAACTCCTTCTCTAGCTGCCACACCATATATTTGGTCAAGAAACCCTATGTAGGGTCTATACATAGGTTGAGGAGAGCTCATAAAGGTTGTCATGCATATAAAAGGGTTTTGAACATACAAAGTGGATGAATCAAGATTATATAATCAAGACACACTCAAACACATTGTATTTAAGATCTCCAAGGTCACAAATATGCTTGAATCCTCTTTTCTAAACTTGACTGTGTACAAAAATGACAACCTACAGGACTGAGACACCATAGAATGAAGTATAAATCAATTATTGATCTTTTTATTCTATCTTTAGAATTTCAACATATTCCATTCACTTTTTCATACATATTAAACCTACAGTAAGCAATATCATTCATTTATTGGATACAAAATGGTCTTACCTCTCCTTTTCAACTTGATTGTCTATCTCAAGATACGGTACAGGTAGAGTCATGAAGGTTTAATGTTTGTAAGATATTTTTAACCTTTCACATTAGACCTGGGAATTCAAAGGATAGCTATAAACTTAATGACAACATTAATTCCCAATTTAATACCTTAAAGCTCTTGAGAGGATCTAAACCACCTTACTCCCCTAATATGTCAACTGTGACATACACACACCAAATTCTAAGGGACCTAGTTCTCTTTTCCTTTGATTTCTCACTTTAGTATGCAATAAATGACACCAAAATGAATTTAATAATTCATATACAAATTTAATACAATCATACCATGTTTATACTTGCATTGATCATCCTTTAAAGCCTTCAAAACCAGTCATTTACTTGATGGTCTCAAACATACAATAAGATTTTAGGGTTGAGAGAGTTATTTCTTGATTTATATTACTTATAACACCAAAATTGACCATATTGAGGGTTTATATAGTTTAGATACTTATTTATATTGAACATGAAACTATTTTCATATATCAACAAACTTCCATGCAATTCAAGTTTCTTCTTTCTAACCGCAACCTCACTTTATTTTTGGATTGTCACCCTGCATTCCTTGATTAATCCTAAAACAACACAAAGAGTGCTATATATATATATTAAAGATCCTATTTAAGAAAACATATAAATAATAACAATCCATATACCATGCATGAAAGAGTAAACATACAGAAATAACTCTTTTTTATTAAGATACACCATCAACATTTACATATGCACTTCATTCTTAGACTTTGCCATTCTTCTTGAAGAGTGTACATTATTATTTTCTTTACTTCTTCCCTATCATCTTCATAACTCTCTCTCCTTCTTCCTACTCTCCTCTTTTATCTTACACTCTCTCCTCCTCTTATTCAAAGCTTCTATTTTCATGCAACATCTATGTTGGATTTGGGTGGTTATAACCAAAACTCTTCAACCACCTTTTCTAATGACATGACACTTACATGTAGTCACTACATATAACATTTTAAGACTACCTCATAAATTACCTATCATTTTTTCATCTCACTATAATCATATGACCCATTAATGTTTGGGTCTTATAATTTGAAATTTTAAATTACAATTTTGGATGGAAAACCCCCAACACATATTCTAAACCATCTCATGGATTTCTAAGACCATTATGACCTCTAATGGACCTCCTAATATATATTATATTCTTCATAACTACAATTTGGTTAAGTGACTAGATGCTCCTACATCAACTTTCAAAATTTACTACATGCTTAACCCCTGAACTAACTAGTGATGCTCTGCATCATTCTTTTTGTTTATTCGATAGTCAACACTTGTACATAGCATTTTAATTTACTTAAAATTTAAATAGTTACAAAAGTTTTTGAAATTTTTGGAAATTATATATGCAAGTACTACATGTTGATTACTGCATGCTAATTACCCGTAACATTGAACTATGTTGATTACTACATGCAAATTAATTAACTATAGTTTGTGATTTTGGAAATTATCACTAAATAATTTTTGTAAATGTGTGGAATGTGGCATTAATATTATAAACATGGGGAGTGTTTTTTAAATAATAGAGGAATTCCCCAAATTCATCTGGAAAAAATATATATTGGAGGAGTTATATGTGGAATCTGAAACGTGAAACAATATACCAAATCTCATGTGTTGTGGCTGCCTCCATCAACTGGAGGTGGTTTGGATGCACTATAAATTTTATCCATCCTAATAGATTATGATGGATCAATGTTATTATGAATAAAAACATGGAATATTCTTCTTATCACATTCATGTGGTGAGTTATGATTTTTTGGCATTCATTGATAAGCCTGATACTGATCTATACCTATAGCGGTCATATGAATGGCTAGAGGATGATGCCATATTTCCCGATGTGTGGGATATTCTTGGAACCATTCTAGGATATTTAAGGATGGAGAAATTATTGATAATAAAGGTGTCGAATGATCTGAATGTGTATGTGCTTCTAGATTAGGTACATAATATATTCATTGGTACAAAATTACCATTTTGAATGCATTTTAAACTATACAACATTCAAAATAACCACTTTCATGCCTCCATATTTTGTTTTGCCTAGCCATATGTAGCATTGTGGAAGAGGTACACAATCTCCCACAACATAAATTTTACTCTCATCCATAAAATTATGACAATGATGGTGACTATGATCCATGGGATGAAAGTGACAGTTCCCAAAGTAAATAGTATAATTATATAAACTTATCTTTCAATATTGATAGACATTTTATAGTCTTGTAATCAGTTCTATTTGAACATGTTCATTTTATGGATAAAGAAATTACATATTTGTTTGTCTATTACTTAAAGTTCTAATTCTGACTTGTATCATTGAAATTCTACCTTCAGTTTTGCATGTAACCATATTGACCTAGAATCTGATAATCTTTTACCATAGGTCTGTAATAGTGTTTGATGTTTTGATCAATGAAAAAAATGATTTATTCAGATGGAAAGGAGTTTATAATGTTCCTTTATATATTTTTGTGCATTGTCTTATATAAAGTGAGTGTTTATATGTGCTCTTGATCACTATTAACACGACTGTGTATGAAAATACAAAAGTATGTGAATAGGTCTATACATGTATATTAACATTAATAAGGAATATTTAGGTTTTTAAGTTCCTCTTGAATTCATTTTATTATTATGTTAGCTTTTGATACATATTGTGTTCAAAATCATAATAATTTTGTGCATTGCATAGTAACTATTTCCATTTTACCTTATTCTTTCTTAGGTTTGTAATTCTCACAACTTCTACATTAGATTCTTCAAGATCATGACAAAATCACTAAATGACCCAATACATGTTATAAAAGAATTAAATAATGCTTATCCAACATTGAGATACCTTAAATCAATATTGAGAGTCAAATAATGAAGCAAACCTTCAATTCACGTTCCCTTCTAGGTGTCTTCTACACAGTCAACTTGTAAACAAACTTATTGAACATTATAAAACCTCCAATCACTTGGAACTCATTATAAAACCATTTTCTAGTGATAAACATGAAAACACGTTTATACATGATTTGGAGTCAAAAGATATTTCGAAATAACCATTTTTCATACTTTTTTAGGTCTCTTAAAATGCACCTAAAAAATTTATGAACACAGTCCCCTGAGCATTATTTTACTGAAGCTATTACCACTTTGTAATACTTGGAATAGATCCTAAACACCTTCTATCATCTCTTCCCAAAAATTGGAATATTTTCACCAGTTACAAATTAAAGTATGGCTCTTTCCCATCTCCAAACCCTATTTTAGGGTTTATTAGGTTACACTCGGGCCAAGAGATTCTTTTGGATTGTTCATGAATCCTAGAACATTTTTTTATCATTTTGACACTTGTAATATAGGCTTATAAGACTCCTTAAACTATTCCAATCTTCAAATTCAATTCATACATTAAAATACATTTGTCTTAAGTGACTGTCCTGATTGTGTATTCTTAGAAAAATAGAGTAATAAGATTTTGAACAATATAAGTCCTAATCCAAGTTCAAAATCACTTCAACAAGGATGAAATCCTACTCATTATTTAAATTGAAAGCAACTTAAATACGCAAGATCAAGTAAGTGGTGGAAAATAAACATTTATTTTGTAGATTAAAATATAAATAAGCAAATGTTTCTATTTATTTCCATTCAAAGTCATAAGCATACATGGAATATCAGACACATAAACCATTACACACAACTAATTATCATTGTTTGTCTATGGAATACCATCTCTATTAGGAGATATCCCATTGGCTTGTGCAACTAGATATCCAAGTCCACCTTAAAAATATATAATTGGTGCTCATATATGGTAACTATTCCTTAGTGATTTAATTACATAACCTACATAGTCTTTGTCCTTACATCATAGAGTGTTTTTTTGTAGGCATGGGTAGCTTCTAGATTGACAAACTTTATTTTAGTGTCCATCTTATCATCCCTCAATGTGAGAAGTGCATAGTGCAACTTCTCAACCTCTCTATTTTCCTCAACCAATGCAGTTTCCAACTTCATAACCTTTACCTTTGCACCATCAAGAAGCTTAGACAAAAACTAGTATTCCCTCTTGAGTGATTATTTTTTTACAGCTGCTAGTGATAGTTGCAAACCAAGATGTTCTTCTGCACCCATTGCATTCTCGGATCTCATCCTTGTGAAAATTTCTTCCATGTCCTTCAAAAATTAGGAAGCCATATTCTCTTCTATATTCAAGACTTCATCTTAAAAAAATAAACATGAACTTCAATGATAGCATTCAATATTTTTAGCATTAATAAGCTTAAAAAAATCTATACATAAATGAGGGTCCATGAGATTAGTGCCTTGTTTGAGAATATTAAAAATCTAAGAACATTAATTTTTTTTATAATATGAATAATTTCCTTATAGACACAAAAAAATTTAACTTAAATGAAAATAATGAAATCATTATATTATCCCATTATTGACAAATGAGAAAAGTTGGCAAGTGAAATGGAAAGTACTGCATGTTACAATGGCTAATGATGATTTTGAAAATTACTTTGAAACGCCAAAAACCAATAGAGAATACCATTATTATTTACCTGTGTTATGGTCATTTTGATGTATTAGACTATTGCATTCCTTCTCAACCTTCCTCCCTTGCCTCAAACTGTGGCCCATAGACATAAATAGTTATTGTGTTGATTGCCTAAACACACAAACACATGATATGAGATAAAGGAATGTTATAGAGACAAAACATGCATACAAATATTGTATTTCACTCCTTCCCACCACATTTACTTTTATAGAGACATAAAGTCATGTAAACTGTGAACTTTATCACCAACATGTGAAACAATCAAAGGATAATAAGGTATACATTTGAACACAATAGATCACCTATCAACAACATCACATACCATACACATAAAAAAAAAATTGATGAGTACATCGGAAAAAATTGCATCATTCAACTATGTCATTGCTTAAGTCATACATAAATAAAAAACTATGTATCCAACACAAACCAAAAATGAAACACCTATATTGAAATCTCCTGTCCAAATAATATGTTTAACCACACATCATACATGTCATACATATTATGCCAAAATGTATGTATATAAATAATAATGTCCAAGTTAGTAGCTGCAAGGCAATATCAACATTCATGCCCTGGCAATTAAGCCTCTTCAAATGGACAAACAAGTAGAAGTGGTCAACCACATGAATGTACATATATGCATATGTCACCCTAGACACCTGCATTTGAAAATGTGTAGTTTATAAATCTCAACAAAAAACCAGAACAAGAAACCAACATGAAGAATAAACTTATCAGTTTTAGTAAATAAGAAGTAACTATCATACCTCCTAAACATGGTCCATCCTGCTTATGACTATGCCAACTTATCTCCAACAAAAGCTTATATATAATAACAATATTCAACACTATCAAAATATTTAATGGTAGGGTTGAAATAAAGGTAAGGGGAATAAATATGAGTGCATATAATATATAATCATCATAAGAAGTGAAATATCCATTTGTGAGGTAACTTGTCATGCACACCTTCATTTCTTACACCCCCCAACAAACATATCTACCATTCCACAAATGCATTTATATCAAAGGGATGCAATCATCATCACTAGAATGAGATTGAGGGTCATCCCTATGAAATTTGAATGGTGATTGTTGCAAAAATATCAATGTTAAAATTGAGTAAGATGAATTGAACTTAACTTTAACTTCATGAAAACTAGTGAACAAAATGCATTTAACCTGAGGTCCATTGTTACATGCACCTTGTTGTTGCTCCACCCATTCTCTTTCTCACTCCATTTTTTGATGATATTATCTTATTTGAATACAAGCGTCCCTTCTTTGTGCTAATTTTTAACTTGAATCATATGCACCCATCTCATCATTGATAGACTTCAAGGATATCTCATTGAGATAAAATAAATTAGATATATTCTCCATAGCCATCCATGATCTTTCCATCTTGTCTCTCTTGATGATGCTCTGGTTTTTCAAGAGCCAATCTATTGGCCTCCTTTCTATTTGTCTTTTCATGACTTCTCTTCCCTTTGAATTCTATTTCCCACTTCCAGCATGCTTAGGGGGCCTCCTTGGAATGGGCTACCGATGATGAATCTTACCATGATAAGTGTTAAGTCTATCTCATGACCAAAATTGATGGCCACCATTAGCTCTAAATGTGTCACATGGCCTCTAAAAGCAAAGGTGCACATTCTATGTCATAATACCCTAATCCTTGATACTATAATCACATGCATACTATCATTCAACAAGGAAGACATGTGAGGTTAAAATTATAAATTAATAAAAAAAATATAACGTCATCAAACACAATAAAATGTTATAAACATATATCAATAAACATAATATAATGTCATCAAAGACAATTAAATTTTATTGCATCATTTGGTTCCTCCTCTATTTTAGATTACAAAGTGTCCAAAATCCAGTCAACATCCTCATCACCATTGTCATCAGGGTCATATGACTCTACCTCCCCCTGCCACATAGATCAACATCTATATGTGACTCCAAACATATATGGAAAAACAAACATGTATGAGCATGGCAAATGAAAGAGAGAGTATAAAAAATACACACATTTGTAGGGATGAAGTCATTATGTAAGTGACTATCACCCACATCCATGTAGCTAGGCTCAACCCCTTCCAACTAAAACACAAAAAAATAACAACATAGAAAAACATATGGTGTGTTAAAATCATTCTAATTTTGATTGTTGTAAGAGGGAATAAAGAAACAATATATAACATGAGTGATCAAACATTAAGGGAAGCCAAAGGTTCTCATACATCATTTGATAAACCATCATTGGGAACTTCATAGACACGCTCTTCACCTTCAATTTGCTCTACCCCCTCCTCTTGTAGTATTAAAAAATATGAAACAAATCAAAATATGAATGCAAAGTTCACAAATATTGAGCATTTTACATACACGGCAAGAATATTAAATTAGGCATTGAAAATACACAGAGCATCAATAAAATTACCTATGTTGTCCCCTTGTCTACATCTTTATTCAATAAATAATTGATCTTGCACTGGGATTTCACCCTTGGTTGTTTGTAGGTAGGGGATGGATATCTTACAATAGTGGGAATACCATCCCCAATGGTTGATGATCCATATATCTTCTTTGTCTGATCTCTGAGGGGGTGAGGGGAATGTCTAAATTGAGCCCTTGCACATAATGGGGACTTCTAACTAACTTCTTTCTCCTAACACAATGTATTTCATAATAGATTAACATCAACAAAAAAATAATACAACTCAAATTCAAATTTTAGTGTAGTAACTAAAAATGCTTACCATTTATTTGGTCTTAGCATAAATTTGTTTGAGGCAATCATCTAATTCCTAGTCATCCATATTAAATTTCGATCAGTTAACATTCATAGTATTAGTTTCCAATAAATAACTACTTGCATTCAAACAAGTTAATAATATGCTTTACAACATTAACCATTGCATATGAATTGCTTAAATAAATAACCATAAAGGTCACCAGGAGAGTACAATGATGTGTCAATAGGTAGGATAATCTGAGTAGTTGGCAACATAACATAGTAGTCATGGAATAATTAGGGTAACCACTTTTCATGAAATTGAAACCCTATATTGAAAGTATATATTATGGTCCTGCAACAAGGAAATGTACATTCAAAGGCATTACATTTTCTCTAGATATTGTAACATTCCAAGTAGATATTCAAAGGCATTACATTTTCTCTAGATATTGTAACATTCCAAGTAGATATTTTCTTTTCACATTATAGAAACATAACATACCAATCCATTTGGAAACAATCTATTTAATATGGCAAATCCTCATGTGGTGATTCAAAGACAAGCTAATCAAACATTTGTAGGTAGTAGATGAGATAGAGAAAATGTAATGTATACATTACATTTTGAAAACTTAAAAATAAAAAAAACATGCTTGTTTTAAATTTCAAAAGTTAGCAATAATATTTTTTAAGCCTAAAATATCAAGTCCATGAAGATTGTATGCAAAAAAAATTAATTTCAGTTGGAGCTTCTATCAAAGAGGTTTATGGCAATATTTAATAATCTCAGTGAACATTTTGAATGAAGAAGTCAACAATAATAAGTATACACTATATAGTACAATGGGAGTACAGTAAACATGGATTGACACACTCTTACAAAGTGGAAGTCTACATAAACACATGAAATATGATAAGAGTAAACCTTTCAATGTACTTAAAGGCACATATACACGATGACCCTATCACAAAGAATTATGAATATTCATCCACACACCTCATAAATAAAAATAGAGTAAATTTAGGCACTTGTAAGCATAAATACACATGAAAGGATGAACAAAAACACATGAATTAAAATCAAAGCTCAAGATATTAAAGCTTGGAAAATATTATATAGGCTCCTATACACCCTATTCTACCCTATTCTAGAGCTCTGTTTGTCAAATTCCTAGTGCATATGACCCTACATATGAGATATTGTCCTTATGTATAAAAATACATTATTAATAGAGAAAAAAATTTAGATGAACTTAACCTTATGTATAGTTAGCCTCTACCGAGGAGAAACAAGGTTTGATAAATAATAGGTATAGGTAAATTGAAGACAAATGTCCTTTTAAAGGATTTATTAGAATCTTCACTACTTTTCTTTGCATTTTCATATGAATAATTATGTTATCTAGCACCTTCATGCAAAGGAGGCTTCCTAACACACTGCGAATGTGTTTATGTGAAGCATTTTTTTCTCATATCTATTATTGCTTCATATGATTTGGATCTTATCTTTGTTAATAAGTTATGGATTTGATTTTTTCACATTTTTTAAAAACTCTACTATTTATTTCCTTGTTCAAATTATTCCTTGGAAGGTAATAGTCAATGTCCACTTACCCTTCTCAAAATAGAGGCTCTGTCTCCGATAGGGTTCTAGACTTTTGTTGGTCAAATTCCTAGTGTAGGGTCATATACACATTTAACCCATAAAATGGAGCATATAAATTGTTAATGCACCAAGCTTAACCTTAAAACATATGCACATTTTATGTAGGGTCGTATGCACATTTTATGCATCTTTTAATCTACTACGATCACAAATATGAATGAATCTATCAAAATGATAAAACATGGTAGAATAGACCCATTTAAAAAGATTCTTGATTGGTTTATCAACTTTTATCAAAATTCATGTCTTTTATAAAATTTTAAAACATGGAAGAATGGACTAGTTTAAAACATGGGATCAAACCTAGAAGTTTTTGACCTTCTTCTGACTGACTGTGCTTGAGTTATCTCCCTCTACCTTGGATCTAATAGTAAGAAAATCATAAATGGCATTTGTTTGGACTTTAAACTTTAACTAGATAATAGTAGGGCCATAAGAGGTTCAAAACTAATGATAACAAGGCATGATAATCATGGTTTACCATTGAATCATTTGTATGCCATGATGGGTCCATGCCATGTGTCATAGTTAGTGATACTTTCATAGTCATTGTTCACAGTCTCAATATCTTGGTGGTTAGTGGAAATGATAGTGATGATCACAAGTAGTAGTGACCATGATCAATGGTGGAATTAATGTTAACTATGATGGGCTCAGTTAGTTATGGTTAGCATCATATAAATCATAACCACACTCAATTTTGGACAAGTCAGTGTAATGACGACTGATGAAGATAAACAATTAACACTAGCACATTAGTGGTTAGTGTATGTTGGTTAAGTTCACCCCCTTGTCAAGTCTTATTAGCCTCTTTTATATTGGTTATGTTTGTGGGCCCTTGGAATGTTTTACCAGTTGTATTCAATGCTTCTCTCCCCTCTTGGTTTGGCATGGTAGTGTTTATATGGGCTCCCTTAGAGAATGGTGGTATCTTATTTTCTTGGTTTTATATGGTTGTTGAGTGTCATTTGATATGCCCAAGAAGGTTTGTTTCCCTCCTACAATGCAAGTATTATAAGGTTATATGGAATCCTTATATCACCCTATATTCTGAATACTAATGGTATTTAGTGATCAGGGATAGGGTGCCCCTAATCAAGACTAATTGGGCTTGTCTTGACATTTGGATAATATTTGTTGTTCAAGGTCTTTTTGAGTTTTTTTTGGCTTGATTGGTTTTTTGGTGCTGGTGATCAGAAATTGGGTTTTGATAATGCTTCCAATTCAGAGTTTCAATGGCGGCACACTATAGAGCTCTTTAAGAGCTTTTTGATGCATTTTTTGGAATGTAAATCTGAGTTCAGGAGCTCCTATTATGGCTATTTGAAGATGGTTAAAAAATGTCACTTGTGACATATGGCACATGTTTCGATGTTATTTTGACATTTAGACCTATCAGAGGTCGACACTTGGTGGATTGAAAAGTTTTCAAAAAAATGGTTCAATGACATGCCATGTCACTATAGTGACTCATTACCATGTCACAAGTGATGACTCATTGCCATGTCACCTTTTTTGAATGGAGTTTAGTGATTAAGCTCAGAGATAAGCTCATTGATCGAGCCATATGGTGAGTTTAAAGGAGCCTCAAGCTATGAAGCTTGAGCAAGGTGGTGAGCCTGAGGGAAAGCGGATAGAGTTTGTTGGCAAGTCATAGGGTCTTATGGCAAGTCTTATGGCGAGCCCTCCAAGGAAAGACTGAGCCCTCGAGCTAAAGATCCAGCTTGAGCCCAAGAAAAAGGAGCCTTATGTGGCTAAAGCTGCATGATAAGAGGGTAGTTAAAGGCTATTTAAAGCCTTATTCTATCCCTAATGTGTTTCATGTGGGATAAACCCATGGTGGAAATGGCAGCTGAAGGCTTTATTAAGCCTTGTCTTATCCTCTCGACCCACACATGTGGGATAATAAGAGATAAGCACCTAAAAGAAAGGTCGATGGTTTGAACTCATGACCTACCATCCAAAAGAAATAGGCTTTGACCACTTGTCTTATAGGGGTCAAAGTGTTATTTAAAGCACAAATTTCTATTTGAAATTAATCAATTCTGGACTGTGTTTTTATTTTTAAAAGGTTGAAACTTTGTTAAAGCTTTGGTAAGCTTATGTAATGGATTTTTATCCATCCTCCAACCATGATATATAGTCTTAATACTCTTTTAAGCCAATTTACATATTGAAGGATTATTTTTCAAACCCTAGAGGAGATTTTAAGGACTTTGGAGTGACTTTGCAGGTGTTTATGAAGACTCGTGAAATTCAAAGGTGCCGGGATTGAATCAGTCATGGTGGAGGTGAATTTTTGCATTGAGATATCAGCTTGCAAGAAAGTTGTTTATTGTTTCCAGGTGTTTGAAGTGTCCTTAATGGAAATGGTCCACTCCTTTGGTGAACCCAGAGATGTAGGCATCAATTGTTGAGCCAAACTCTGTTATCATGTTTCATGTTTTGGTAATTTTCATTTGATGCATGTTTTTGTTTCAGTTTGTTGATTTGATTTTAATTAGTAAATGAACTCATGAAAGTGATTCAAATTTTGAAAATTATAACACAACGTTATTAAAAAAAATTGGTTTTAATTGGTAAATGAAAGTAACAAGTCTTTTGACAATTCCAATCCAACTCAACAACTGAGAATGTTTTTGCCATACATTTTGCAAGTTCTTTTGAGTATTTTCTAGAATTTGTTAAGTTTGAGAAATTTAGTATTCATACTTAAAACTTCACTTTGAGTTTATTAGTGTAGTTCACGGATCAAGTTGGTATCAGAGTGGTTAGAATGTAGGGATTGCTTCTAGTTATGTATTGACAGTTGCTTCAAGAATAGTTGGATTATTGGTTTACAGATTGATTATATTACAGTGTATAGTGTGGAATCAGGGGTTTACAGGAAACCATGGGCAAGTTGTCACAGATTGAGGCCATTAAAGATGAAAATGCAATCTTGAGATGCTAGAAATTTGCACTTGAATTTCAAGTGGCATAGTTAAAATCAGAACTTGAATCCAAGGATGAGCTCTTGATTAGATTACAATGTGGTGAGTGTGAAAAGGTAAAGTCTTCAACTTCAGATTTAGAAACTATGACTAAGTGCACTATAAATTTTTCACCACAAGAATCTTCATCTTATTCTACCATTTCAAATTCTCATAATATTGTTTTTGGTGATTTTGAAAGATACACTAAGGGCATAGGATCTAAATTGTTGTTTAAAATGGGTTATAATGGAGGAGGACTTGGTAGAGATAGCCAAGGTATATCTAACCCAATTTAGGTTAAGCATAGACCTCTTTGTGTAGGTTTGGGTTATACTACTGTGCAGGTGGATGATGGATAAGTTTCTTCTATGGCTAAAGGAAGACGAGCTTCCACTAGCGACAGTTCTAGGCCACTAGTTCAAAAGTGTAAAGGTAAAAGAGGTATTGAGATTCCACCTCCTGATTCTTACACTAAATATTCTAATCTAATTGATACTTTTAAGAAGTTTGGATATAATGTATAGAAGATAATGCAATCATTTCCATGCACATTTTGTGCGATGAATAACCATAGTGCTAAGACTTGTTGGAAATGAAAAGCTTTATTTAAGCAGATTGCATGTTTGAAAGACCATTCTCATGTTAAGTTGGGAATTGGCAAAAGGGGACCCTCACCTAAGAAGGATGTTTGCACTCATTGTAAAGTGAGTGGACATAGGATTGATAGATGTTTTAAACTTCATTCATCTTCACATTCAATTAATGTTAAAACTAAGATGATTTACAAACCTCTCACTAAGGTTAATGAAGCTAATTAAATCCACAATATGGTTGACAATACAACCCAGGTTAAGGTAAAACCTACAAGTGAAAATCCATTTAAGAGGTTAAGTCAACATTTTTTTCAATTACATATGGCAAAGCCCAATTTGGTAAATTATGCAATTGAAAATGAATCCACAGAGACAATCATTTTCACTAAGAAGAAAGAATTGGTTAAGTGGATTATCACTACATTCTTTTTGCAAAGCATGGTTATGAATTCATCTAAGGGAATGAACAAGGTTTGATAGATGTAGATTAGAGTTGGTGGGAACACTTCAAGACAAGTTTACCATATGAAGTTTTTCAATTCTCACTTTTTGATAACTCTAAGTTTTTGATCTCCAGAATATATTGTATGGGTAGTCTAATAATGGATAAGACATTAACTCATTTGAAATAGTTGGGGATATAACAGAGTGATGTTGTGGGTTGAGTTAATTCCTTACGACACTTGTCTCATATTTGACTGCTATTTTTAGAATGTATCTATTTTTAGCACATGGATGTATAGATGCATTGAAAGACCCTTTGGGCATGTTTAGATATTAGGCAGCATACACTTTTGGTTGTTTGAATTTTCTTAGCATATGAGTTCCATACTAGGGAATTGTATTACAACATGTCTACAACATTTATTGTATATTTTTGGCATTTTAAACTTGTCTTACAGTTACATTGCGAGTTGTTTCAATTTATGGTAATTCACTGCTTTATAGGATGTGACATTTGGGCAGGCAGTTTGATATGATGTAATCACTTTGGCAGTTGCATATTCACTTACTCATGCCTATGGATTAGGAATTTTTTTCGTTTGATTGTGAATCATTTTAATGTAATTGTTTATATCTCTTGCTATGATTGGGTTCTATTTTCATGGATGCAGCATACCAATATGCAGTTTCAGGGGAAATTGGACTTTTGGAGACCAAAAGCCTTCATTGGGGAGGTGTGATCATAAATTGGATTCTGATAACGGTTCCAATTCAGAGTTTTAGTGGTGGCACACTGTATATCTCTTTGAGAGATTTTTGACACATTTTTTGGAATGTAAATCTGAGTTTAGGAGCTCCTATTATGGCTATTTGAAGATGGTTGAAAAATGTCACTTGCGACATATGGCACGTGTTTCGATGTTGTTTCAACATTTGGACCTATTAGAGGTCGACAATTGGTGGATTGAAAAAGTTTGAAAAAAAATGGTTCAATGACATGCCACATCACTATAGTGACTCATTGCCATGTCACAAGTGATGATTCATTGCCATGTCACCTTTTTTGAGTGGAGTTTAGTGATTAAGCTCAGAGATAAGCTCGTTGATCAAGCCATATGGTGAGTTCAAAGGAGCCTCAAGCTACGAAGCCCAAACAAGATGGCAAGCTTGAGGGAGAGCGAATAGAGCTCATTGGCAAGTCACAGGGTCTTATGGCGAGTCTTTTGTGGAGCCCTCCAAGGAAAGATTGAACCCTCGAGCTAAAGACTCAGCTCGAGCCTAAGAAAAATGATCCTTATGTGGCTGAAGCCACATGATAAGAGGGCAATTGAAGGCTATTTAAAGCCTTATTTTATCCCAAATGCATTGCATTTGGGATAAACCCATGGTGGAAATGGCGGCCGAAGGCTTTGATAAGCCTTCTCTTATCCTCTCAACCCACACATGTGGGATAATAAGAGATAAGCACCTAAAAGAAAGGCCGACAATTTGAACTCATGACCTACCATCCAAAAGAGATAGGCTTTGATTGCTTGTGCTATGAGGGTCGAAGTGTTATTTAAAGCACAAATTTCTATTTTAAATCAATCAATTCTGGACTGTGTTTTTATTTTTAAAAGGCTGAGACTTTGTTAAAGCTTTGGTAAGCTTATGTAATGGATTTTTATCCATCCTTCGGCCATGATATACAGTCTTAATACTCTTTTAAGACAATTTGCATATTGGAGGAGTATTTTTCAAACCTTAGAGAAGATTTTAGGGACTTTTGGAGTGACTTTGTAGGTGTTTATGAAGACTCATGAAATTTGAAGGTGTCAGGCTTGAATCAGTCATAGTGAAGGTGAATTTTTGCATTGAGATATCAACTTGTAGGAAAGTTGTTTATTGTTTCCAGATGTTTGAAGTGACCTTAATGGAAATGGTCTACTCCTTTGGTGAACTCGGAGATGTAAGCATCAATTGTTGAGCCGAACTCTGTTATCATGTTTCATGTTTTGGTAATTGTCATTTGATGCATGTTTTTGTTTCAGTTTGCTGATTTGATTTTAATTAGTAAATGAACTCATGAAAGTGATTCAAATTTTGACAATTATAACACAACATTATTAAAAAAATTGGTTTTAATTGGTAAATGGAAGTAACAAGTCTTTTGACAATTCCAATCCAACTCAACAACTGAGAACATTTTTGCCATACATTTTGCAAGTTCTTTTGAGTATTTTTGAGAATTTGTTAAGTTTGAGAAATTCAATATTCATACTTAAAACTTCACTTTGAGTTTATCACTGTAGTTTATGAATCAGTTGGACATTATTGTTGAGATATTTTGGGTTCTTTAATGGATAACTAGTGTCTTTTTATCCTTGATTTGATACCATATTGGGATGTTTTATTTATCTATAATTCATGCTCTCTGAGTTGCAAAATGGGTTGCTTTTGGCCACTGTGGACTTGTCTCATTTTTTTCTAGTTTCCTTTTGTTCTTTACATCCCAAATCCTTTCTAGTTACACCTTTGGTGTGGTTTTGGTTTCTTGATGAATCATTTTTGTGAATTTTTTAGATCCATGATTTGTTCCCTAGTTTTTGTTGGATTTCTCAAAGCTATGGTTTTTGTTCCAAGTGTGGGAAAGGAATTGTGGAGCCCACTTTCCTTAAATTGATTTTTTTGTATGAAGGTAATTTTATATTTGTACCAGTGAGGGTCCCTCCAACCTTTAATATATATAAAAAAATATTATATTATATTATATATAATATATTCACATAATGAAACTTATTATGAATTATATTAACATTTTTAGGGTAATGTTGAATAGATAAGCACCATAAAAATATGCATGACAAGTAGGGTCAATCTTCAAATTTAGGCTTTGGACACAAGAAAAATTACATGATACAGGTACAAATTTGCATCAATGGTTAGGAGAAGTGTCATCTAATTTTTTATTTGTTTGCATATATGATTTGTGATAAATAGATGAATTGGATCTCTTAAATAGTCTCCCCCATTTCAATCCTGATTAACTATCAAGTTAAATTATATAGCCATTTATATTCATCCCTGTATATGGTTGTATCTAATGGTGGGTGTACGTTACACAATAATTTAGATCCATCCCCATATTATAATTATAGTGTAAATTAAAATTTATATATCACTTGAAACCCATTATCATTGACCGCATCTAAATTTTTGTGGATAAAGTGTTAAGCAACAATAATATTATATTTCTCCTTGAGATGATGATGGAAAATGAAGTTGTGTGTTCTTTGATACGGTGTGGAAATGAGATGTCTAGCGAGGAGATGTTTTGTACCAACTTAGATATTATCTTTTTGTCCTTAACACTAAACAACACATACTCCTTATCATCAATGCAACTATTTATTATTCAATGTAATATATATTATAAAGTAATATATCATAATTGTATATAAAATTTATTATAATAATATATAAATATTATGTATGTATGATTATAATATATTAATACATATCATAAATACAATTTATATTAATTTTTTTAGATATTATTATGTAATATATAGTACTTTTAATATATACATACATACACATATGTGTGTGTATGTATATATTAAAAGTACTATATATTACATAATAATGTGTGTGTGTATTTAATATAAATTATATTGTATGATATGTAGTAATATATTATAATCACACACACACACACACACACACACACACACATCTAAAGAAAGATAGTCATAGATTCATAGCTAGCAACTCAGTTGCAATAATAACCACTAGCACTAGACACTTTGGCCATGGATTCTTCCTCATCAACTTCAACGAATTCATCATCACAACCTGATCTAGTTACTCTAATGCAGTCCCTACCGCTACCTTTTGTAAAGGTACTGTGCACACATAAATTTTGAATTTTTAAAGAATATTTTAGTTGATAGGAGTGAAACATTAGGAGAAGGGATATGTTAGTTAAAAACCCATAAGGGGAAGCCTACATGATTGTGTCCATCTATTTAAAACTTGAAAGGGTGGTAGATTGGTACACTACTTAGTTGAAAACCTAAAAGGGAAGGTAAGTAGTACACAAGGGGTGAAAACTAGTAAATGACACCTTGAACGATGACCATGAATAATGCTTTCAGTTTGATCCTTTGCAACATGTAATTCTATCAGATCTAATATGTAACAAACTTTATACGACTTTGTCTCAGGATAAGATAATAATTTAAGACCAAGAAAGTGTTGGTTGTAAAAAAAGGCTAAAAAATTGTAGAGTATAATGGTATTCAACAAGTGTGCATTCCACATTACTTTGCACTTCGTATATAGATTTTTTATATGTGACTCTTTTGTACATAAAAAGTCTTCAAAATGTGAAGAGTGTTTTTTTAGATTGTAGAAAACCTTTAGAATGTGAAGTGACAAAGTCTTTATGTGTGTGTATGTGTGTGTGTGTGTGTGTGTGTGTGTGTGTGTGTGTGTGTGTGTATCACTCAATTTTATTGAAAAAGGTTCCAAATTATAGAGATTAACATAGACATTTAAAAATGGTTTTACTTATGTTTCCTTGTGTTCCTTATCTATGATGTGTTATGTGTTAATGTAAACCTGTTTAATATGAAATCACTTTTTATTAGAGTTGTTTATATATGTAAATCATGATAATTATATGTTATGTTTTGCTTTCAATAATATAAATGTTCTTTAAGAGTTCCTTGCATCTATTTATGTATTACTCTATGCACAACTATTCAATATTAGCATGTTCTGATGAGTTTTTTAGGAACTTCTGATAGCATAGTGATATAAAAGAGGTCTT